>CAXHWN010001131.1:1891477-2333977 GCA_964020975.1 Hermodice carunculata | reverse complement strand
TCAACACACACTTTTTTTGTTTTTCCTGAAATTCTTTCTTTCTTTCTTTCTTTCTTTCTTTCTTTCTTCTTTCTTTTTTATATTTAAAGATAGAGATGCCATTCCAACTTCTACTCCTGTGTTATGGAATAGTTGTACATTACCATACCAGTATGCTTTGAAGACGCACACACTGATTTGCTATGCAGCAAATCATCTTTCCTAGTTAAAGTGTGTGTGTCAACACACACTTTTCTGTTTTTCCTGAAATTCTTTCTTTCTTTCTTTCTTCTTTCTTCTTTACCAGCAAATTTGTCCGACACTTTTCTCGAACACTATTATACATAGAAACTCCAAACTTGGCATGATTGTACCTCCATACAAGGAGTTTGACCGTTTTATACAAGGAAATGAAGATGTTTAAAATTATACAAATTAGGGGCATTTCAAATTTTAAATCTTGAATATCTTCAAGAGTATAATAGATAGAGATGTCATTCCAACTTTTGCTAGAGGGTTGTTGACCATTGCGCATCTAATGAATTTAAAACAAACGTTGTAGCAATTTAAATTATGCTATTTAGCAGCATTTGAAGTTTTAAAACTTGAAAATCTTCAAAACTATTATAGATAGAGATGTCATTTTAACTTCTACAACGGGGTTATTGACCATTGCGCATGTAATGAATTTAAAACAAAAGTTGTAGCAATTTAAATTATGCTAATTAGCAGCATTTGACATTTTAAAACTTGAATATCTTCAAAACTATTATAGATAGAGATGTCATTTCAACTTCTACTGGGGGGTTGTTGACCATTGCGCATGTAATGAATCTTTAAAAAAGTTGTAGCAATTTAAATTATGCTAGTTAGCAGTATTCGAAATTTTCAATCTTGAATATCTGCAACACTATAATAGATAGAGATGTCATTCCAACTTCTACTAGGGTGTTCTTGACCATTGCGCACCTAGTGAATTAAAAATACATGTTGTAGCAATTGAAATTATGCTAAATAGCACCATTAGAAATTTTGAATCTTAAATAACTTCAAAGCTATAATAGATAGAGATGCCATTCCAACTTCTACTCCTGTGTTATGGAATAGTTGTACATTGCCATACCAATATGCTTTGAAGACACACACACACACTGATTTGCTATGCAGCAAATCATCTTTTCTAGTTTCTTTCTTTCTTTTTTTCTTCTTTCTTCTTTACCAGCAAATTTGTCCGACACTTTTCTCAGACACTATTATACATAGAAACTCCAAACTTGGCATGATTGTACCTCCATACAAGGAGTTTGACCGTTTTACACAGAGGAATGAAGATGTTAACAATTATGCAAATTAGGGGCATTTAAAATTTTAAAGCTCCATATCTTCCAAACTATTGCAGATAGACACAAAGTTCTAACTTACACATATAGGTTTGAGACAACTGGCAAATCCAACAGCACACAAACAAAACTTGGGGAATTTTAATGTACGCTAAATTCACCAAATTTCTCCCCAATCCATATGCAGACTTTCAACTGCCTCCTGTATGACCTACTGCTTGACCTCTATGGTGCCAGGCAACCATTTTACATTCATAATTAATTAGCTTGAACCTGTCTCACAGCTTTCTGTCCATGCATGTTGAGTGTACGCTTTGGAAGGTTTGGGTCTTAAATTGCGGTGGGGGGGGGGGGAGGACTCCCAACAACTGTGTAATGAGACTCTGAATAAAATACAGACGATCTCTTTCTGTTCATGCAAGAAACATATCTGCTGCATGTTCACACTGATGCTGGACAGAGCTGTAAGTACACCATGACTGAGACTGACCAGTCAGAGTGTCCTGGCAGCTGGTCTGTTTTACCCTGAGGCTAGGAGTGTGCTGGGCTTATCAGTTCCATCAGTCCCAAGGGATCAGAGGTACTGGACTTCTAGGCAGAACAAGCCAGGCAGAGTGTACCCTCTGTTAGAAATAGACTACACACAGAGCTTACAGTCCCCAGTGACGGTTTTCACATTTTGGTGAATTTTGAAAAAGTGTGTGGATTTGTGTCATCTCACTGGACACTTTCATGTCTTTGTTTTCTTGTAACCAGTGAGATGAAGCCTGTTCTTCATAGCCATTCACTGAGTCAGTATAGTGCATGTCTCAGTTCACATGTACATGCACATGTAGTTAAAGGGTGTGTGTCAACACACACTTTTCTGTTTTTCCTCGAGTTCTTTCTTTCTTTCTTTCTTTCTATTTCTTTTTCTTCTTTACCAGCAAATTTTTCCAACACTTTTCTCGAACACTATTATACATAGAAACTCCAAACTTGGCATGATTGTACCTCCATGCAAGGAGTTTGACCGTTTTATACAAAGGAACGAAGATGTTTAAAATTATGCAAATTAGGGCATTTCAAATTTTAAATCTTGAATATCTTCAAAATTATAATAGATATAGATGTCATACCAACTTCTACAAGGGGGTTATTGATCATTGCGCACCTAATGAATCTAAAACAAAAGTTGAGGCAATTGAAATTATGCTAAAAAGCACCATTAGAAATTTTAAATCTTGAACAACTTCAAAGCTATAATAGATAGAGATGCCATTCCAACTTCTACTCTTGTGTTATGGAATAGTTGTACATTGCCATACCAATATCCTTTGAAGACACACACACTGATTTGCTATGCAGCAAATCATCTTTCCTAGTTATATATTTCTTTCTGATACACAGCATACAATAGCATATAAATTATATTTGAGATTGCGAGTATGATTGTATCATATACACATCTACATCATCATCACTTAAATGAGTATTAATATTGTTTCCCAGAATCTCCAGTCCGTTACATAGATGATACACGTATTGCCCAAATATTCCAGTAAATCATTAATGTACAGAGCAAACAACAGAGGAGGTAAATTCTCTCCTTGACAAACCCTAACATTACTAGCGCAGTTTCTGATAACGCAGCATCAAGATTTACACACAGGGAATTTTGGCGGGGGGGGGGGGACGTTTAAACATTGTAGAATCAAGGTTTAAAAAAGAGAAGGGAGCATCTGTAACAAAGTGGAAAGATATTTGTTTTTGAATCATAACAAGATATTTGCTTATGAATCATGGACATTATGGACATTAAGTCTTCCCTTGTTTTGCGAATAGCTATTAAGGTTATTTATTAGGCACTGTTAAAGTGTGTGTGTCAACACACACTTTTTTGTTTTTCCTGAAATTCTTTATTAAAGTGTGTGTGTCAATACACACTTTTCTTTTTTTCCTTTCTTTCTTTCTTTCTTTCTTTCTTTCTTTCTTTCTTTCTTTCTTTCTTTCTTTCTTTCTTTATTTCTTTCTTTCTTTCTTTCTTTCTTTCTTCCTTCCTTCCTTCCTTTCTTTCTTTCTTTCTTTCTTTCTTTCTTTCTTTCTTTCTTCTTTACCAGCAAATTTGTCCGACACTTTCCTCGAACACTATTATACATAGAAACTCCAAACTTGGCATGATTGTACCTCCATAAAAGGAGTTTGACCGTTTTATACAAGGAAATGAAGATGTTTAAAATTATGCAAATTAGGGGCATATGAAATTTTAAATCTTGAATATCTTCAAAAGTATAATAGATAGAGATGTCATTCCAACTTCTACTTAGGGGTTATTGACCATTGTGCATCTAATGAATCTAAAACAAAAGTTGTAGCAATTTCAATTATGCTATTTAGCAGCATTTGAAATTTTAAAACTTGAATATCTTCAAAACTATTATAGATAGAGACATCATTTTAACTTCTACTAAAGGGTTATAGACCATTGCGCATGTAATGAATCTAGAACAAAAGTTGTAGCAATTTAAATTATGTTAATTAGCAGTATTCGAAATTTTCAATCTTGAATATCTTCGACACTATAACAGATAGAGATGTCATTCCAACTTCTACTAGGGGGTTGTTGACCATTGCGTACCTAATGAATTAAAAATAAAAGTTGTAGCAATTTAAATTATGTTAATTAGAAGTATTCGAAATTTTCAATCTTGAATTTCTTCAACATTATAATAGATAGAGATGTCATTCCAACTTCTACTAGGGGGTTGTTGACCATTGCACACCTAATGAATTGAAAATAAAAATTGTAGCAATTTAAATTATGCTAAATAGCACCATTAGAAATTTTAAATCTTGAATAACTTCAAAGCTGTAATAAATAGAGACGCCATCCCAACTTCTACTTCTGTGTTAAGGAATAGTTGTACATTACCATACCAATATGCTTTGTAAACACACAGTGATTTGCTATGCAGCAAATCATCTTTCCTAGTTTCTTTCTTTCTTTCTTTCTTCTTTCTTCTCCCTTCTTTACCAGCAAATTTGTCCGACACTTTTCTCGAACACTATTATACATAGAAACTCCAAACTTGGCATGATTGTACCTCCACACAAGGAGTTTGACCGTTTTATACAAAGGAATGAAAATATTTAAAATTATACAAATTAGGGGCATTTGAAATTTTAAATCTTGAATATCTTCAAAATTATAACAGATAGAGATGTCATTCCAACTTCTACTTGGGAGTTATTGACCATTGCGCATCCAATAAATTCAAAACAAATGTTGTAGCAATTTCAATTATGCTAATTAGCAGCATTTGAAATTTTAAACTTGAATATCTTCAAAACTATTATAGATAGAGATGTCATTTCAACTTTTACCAGGGGGTTGTTGACCATTGCGCATGTAATGAATCTAAAACATAAGTGGTAGCAATTTAATTTATGCTAATTAGCAGTATTCGAAATTTTCAATCTTGAATATGTTTAACACTATATTAGATAGACATGTCATTTCAACTTCTTGTATGGGGTTGTTGACCATTGCGCACCTAGTGAATTAAAAATAAAAGTTGTAGCAATTTTAATTATGCTGAATACCAGCATTAGAAATTTTAAATCTTGAATAACTTCAAAGCAATAAAAGATAGAGACGCCATTCCAACTTCTACCCCTGTGTTGTGGAATAGTTGTACGTTGCCATACCAATATGCTTTGAACACACACACACTCTTATTTGCCAGCAGCAAATCATCTTTCCTTGTTTCTTTCTTTCTTTCTTTCTTTCTTTCTTTCTTTCTTTCTTTCTTTCTTTCTTCTTTACCAGCAAATTTGTCCGACACTTTTCTCGAACACTATTATACACAGAAACTCCAAACTTGGCATGATTGCGCTACCATACAAGGAGTTTGACCGTTTTATACAAAGGAATGAAGATGTTTAAAATTATACAAATTAGGGGCATTTGAAATTTTAAATCTTGAATATCTTCAAAAGTATAATAGATAGAGATGTCATTCCAACTTCTACTTGGGGGTTATTGACCATTGCGCATCTAATGAGTTTAAAACAAACGTTGTAGCGATTTAAATTATGCTATTTAGCAGCATTTGAAGTTTTAAAATTTGAATATCTTCAAAACTATTATAGATAGAGACGTCATTTTAACTTGTACTAGTGGGTTATTGACCATTGCCCGAGTAAAAAATCTAAAGCAAACGTTGTAGCAATTCAAATTATGCTAATTAGCAGCATTGGAAATTTTAAAACTTGAATATCTTCAAAACTGTTAAGGGTAGAGATGTCGTTTCAACTTTTACTAGGGAGTTGTTGACCATTGCCCATCTAATGAATCTAAAACAAAAGTTGTAGCAATTTAAATTATGCTAATTAGCAGTACTCAAATTTTGAATCTTGAATATCTTCAACACTATATTAGATAGAGATGTCATTCCTACTTCTACTTCGGGGTTGTTGACCATTGCGTACCTAATAAATTGAAAATAAAAGTTGTAGCAATTTAAATTATGCTAAATAGCACCATTAGGAATTTTAAATCTTGAATAACTTCAAAGCTATAATAGATAGAGATGCCATTCCAACTTCTACTCCTGTGTTATGGAATAGTTGTATATTACCATACCAATATCCTTTGAAGACACACACACTGATTTACTATGCAGCAAATCATCTGTCCTAGTTTCTCTCTTTTTTATGTTTGTTCTTGTTTTGCTTTTTGTTTGTTTGTTTTGTTTTGTTTTTCTTTTTTTTTTTTTTTGGTTTATTTATTTTTTTTGTTTGTTTGTCTGTTATTTTTCATTTTTTTATTTTTTTTATTTTTTATTTATTTTTTTTCTTTGCTTTTCTGATATTTCACATTAAGATGATAGTAAATATGATGTCCACGTGACTTTGAACTAATAAACTGTCTGCTTTGGGGATTTCCGTCAGGGTTGGGTATGTGAGAGACAGCAAGACTCATGAGCTGTGTATTCTTGCCTGTAGAACATCCGACTTCATTTTCACTGTACACGGATCTTTGGATACAGTATATCCCAGGTAAAACGCAACGAGAAGTTTCATCATATATTGAACATAAATTCATCAATTGGTGGCAACCACATTATAACTTGACAAAGCGGCAAAACTGGTAAAATTGCCTATTCTGGGCTTCTCCCTAATTCAGTCATGTCACAGACTAAGTTGATAACATTACCCTCTGCGTTCCACACACTGAAGGTCGTTGCGAAAACCTTCTGAATGGCTAGGTAAGTTTTCTGGCAGGTTTCCGCTGATTTTTTGAGAGACACGAAAAGAAACAAATGTTAAAAGTAACGACATTTACACCTACCAACGATTTCCACGCCCGTAGCTGATGGATTCAAACGGTTCGACCGAACTTGCAACCGCCTTCCAACAAACACTAAGGTGGCCACACTAAATTAAATTTTCCATAGACGACCATTGTAACACATCCTGGCGTATCTGAGAATAAATTAAAGCTTTAACTTTAAGGAAGACTATGCTCACCAGTTAAGTTCAAGTCTGACTTACAAAATAAGATGCATGAACATATATGATGAACACCAAACTTTTGACTTTCCCCACCTGAAAGCAGTCACGTTGGATTTTCACTTATCCGCACCCAATATTACTTTCAAATTTCCGACCCCCAGGGGGGAAAAAAAAGAAATATGCCCTAAGTTAATTCTTGAATTTACTCTTGTTGTGATGGAAAATCTGAATTTAAAATATATGTAATGGGTTTCAGCCTACCACAAATCCACCACTCTGGTCAAGCCAAATCCTACAATGCTAGTCATTAGACAATTTAGGGGTGCAACCTAAACTGATTTATTGCATGAGATCATAAATGAACCTGTCAGCCATTCCCAAAATGCAGAGAACGCCTTATGGGAATTCCCCTCTTTTTGCGGACTCCCCTCCCCGGGAGGGGAGTGGGGAGCGCCCGAAACCCACTTCCTTCCGTACCAGATTTGCGCATTCGATGAGCGCAGATTTTCCTTCCAACAAACGAACTCCGCTTTTAAAAAAGGTGGCTACGGCACATGTTTTCTCACGTGAGGGTAATCGCAACAAACTTTTCCTTGCCTCCTCCTCCTCCTCCTCCTCCTCCTCCTCCTCCTCCTCCTCTTCTTCTTCTTCTTCTTCTTCTTCTTCTTCTTCTTCTTCTTCTTCTTCTTCTTCTTCTTCTTCTTCTTCTCCTCCTTTACTACAATCTTATCCGACAATTTTCTCTGACACTATAACATTTGGAAACTCCAAACTTGGTACAATTATATATCCATTCATAAAGTCTAATCTTTTTTGCACAGAGGAGTGGACATTTTGAAAATTATGCCAATTAGGACAATTTGAATCTTTACAACCCACAAAAATGGGTCAGGTAGTTGGGGACATCTAGTGGCAAAAAAAAAGTTTTTAAAAAATGGTAATAGGGCAGGAAAAGTGGGCTACTTTCTACTTCCTGGGTGGGCTCTTCGGCTGTGATGTCATTCTTTAATGGTCATGTGATAATTAGCTTTTCTTGGAACTCTGTGAGCCAGGCCAGCTGGCCAAGCTACCAAGTTTGAGGTGTTGCCTGCTTCTTTAAGCTGACTAGAGATTATGTGTATTGGCCTGCCTTATGCATATAATTATCATACAATTAGCCACCTGGTAGTAGCAGCAATTCTCATTCCCTTTGATATGTGGAAAGCTTGTCAGGAAAACACCAGTTTGTTCTCATAGCTAGTAACATCTGGTGGCGCAAAAGTGCAGTTTAGGGTATGGGAAGGTTGACAGACAGGTTGTCTGTCAGTGGAGAGCAGCTAAGACGTGGGGAAAGTCAATAATTCTGCTTTGAAGTGTTGACTTGCGCATAAAAATTCGTATATATATAAAAAAGAAAACATGAAACAGAAGCAGTAAATACATGTTAATGTCTTGATACCCCACAGCCTGTATTGTGGCTGGCAATAGAGAGGGGCAGTCCTAGATGTAGGCTGTGGCATGTCCTGTTGTGTGGAGGAAGAGTAGCACTTAGAAATGCCCCAGGGGCGTAAATTGGCTCCTTAGTTACTCTTGAACACTGTAATAGCCAAAGTGTGTTTTCACATCATGACAACAATGGAAGAAGTTCAAAATACATGCAACAGCTACACAGAACTCCACCACCTGTCAGTAAGCTGGAACAAGATGGATTATCAAATGCCTGTAGTGTCTTCACCACCTATGCAGCAAACAACCAGACATGTGGGCCAAACAGACACCTGCAAGATGGGTCCCAAGCTCCAAGGCATCATGAAGCCCGGGGACTAGTTTCACCAGTGACTGCATGGATGAATGGTTTTCATGGCAAATAACCAGTTGATCAGGCCAGGAATAACTGAACTAATTATGTAATGGCAGTTATGCATGAGTCTCACACACACACACACACACACACACACACACACACACACACACACACACACACTCTAGCTCCAGTAAGGGGGGATCTTTCCAATCACAAAGTGATTATATAAACACAATTATGTCCGTGTGCCAACACAGACATTCTGTTCCCTCAAAAATTCTTTCTTTCTTCGCTTTCTTTCCATTGTCTACATCTGGTCTGCAGCTTTTCTCTGATATAGCTTTTGCTTGAAGCCCGAGCTGTTGTATGACATGACCCCATTATTGAAATCCGTCCCCTGATTTAGAATAATTTGATATTTTCAAAATCATGCAAATTAGAGGCAAGTAAAATTTTAATGAAAATGTTCCATATCTTTAAAACTATACTAGATAGTAGTGTCATTCCCAGTTCAAAATATGGGTTGTGTTATGGGCAACTCTTAGGGATGCAAACAAAAATCGAGGAATTTCAATTTATGCCAAATTCACAGAATATCTTGCAGACTTTTCTCAATACACCACTCCCCCTTTCTACCACAGGTTGTGTACTTCCATGTTGTGATACAACCTTTTGGCATGCATAAGTAATTAGCTTGCACAGTCAGATCTCTCTCCCAGGCAACATGCTATCCACGGTACAATTGACTGCCTGCTAGGTAAGCTTAGGTCTTACAGCAAAAGAGGAAAAACTGCCAACAACTGTGTAATGACCCAAGTTTTCCACAAAATACAGAGCGTCACATAGCTTTGCTTTATGTTGAGCAGATCTCTAAGGCCAAAACAACCGAGGGGCCCCCAACACAAAGCTGCAGTGCTATATTTATACATGTACATGTTACAGTGCTGCCACTTTATACTTTTTTAAAATATGATGCTTTATTTTCACTGTTTTACTTTTTTTTATACTTTATTAATACTTTTTTTCCTGAAAAACTTTTTCATACTTTTTTCCCTGAAATACTTTTTTACACTTTTTTTGTCAATTATTTTTTAACTTCTGATTGGAATTCAGTTAGATATTAAGGGTAGTGTTTTAAGCATTCTCACAGCCTTTCTGAGTGTCTGGTTAACGAGAATGATGAACCATCTTCCCACTGAGTAACAACCATAGGTTCATGTCAGTGTTTCTGTTAGGAATTTTGTCAAAGGGTCCCAACCGGAAAGAGATTTAATTTTTTTGCCATCCTTTGCAAAGTTAACAAAGAAAATCGGAAGCTGGGACCCTTTGAATTTTGCTGAGGGGGTGTTTCATGATATGAAAGGGCAATATACTCCCATTTGGGGGTTAGCGGAAACCTTGCATGTTTTGGTGTCAGTCATAATGGGGATCTGGAACATGGTACAGAGATACCTGATGCATAGCCAAGGTCCTGGGTCCCATCAGGCACAGCAAAAAATGCACTTTAAGTGGTACAACTGAGCATGGAAGTCTGTTCTTTGTTCATTACAAGCAACTATGGCTGATTTTTAGCTCAGCTGAGCTTATGTGGTGGTTAGGCATCCATCGTCCGTCTGTCGGTGTCCACAATTCACGTTTTCGACTTTTTCTCCAAAGTCACCGGCCAGATTTACCTCAAACTTGGTGGAAATGTACTTGGGTCCCTACCAAGTTTGTACAAATGGTGATGGCCCATTGATTTTTAGATGTTTTTATGAATTTTTGTTTTTGTTTGTTTGTTTTTTTTTGGGGGGGGGGCAAATCTTTAAAAAAAAAAACTTCTCCAAAACTGCTTGGCCAATTGCTTTGAAATTGCTTAGGACGACTTCTAGGGACCTTTAAACCTTAATTTGTTCAACAGGTGGCACAGTGATTTTTCAAATATTTTCATGTAAAAAATGTGTTTTTGCTATTTTCGACTTCTCCAAAACCGTCACTCAGATTATGCTGAAACTTGGTGGAAATGTTCCTTTTGGAAGGGCCAACGAAAGGTGTTCGCAAGGTGGTGATGCTATTGTAACGATTTTTTAAAAATTCTTTTTTGATTTTCCAATGACTTATAATTTTTACAGTGATTTGAGTTGTCCAAGAACTAGAATAAACTCTTATGCATTGCAACATTTAGAACTGACTGCTTATGCTTGGGCCATCTGTCTGCATCTTGAGTTTCATCAGGCCAAGTCTGCTGTTATTTAACAAAGATGTGATCTCAGGTAAGAGCACAGTGTAAGCATTTGAAAGATCAGTGATAGTGTTGTCTATCCTAGAGTGTGGCACAGTAATCTTGACCGGAAAATAGGACGACCTAAATGATGCCACAATCAAAAGGTGCAAGGGCAAGGTCAGCGTTAACATGTCAGAACTTTCGGCCAATAAACATTTCCAAATTATATGCAAATCATGCATGTAACAAACGTATGTGAAGTATGCAAAGTCTATTTTGTATGCAATTTATACATATTATTAATTAGTGGTGGTGAAAATCTGCCTTGTTGAAATTATGTACATGTAGTCAAAAGAGGCTGGCTGTGAGTTTCGTCACCCAGGCAATATCGTGCCTTGGGAACAAACAGGGATTGTAATTGATACATTATACTATATGGACAGTGGAATTAATGATAAACTTGTCAAGTTTTCAAAGCGACAATCTTCGTGTGAGAACTCCACAGTATGAATCGCTGATTTTTAATATTTTTCAGTTCGGGTACTTGTCGGTTAATACATAGAGTGTTGTTGATTATTATAAGTAAGTGAATGGGGATTGCAATGGTAATTCACATTTTGGACTTTTTCTCCAAAACCACTCATTAGATTCACTTCAAAGTCGGTGGGGATGTACCCTGGGTGGGTCTCTGCTAAGTTCATTCAATGGTCGTGCTCCAGTGATTTTTGGATTTTTTATGAGTTTTTGGTTCATTTTTTGGCCAAATCTAAAAAACATTCTCCCAAAACCACTTGGCTAATTGATTCAAAATTTAATAGGAAGACTTACACAGTGCATGGGTGACCTTGACTTCATTTTGAAGGTCACAGGGTCACTTAGGTTTATTTAAATCGCTTAGACAGTACATGAGTGACCTTGATCTCATTTCTGAGGTCACAGTGCAACATACGTTTATTTTACTCTTCAGTGCTATAACTTGATAAGTTGTTGAACTGGGACTTTGGTGTTGCACATGTAAGTGTTCTTCCATATAAGTCAGACTTACTCAGTACATGGGTGACCTTGATCCTATCCCAAGTTCACAGAGCCACAAGTGTGATGAATCTCTGGGTCAGCTGAGCATGGGCTGTGCACACAGCTCTCTTGTTACAGTATAATTTTGCTGCAATACCCGTGAGTTGCTTCAGATTTATACTTTTTTATACTTTTTTCTGGAAATTTATACTTTTTAAAAGTTGAATTGGATACATTTTTTGCAATTAGGCAGTGGCAGCACTGCATGTAGTAGGAAGAGCATTGTGCAGGGTTATCGGAGTCAGCCCTTGGTCCCAAGACACCACTCGATCTCTGGGGAGAGGCCTGTAATGTGATATTCTGCCATCACATAATGGAGGTGTGGGCCCAGTTGGTTTGACCACTCAAACATAACAGTCTGCAAGTCCACAATGACTGTTTTCACAACTTGATGGGATTCATAACCACATAACTGGAGTGTAGAACAACAGTCGAAGAAAGTCGTTCCAGGGTGGACCCAGGCAGTATGTTGAGGGGTATAGTAAAGACTCAATTTTTGGCACTTTATATGGAAGTGTAACAACTCTCCTAGGTCGGGACATCTTGCCATAATTAGAAACAAAACACGATACAAGTACAATTATGCTATGCGATTTGTCAAAAGAAATGAATGTGTATTGCTAATAAGTGAAACATCCACACACCAAGTTTCTTATCTTTAAGTGTTAGGTACAGGAAATATGGCCCGGGACAAGCATTTTTTATCGCCAGGAAGGACAGGATGCAAACCTGCATTCCTCCCAGGTTTCCATGGGGGGCCAATTAGAAATTGGACGGTAACTAATAGAGTGCAACTACATTTTCATCAATTGCTTCCATGATAGTGTGACCGTTCGGCGCGCCCCCCCCCCCCAAATGGATATCGTACAATATGTAAGCAATGATGATCATGACAGCTGTCCAGGCAATAAGGTAGGGCTACAGGATAACATATGATTGTGTATTTGACCAATGGACAGTGATTATTTGGTTCCTTTCATTACTGGGTCTGAGGATACACATGGCAGTCTCCTAAAATGCAGGGAAATTGAAAAATGGTGTTAAAGTCATGTGCTTGTTGGTGAATTTGATTTTGTGTATATGTATTTGACAAGTGGAAAGTGACATTGTGACGAGGAATGGATCCTGTAAAGAAAATGTACAAGAAAATAACGATATGGGTAACCCTTTTGATGTCTGTCAGCGTGATTGTAAATGTTTTATAACACGGCACATCTCTATTACAAGCCGCACTACGACTTTCAATGTCTCATTTTTAATCAAATCATGAGTTACAATGCAGTCTTAGTGTATTTCGCAGGTGTTACCTTAAGATACAAGTAATAATATTTAGATAAAATAATTATACTACATGTATATGATCTACAAAGGTGTTGATATTTGTGATACGTCTCCCCAAACAAGCAGGTCTTTAATTAACCCCCAGTAAATTCTGCATGCCGATTGTATTTTACTGATAAAGCGCATAATTATATAATGGTTGTATTTCAGCGTGAAAAGGTGCACTTGTACAGCACAGACCTTTTCTTGCTGTGTGTCATTACGTGACCGTTCAATGTTCATATGAAGTAATGTACAACAAAACCTCTATCAAAAGCCGCGTCCTTTTTTTAATATATATATATATATATATATATATGCGAAAACGAGCTGCTTCCAGTAATAGATAATATAATATACATGTAAATAGGTTTACAATTCAAACTCTTGCTCACCTTAAGTACTCTAACGACTCCAGAAACAAATGGGTCATGTAGAAAGTCCTTTACTTGAAGTACCAGCATACCTATATTTGCAGAAGAAAAAGCCTTCCAGGTAAAAAGTTTTCCTTGGCCAAAGCACACAGGGCAAAGATGCTTACTCAGTCTCCAATATAGCTTAGAAAACTTAAACGATAAAACAAGACGTGATATCTTGTGCCCCCTGTTAAAACATCGAGAATTAACCATTGAGACTGACTCAGTTGCCTCCAAAGCAGACCCAAGCTGCGTATTTTGTCTACTCCGCAAGTGTAGTAACACGGAACTTGGTCTGCTTTGCAGGCAACTGACTCAGTGGCTTTGCCGAAATACATCTCACATGGATGATAACATATTTACCAATACACAGCGGGAGCCGGTGGCGGTCACTAGTGTACCGAAGGCTGAGGCTTTTGGAGCTCGGCGGTGGCCAAAGGGAACACCGAGGTAGACAGCGGAACTCGACGGGAGACAGCGGCAGTTCACCACTGCCTTCTTGCCGCTCTCTCTCTCTCTCTCTCTCTCTCTCTCTCTCTCTCTCTCTGTCTCTCTCTGTCTCTCTCTGTCTCTCTCTCTCTCCCCGCTCGACTCCCACTGTCTGCCGCTGGCAACTGCCCAGTTTTTCTGACTGCTTTGCACAATATGTAAAATATGAATTCTCATAAAGTGACATGATATACATATTTGCCTGCAAGCATTGTTCATTCTCCAGCAAATATAGTCCGTCAAAACTGTCAAACCAGATAATTATTAATGCTGAGTGGTGTTTTCTGTTCAAAGGAGCTTAAAGCTTTCACATCAAATCAAGGTAATGAAGCCAGATAAAAGTTTAAATCGAGACTTTATTAACATTTATATATAAAATAAGAGATTTGAGCACACCTTCATAGGGTAGAGTACAGTATCACAACCTCATTCAGTATCATATGTTCAATTACATCTGATTTCTTGGATTTTTTTGTTTGTCTGTTTCAATTAATAGATCAACTGCTACATTATCTGTGTGTGTGTTGTTTTTTTTTATACAAAATACAGAAAGCCGTTCGTTAGGTGGAGTACGCTCTGTTGGTGCTGGCTGTGCTGGAGATCATCTGCGGAGCCACCGCAGCAATACTCTGCCGTTATGCCCTCCGTGGATGTTGTGGTTACGGGGTAGGTTGATCATTTGTAAACAACGGTGGATGTTGTGGTGATGGGGTAGGTTGATCATTGATACCAAGCGACGACCATCTGGCAGTGTTGGCCAGGTACAACACACGTTTTCATCAGTTCTTATCACTTCCCATTGAATTGTTTTGTTTTCCAGGGTCCGCCTCATAGGAGCTACGCTATCTGTTTTCGGGTTGTCTGTCCGTCCGGATATCCATCCGGATGTGCATTAATTTAAACATATTTATTTCAACTGGATCGCCCTATAGTACATCGAGATGTCACTAATCGAGGGGTTCTCCAGAACATGGAGTGACACACAAAATGTATATTACAAAACACACAGGACAAAACAAGAACAAAGTTACCCAATTAACAGAGAAGCTGTACACATGCTTCAGATTTGTACCCTGCATACAAAAATCACAGTAGTGGTAGTCATCAAAATGCAAAACAAAGCAAAATAGTTAACTGCAGGTAGAATGTACACACATACGTCCCTGTTCACAATAATACGGACTAGCGGTAGGAAATTTCATAAAGGACATTTGGGAAGTAAGAATTATCAGCGACTAACCCAATTGAAAATTACTGCTTATGCATAACAGAACTAAGATATGAAGCGTCTAGTATCTACGATGTATCTGTGGAAAGCATCACAAATTTGTATGTTGAAGGGAATGGACAATTGGTCGCTACCAAAGAGAAGAATATGAGCTAGTCTGTCACTCGCTGTGTGTATAATCAGATTTGGGTGGACGCCGGGAGCAATAATAGGGATGATGGAGTTGAGTAGTCTAATTCTATAAGTTGAATACTTTGGACAAAAGAACAGGTAATGTTGCAGATCTTCAGTGGGGTAGGAACACGAACATGTAGGTTGTGGGATGATGTTGACTTTAAAGAGATCAAAGTTAAGTCTCGAGAATCCAAGACGAAGCTGGGTATGACAAATGTTGGCAAATCTGTGTCCTTGGGTATAGTAAACAGGAACATGGTCCACTGCTAGTAGTGTTGCTTTCAGCTTTGATTTGAATATTTGGAGGGAAATTGAGTCTCTTATATCGGAGGGAAGATTGTTCCACAGTTTGATAGTGTCAGGTAGGAAGGATTTGTCTAAGCGGTTAGTTTTGCAATTGATGGGACGTATGGAGCTAGTGTGGCGGAGGTTTCGAGCATTAAAAGTAGGAGGAGTTAATTGAGAGAGATAGGAGGGTGTTAAGTTGTGATACATTTTGTAAAGTAGAAGTAACTTAGAATACTTCCTCCTGCTGGCGAGAGTTGTCCAACCAAGTTCACGTAAGAGATTGGCGCGTGATGTGTGCCTTAATGCACCTGTGCATATTTTGGCAGCTTCAAACTGTATGGATTCAATAAGATCGGAAAGTCCCTGACCGCAGTTGTCAAAGAGCACACAACCATATTCAAGAATTGGTCGAACCATAGTTAAATAAAGTTTAATCAGAGCTTCGCGGGAAAGTTTATTCTCGTTAACGCGATATCTACAGAATGGTTCCATGTATTTTGCTTAAATTTGGCCATATGCTTACCTTACCGGGCAAGATGAAATGATTAGATTTTGGTGTCACCATGACCTAATTTGCTCGTTAGGCCTCGTTAACGCAATATGTCCAGAATGCTCCAATGTATTTTGCTCAAATTTGGCAGTATGTTTATCTAGAATGCCAGGATGATCTGAACTGATTAGATTTTAGTGTCATCGTGATCTAATTTGAGCAAATTGTGGACCCTTCAGTCAACGCTTGCGTTGAAAGTATGTCTAGTTTTTTTATTTAGTTATTTATTTTTTAATGCTCGCTACCATCAGCAGTTCACCATTCCGTATAAGCTTGAACAACAATCAAAATTACATCATCAGATTTAATATTGATTAACGAATCGCGGGTTGCGTCCCGTCACATTTTTTTTAGTGAAAAAATTAACCGTCCGTGGAGCTACAGTATTTGCAACTTTGTTTTAATATTTTAAAATACTTCCATTAATTTGTTTAAGAGAAACACGAGCTCATTTCAACAGGGGACACAAATTGAAGGAGAGTCCACCGCGTTGACACCCTATGAGCCTTCACCCGATGCCAAACCGAAGGAGCCAAGTACGTGAGTAGCTTCCTTCTTCGCCACTTTCTTGCTCAAACCGGTCGCTACTGACCGATAATATCCCGTATCATCAGCATTCATTTTCCAATCATAAGCTTTCACAATTTTTTTTAATGGAGGTATAAGAGGCGTCACATCAGGTTTAAATGTCCATGATTAACAGCGTACTTTGGAAATGTGCCAGTAATGATGTTGATCCAGCCGTATACATGACCATATCACATTGACCTCCATGTTTCTCACACTTATGGAAATTTGACTAAGATATCGTTGTTTTTTTTATTTATTAATCATTCTTTGATACACATCAAAGTATGGTTCTTTTGGACATGATGTTTTGTCAGAAATTATTCTTATGTCGATAGTTCTATGTATTTTCAACACACAAAACTACCAAATTTCTTCATGCTTTTAAAATTGTCCGGATCAGAATTCCCATAATTCTTTTGTATCCACAAAATAGTACTGACACGATAGTTGGCCATGTTATGTGGCAGATTCCAAGATCAGATCATGTCGTAAACCACCTAACAGCCTTCAGATTGATAGAAGTACTTTACGTTATGCTTAATCATATCATTATGAAACAAATGATAAAATTCAGGTCGAAGCGTAAGCTTACATGCATTGCATACGCGACAGCTTAAAAAAGATCTGAATATGGGACGAGATGCTCAATTTTCTGCTTTCAGAGACTCTTATAGTTGGTGACACAACAGACCAACGGCCCTTCACTGCCGGCAGTGCCGTGATGGGATCGCCCATTGCTGGAAAGAAAGACCCTTCCTTCTTTCAAATTCTTTATGAATTTTAAGTAGGTAGCCTATATCACATAAAATACTACTGACCATAGCGATTAAACGGAAACAGTTGCTTTCCACAATGGTGCACGAAAAAACACTCATGTATATACCAACAGAAGTCCGTTTTCGGAACTCAAGGATGGATCATAACGTCATTTTGGCGCCAACAGTCCATTGCATCTACTACGCGTGTCTTATAACGGCGGTTTGTGTGTGTGTGGCAAGTCAAATGGGCAAAATGTGTTGCAACGCAGGTATTTTCCCGTACATATGAAGCTCAGAAATGGGCTTACATGTAACCTTGGAAAAAATGAACAGTAAGTCTAAAAGAGCTGAGAATCGTCGTAAGATCAATAATGCCAGTACCGATGAAAAGTTGTAAGACTTTGTGACTGTGTTCACCGGCAGGACAAGGTACTACGTAGGTTTGGCCACTTCAAATCACATAAGATTTTTCAGGGTATGCTTCAAATGATGCTATTATCAGCAATGAGCGATGCTTTAAAGTTCGTGTTCTCTAGATCACCTTTCAATCCACAAATAATACCCAGTCATGAGGCTGATCATTATTATTATATAAATGTAAGTACATGTGAAACTGAAAGTCATTTTTATATACCTTGTGCTTTATACTTGACAGCATTGTGACACGTATATGACCTGGTGCAATTCGATTGTAAATTGAAATGTCTTAATGGTGAATGCATAGTTGACACCTATAGCTTGCAAGAAACGTACGGCGAAAATTCATTTGTTACATGCTGGTTTATTTGCCAATTAGCGTCTAAGAGGGACTTCCCAGAAGTCTTGGCATCTGCATCGCCATGAACTATTTTAAACAGTTTCGCGTGTATAGGAAACTCATCTTCATCGGCTTGCCTAACGTTTTTGTGCCAACTGATGCTCGAAGTCTAGATTCCTTATGCCTGGCGCACTCCAAAGCAAAAAATATTTTTGTAGTTGAATTTGCTACGTCATTCCATTTCAGGGGACATCTATATATTTGTCAGTATTATATTATAAACATATTTATTTTACCTGGATTGCCTAGGTAGTACAAAATTACTAATCCGGAGGCTCTCCAGACATACAACGCAACACATGGTCTATGTACAAGACGCACAGGACAAGTACAATGAAAGATAGATGTTAAACGGAAAGCATGCATTACAGTCCTATATATCACAAGAAAGCATACATCGTCAAGTTTATACCTCACATAAAATATACAAATAACCCATCTATTAAAGATTCAAATTAGTTTCAGCAACATATGACACACCAGACCTTAAAATTGACACCTCCGAGTATTAATTATGAATTTTTGTACACTTGAAAAAATTTGTTGGTTAACTTCAAGTGTAAAGTCTGTGTTGCCATATAACAGAATTTCCACCAAGCGTTCACTAGCTACATGGAGTGAACCCCTGGTGCGACAATTTCTCTAATTTCCTTCAACAGGTTTAAACGGGGGGGGGGGGGGGGCAGCATGTAGTGGACAAAAGAGAAAGAAATGAATAATATCTTCGACGGGATGACCACAATCACACGATGAAGAGGCTATAACGTTTATTTTGAAGAGATGTGCGTGTAGACCTGAGTGACGTAGACGTAGCTGGGTTTTGCAAGTATTGGCAAAACGGTCACCATGAGCGTAGTATGGGGGGACATTATCAATGGCCAACAAAGTTTGTTTGAGGGTTAATTTGAATTTTGATAGAGAAATAGAGCTACGTATGTCGTCCGGTAGGTCGTTTCACAATTTAATTACTGAAAGCAAGAATGAATCACCAAACCGTTTTTTACGAAATTTGACCTGTCTCAAATGCTGCAGTGTTCTAAGACTACGACCACTGGTATCGGCTGGTTTTAAGGGTACTATACTTGATAAATATTCGGGACACAATCCGTGGTACCTTTTGAAGAAAGCAACTAGTTTGAAATATTTACGCCGGTCTGCTAGAGTTTGCCACCCTAATTCAGAGAGTAGACAGTCAAGCGAGGTGTGGCGGCGAGCGCCCGTGCAGATTCTGGTCTCTTCATATTGCACGGACTCAAGAAGGTCCGAGAGTATTACAGTCAGGTAACTGAAATGATAGGCATACAGTGATGATAGGCTAAAGGTGTGACTTAGGTGGATAGGCGTAAGTCTTCTTTATTTGCTTTATTATTGTTGTGAACAACTTACACTATCATTATCAAACAGAACCATGTTCTTGAACAGTCCCATTTAGACATATGGAAGGTAATGAGAAGTGCTGGTTCCACCAGGTGGCTAATTATGTGTTAATTATATGTATATATGTATATATGTATATATGGACGCACCGTGGGTTTGCCCCGGACCACTGGTGCCCCCGATGTAAAGGGGTAGTTTTTCCGCAATAAATTATTATTATTATTATTATTATTATTATTATTATTATTATTATTATTATTATTATTATTATTATTATTATTATTATTATTATTATTATTATTATTATTATTATTATTATTATTATTATTATTATTATTATGCATGAGACAGGCCAGTGTATACAATCTTTTCTCACCGCAAGAAGTGGATAGCACCTCAGCTAAAGGTGTCCTGGAAGGCGTGAGTGACAAAGAGAGATGAAAGAAGGATAATTATCACATAAGCATTTTCGAATGGCATCTCAACGAAATAGTGTGTGTGGGGGGGGGGGGGGGGGGAGGGAAGAGCAAAAGCCCATTTGGGGGTTAACCTGGATCCGGCGGGTAAAGTTTTTCTTTGCCGACTCTGGTAGCCCAGGTAGTCCCATTCGAGAATCCAGTTGAAAGACTATGCGTCACTGTTGAGCATTTCTGGGAATATGCATATTAAGGCGGCCATTATCGAAATTCAATTTTTCTAGCAATATCTCAAGAAGTAAGCATGTTAGCAAGATCAAATTTGTATCTATTCCAATGTTTTCATGGTCAAAGAATCAGATGAGACCACTTTAGAAGAGCTGTAGTGATTAAGTGATACAGAATTCAATATGGCCCCCGGGCAAGGTACGCTGACTCATAAAAATACGGTTTTTAACACATCTGCCTTCAAATTACAGGTTTGCTAGAAAGGAATGTTATCTGTCTAGTCATTGTAGGGTACTAATGTGCTATCTTTAAGAAATTAAGTACTTCTTTCTTGGTCAGTTCTTCCAGAAGGTCATAATGCTTTCCGTCACCACATATTTGGCTACATCTGATTATATTGTCAATTCTTTTATATCCTGATGATGCAAGATCTTTCTTCTTTGATTTGCACTGGAATTTCCAATCAAAGAAGCATTCATCTTATGTTGCTTCCATCATAGGCTACCTCAATACGAACGCTTGATATAGATTCATGTTGTCACCCAGGAATAGAAGAAATGGAATGATCAACAGCTGTATTTTCTTTGGTACCCCACCCATCAAACTTTCAATGATGACTCCAAGCTTACAACAAAGAACAAAAGATGGCAGCACTGCACTGAAGCCAAAAACTACAATGCCATGCATGCAATATGTCTATACAAATAGTCTACTTTAGTTCAGCAAACGTTACATCACATTGCAAACTCATTACTAGTTATTTCATTGCATCTGTGCCCTCTACATATTCTATCATGCTTAGTCCTTCATGGTAAGCTTTAAGCCACACTTGTGGCTGTGTTATTTCATCAAAACAAATGAAAGTGAAACTGAAAGTGTCAGGATCATGGATGCACCCATGTTTTGTGAGACAGTGCTTCCATCTGGTATTGATGCGATAAACCAGTTGTTAGATGAAAAAAATTCCCAATCAGTTACCTAAGTGAATGGGACTGTGAACATAAAGGGGTGCGTTTTCAGGTCATAAAGGAGTTGATTTCTCAAAGATGGCACATTAGTGCCCTACAATGACTAGAGAGACAACATTCCTTCATAGCAAACCTATAATTGGATGGCAGATGTAGTAAAAACCATATTTTGCTGCGACGTACCTTGCCTGGTGGCCATATTGAATTCTGTATTATGTAATCACTGCAGCTCTTCGTAAGTGGTCTCATCAGATTCTTTGACCGTAAAAACATTGGTATAGACACTAATTTCATCTTGCTAGCATGCTTACTTCTTGAGATATTGCTAGAAAAACGGAATTTCGATAATGGCCACCTCAATTTGCACATTCCTCAAAATGCTCAACAGTGACGCATGGTCATCAACTGGATTCTCGAATGGGACTACCTGAGCTACCAGAATCTGCAAAGAAGAAAACTTCATCCGCTGGATCCAGGTTCAGTCTCATGCTCCCCCCCCCCCCCCCCCGACTAAAAACAGCCTACCCATTGAAGTAAAACTTGCACACATTTTCTGGTTACCTTTAACCAATGTTTTTGATTAACCAAATTCATAGCAACGGCAGATTTGTAGAATTGAAAAAGATATGTCTAACAAGTTGGCATTATTTTAGCCACCTCAGGGTTTTGTAATTGACAAATTCATAATGAATATCTGCTTCATTTTGGCTAAAGAATGCCATTTTGCCATTGTTCTGGCATTCAATTTCCTCAACTAATATCACTGTAAAACACCGATCTTTGAATAATATAAAGCACTTCGCATTCCCAACACTACCAGTAACACCATAGTTTGTGATATCATTTGGTCAGCCAAGCTGTCTGGAAAAATGCATTTTTCCACTTAAAAAGTCCTTTGCATTTTTGACGATCGAACATCCTTAGGGTATTAAAGACATGACTGTGCGTAGCTGTCTGTGTGTGTTTTTTTCCATCAAGTCTTGTCATCATGAAATATCAAATATGTATTGGAACAAATCTTGACTTTGTGTACCAAATTCTCACCAGATATTCAAGGCATACCAGATTCTGAGTACTGCCAAGAATCGATAACAGGCTCCCGAGATTAATTGGATACTGCACATTCATATTAGCTGCGAGGGTGCTGTGGCCTTTAAAGGTCAACCAGGTGGTGCTCATATGTGGGGACAGATCCTTGTATCAAACAGGACACAATGTATTGCTCTTGCAAATATAAAGACTTAAGACTTTTTTCCGAAAAGCGATGGCTACATTCTGTAAACACCGTATTGAGCTTAAAGTCATTATCATGTTTAAACATGTGGCAGGACAAATCTGGACTATGAACTCAGTCCGGATCTGTCCAGTAACGTAACTCAAAAACTATTCACAAGTATTGTCTAATATCTATCATGTAAACATCTCTGGTCCTTACCATCTAATAAATATATGGAAAAAAAATCCAGTAATCTATACTTTTTCAGATACCGAAAAAACCATCCCATTGGATCCCACGGGATCCTACTGGATATCCCATAGGATGACGTTGTATTCCATGGGATCCCATGGGATCCAATTGGATCACCAGCTTCTGGTCCATCCCATTGGATTATATTTTACACCTACAAATACAATTAAAAGTCATAAGCCATTCACATTCCTTTCATACATCATAGGTCACGGGTTATTGTCCGTGGTGCCAATTTTGTGTAAAAGTTTAGATGACCATAATTCAGACACTAGATTTGATTACAGAGATTGTTTTGATATTCAAATCCAGTATGATTTCAGTTTGATACCAGTTTGCCTTCAGATGCTTCCAAATGTTTTTATGGATTTTGTTATTTTCAAAGAAAACACAATCCTTCTTTGTTTGTACATATTCAGTGTCATTCCTTAGGACTGTCCCATTGGATTGTCCCACTGGACCATCCCATTGGATGCAGTGCAGAAATTGCACAAGTGTCAAACTTAGTATAAGTATCAATCATATAGTGAACAATAACAAATATACAATCAAACTATTTACAATAAGTGTTTTTTTCTAAAAAAAAAACGCCCACAGTTTGTTCGCTCGTCAATATTCATCTCCATCCTACAGGACCATCCCATTGGACTGTCCCATTGGATGCATTGCAGAAAGTGCACAAACATCTTTTAAAAGTATCAAGCCAAGTGATTCACTACTATTCCAAATATAATAATGAGTTTTTGTTTTGTTATTTTTTAAAGAAAACTCCATATTTTGTTCATTTGTCAATATTCATCTCCATCCTACAGGACCATCCCATTAGATGGTCCCATTGGATGCAATGCAGAAAGTGCATAAATACCTTTTACAAGTATGAGCCAAGTGATTCACTACTATTCCAAATACAATGAGTTTTTGTTTTGTTATTTTTTACGAAAACTCCATATTTTGTTCATTTGTCAATATTCATCTCCATCCTACAGGACCGTCTTATTGGACGGTCCCATTGGATGCAATGCAGAAAGTGCATAAATACCTTTTACAAGTATCAAGCCAAATGATTCACTACTATTCCAAATACAATGAGTTTTTGTTTTGCATTATATATGAGGCTTGACAAATATGGACTAGGAATCGGGTCCGGATCTGTGCCTGAACATTGCAAAAAACAAAGCAAAGTAAAAAGCTGATAGTCTGCATGTTAACAAGGGTGACCATTGTTGTTGTATATATATATATATATATATATATATATATATATATATATATATATATATATATATATATATATATATATATATATATATATATATATATATATATATATATATATATATATATATATATATATATACCAAACAAATTTTTCTACGGTGTCTCAAATTCCAGATATTGGAAAATTACCTGGAATACCATGATGTCCTGTGGTATCCCATTGGACAGCCCATGGTATCCAATGGTATCCAGCTGCAACAGGTCAAAAATTCGCCAACTGATAGCCTGTCAGGCTTGGACTTTGCTCAGAGCTTATGTCAGTTGGATCTGGAAAGTTTGCTTGAGCAGGACTCATTGTCTCTCCAGGATCTTTTCATTCATCCAATGGGATCCCATAATTTTTTTTCTCACACAAAACTGCTCAGAACGAAGCTATATAAAGCCACATATTAAAATTTTACTGGTAACACATTTATTAAAGATTATCTACAAGTTTGCTTGAAAAGTTCAAACTTATTGATCAAAAATATATATAGATGTGTACATATTATTGGAGACTGTGAAATCCCAAGGTTAAGCCCTTTCCAGTAATGGTCACGTCTCCCATAGGAACCATATTTTCAGAGTTCCTGCATGTCTTGTAATTCATTAACATGTTGTGTTCTATATTTAGAGCATTCATCACCTATAAAAATCTACATTTCAGAGTCTATTTTGTGGAGAGTTCATCAAAATGTACTTTTGTTTGGTCCAACTGTACAGTTTAATTGGCTTGACCAATGGGATTTTCCAATTGAAATATCCATCTGGACAATAACATGAAAAATGTCTTTTTTTGATTGGATAATAATGTACAATTTACTTTTAGTGCATAGTACCTGTTGCCTTTAGAGGTCACAAGTTAATTACAAAAATGTGCAGTGTTACAAACGTATGAATTGAGTTGGATTGGTTGCATGTACCTATAACAATTTTGGAGATATTCATGATTTAAATTTTCAAATGCCCCTCTTTTGCATAATCTTCAACATATTTTCATCTTTTTATTAATAGGCACAAATTCATGTATAGACCTATATCCATGCCAAATTTGAAGTTTCTAAGCGTAATAGTGTTCCAGAAAAACTGGCGAACAAAATTTGGTACTAAAGAGGAAAAATGAATGAAATTGAAGAAACACAATGTCTGTGTTGGCACACACAGACGTAAATAGGGTGGCATTTTGCAATACATTTAATGTGTGCAGGAAAAAATTATTCACATGAACAATTTTTAATGTCTGTATATCACGTTCAGAGCATTTTAAATACTTGAACACTTCTGTACCTTCCATTGATTATGTCAAAAGAAAGAGAATCATTTTGTGCAGGGACAGAATTGAGAATCATTACACGAAGCATACTTTGAAAGTCAGAGTATGATCTCTCTGAACTTGAAAGGAAAAAAACTTCAAACTTTCCAACTTTGTTGATACAAAAGGTACAACCACATAAGAAGAAAGCTAGCAACAATTCAAAAGCTTGAATAATAATGTTCAAGCAATATAACATTTCCTATAATCTGATAATTTCATGTGCCTAATTAATGTGAATTATTAGTTGAATGTACAAAGACTTTGTGCTTTAAATTGAACTTGCTGGTAATAACATACACTCAAAAAAGTCATGAACCTCATTATGCACATGCGCTTTTTTATTTTGCATTTTTGTTTTTTTTTTTTTTAATTCCGGCCATGTTCTATGAAATACTTCAATCAAATACCAAATCTTCAAGATTGTGTTTAGGCTGCTACTGATGACTTTTATTCTATAAGAAATACAAGACTCACCAAAAGGGAAATCTGGCCTTGTGTAATTAATGACACAACTGTAATTGGAAAACTTGGGATCTTTTTGATCCAATTGGACAACATGGGATACTGTTGGATCCAATTGAACATTGATGTCTGGACCTACAATTGATCACAAATTGCCTTAAGTTGGGATTCCATATGCGTGGTTTCGGAAGCGAATGCCGCGCGTCAAAAATAGAAACAGCAGCATTTCTTTAAGTTGATTCCATATACGCGGTTCACGGGCAATGGTACACGCGACATCACGCGCACCACAACCAATCGCTCCATGCAGCAATCGAAACGGCAACCAAAAGTGAAATGCACAGGAAATTCCATCATTGGCCTATTTACATCTTGTGATGGAAACAATGAATAATTGGCCCTGTTTTGATGCAAGAGATAACAAATTTTAGAAATCTTAAATGGAGCTGGCATTCGACAGGGATATTGTCACACAACAAACTAAGGTGCAGTGAGTGTTAACAGTTATATCAAGTACATGTAATCTGCGGATACATTTACGCCACACTGTGAAAATCTTTTCCACACATGTTGTCGAAAAGTCCTAAAGAACACAACCGTACACAGACATATAGAAAGATTAAAAAAGCCGGTACTTAACATGAGGAAATGTTTTTTCAAACTCTGCGATAAGCAAATTACACTTGTTAAACATATCTCCAATTGCATAATCAATTTGTTTCTTACAAATATATGGTTACCAAATTTATTTCCCAAATGTTGGTCACTTTGGACAGATTCCACCTTCTCTTTCTTGAATAAAACTCCTGCATTGGGAACGGTGTCCCGAAAATTATGAGCTTACTTTTGGAAAGATTGAAAAATACTTTGTACTCATTTCCATGCCCAGTACATATTAACATAAGCTTCTTTAATGATGATTTGGTGGGGGCTAAAAGAACTATATCGGCATAACTCAAGACACCAACAAATATGTTGAGTCTTATTAAAAGGTCATCATAATACAATGTGACCATTTTCTTGTATTATTGTTGGTGGTATAGGAAAAAATACCGTTCAAAGAATGCAGTACTCTTCTGCCGCCTTCAGTCTCTTTTGCTGTAAGTGAATAGGAATAGTGCCCCATAGTATCAGGTATAGTGTATGATCAGAAAGCTGCTGGTAACCTGTAGTGTAAGAGATCACGGCCATTTTGCCACTCATCAAATAATTTCACAAATGGAGATCTTGTCATAAATTCAACAAATACTACTATTGTACACTTGACCTTTGACCTCAAAAACATTAGGTTAAATATAGAGGTATAAACTTGACTTTCGATAGCCTTCTAGATCACCCTATGTTGCTTCTTTTGTTTTAAGATTTAGATTTCAAGATGCACAGTGTCACTCAGCAAACTTTTGACGCGTGTGTGACCTTGAAAATTAAGTCAAGGTCAATTATGCTTGCACACAAAGCAAGCCTTATAGTGGTGTACTATCATATGCGATTTGAAAGTCCTGTCTCAAAAGCTTCTGAAGTTACAGTGGTAAAAAAAATTCAATGAATAGGTCACTGTGACCCAGATACTTGACCTAGTGACCTACTTTTGATTCATGACACATTTTTTGGTTATGATACATGTGTGTATAAAATTTCATATAACTGACTTAAATACTTCCTTACGTTTACCAATACCACCATTGTGCACTTGACCTTTGACCTCAAAAAGTAGGCCAAATATAGAGCTATGAGGTCGATTTTCAATAGGCTTCTAGATCACTCTATGAAGCTTGTTGTGTGTAAGCTTTAGATTGCTAGATGCAGGCTTTCAATAGTTAGATTGGTAACGTCGCTCAGCACATGTGACCATTGTGTGACCTTGAGAATTTGGTCAAGGTCAACTATGTTTGTTGCACCCAAAGAAGGCCATATAGGAGTGTAATATCATGTGCAATTCGAAAGTCCCGTCTCAAAAATTCCTGAAGTTATGGTGGTAAAACCATGCGACAGATGAACGGACGGCGTTCCCCTCTTGAATCCCAAGACATTCCCCTCTTGAATCCCTCCAAGTATATACAACTTTACATGTGTAGGTAGGATCAGATCTGTGGTTAAAATTTACTGATCATTGTAGAGACCCAAGTTTCAAAAGTAATGTTGATAGTTACATTAACCTTAGGGAGGGGGCGGGGAGGGGGGGCATACCCATATTTCAGGATGAGTTGGCTCCACTGAGGTTATAAAACCCAGACCCAATGGGAACTGAATCAATGTTATTAACAGGGGTCTTTGGGAGCTGGTATTTATAAAGTTAGTTTGTTGGCCACTTCCATTTGGTGGGGGGGGGGGGCAATTACTCAGACCCATTACAATATACAGTTGACTATTAAAAATGGGGCATTTAGGACCAATAGTTTGAAAACTGGGGTGTTTGACAGTAATAAATGCTAACAAAACAGGCAGTCTTTCCCTGCAAAGCTTATCCCTAATGTTTAGTAATGGGAGTACACTCTCCCTCCCCCCCCCCCCCACTCCCAGCTGAGGTAAATTGAACATGATAATATTACTGTGGCTCTCCGCTTATGTCCTGCGGTCCTGTGTGACACAGGTGGCCTAGGAAAAAGTAAAAGGAAAGAAAAGAAAAATAGATGAGGTGGAGGAAACCATGGTTATCCTAACAGCTTGTGCTGCCATGTTTTCCAGGACCACAGCCAAGGCAAAGGGTCCACCACACACTCTCTCACAGCTGTGGTGGGCCCCTGGTCCTGGATATATCCCCCAACACTCATCGCTTGTAGTCCCCACCCCCACCCCCACCCCCCACCCCGCACAAAAAAAAGAAAAAAACGACTCTCATACACCCTACCCCTGCCTCTAAGGCTCAGGCATTTCCCATGGGAGACCCCATGGGAGCCCTTATAAGGGCTACCACCAATTCCCGCTCCTCCCTGCACTCAAATTCTAATTTACCCCGTCGCTTTTATGCCCAATCAGTTCATTTTCCTTTCTCCCAGCACCGTACCAGGTAGCTACTCTTGTAGCTAGCTGCCCAGTTACAAAAAATGTTTATTTGAAAGGGATGATGCTGATAACATTTGATACAGCTTGTGAGGAGAGAGATCACATTTCGCCTTGCCACCATCAATGCATGCATATTAAAAGCTGTGCCTACTTTGTCTTTGGGCCAGGAAGGTCAAAATCACACTGAGCCAGTGTCCACAGTGCTGGCAGTCTCTGTGTTCAGACCAAGCAGACTAGAGCTTCATGGACCTCACTGATCTCAGTAGTATCCCATGCAGAAGTTTAGCCCATCAAAACAGACCTATGTTATGGAAAATATATATATATATATATATATATATATATATATATATATATATATATATATATATATATATATATATATATATATATATGTATATATATATATATATATATATAATGCGTTTTTTCTTTTGTATTGTTTTTTGGGGGTTGTTGTTTTGTTTTTGTTTTGTTTGTTTGTTTGTTTGTTTTGTTTTTTTGTTTTTGGTTTGTTTTTGTTTTTTTGTTTTTCTTTGGTTTGTTTTTGTTTTTGTTTTGGGTTTTTTTGTCGGTTTTTTTTGTTTTGTTTTGTTTTGTTTTTTGTTTTGTCTTTTTTTCTGTTTTTTTTTCTTTTTTTTTTGTTTTTCAAGGATACAATAAAGTTTCCAAATCAAATTTCTTGGGATACAGTAAATGTCGAATAGTATTGCTTATTTTTTTACAGAAGTTACATGCTTTGAAATAAGTTTGAAATGCTGTAAAATGTGCTTTAAACTTGTATTTTTGACATATCACTGTACTTTTAATTTCCCTATTTTGCAAACAATTTTATTATACTGTTTAACTGTGTTTTTACTTTCATGGTTTTGAGCCATCAGCTAAAGGTGAAAATAAGAGTACAGTGAAATTAAAGCAATTTACAGTAGTCATTGCCACTTTGGCACTAATAAAATAGGCAAAACATTTGTGTTCCTTTCAAACTGAATGAGTGTGATATTTGAAAGGTTAATCGGGTTTGTAAAGTTCAGCTTTTGTGATCCACAATGTAAAATAATGTTAGATTTCATGAAAATAAGCCTATATTTCTCCTGTTTTCACAAGTCACATTCACATTATATCATAAACTTGGGCATTTATCTGTCTGCTACTATGTTTCACTTATTCCATACTATGATGACAGGAACTGGTCCGTGGTTCTGGCACTGACTTAAGACTATAGGCATGTTGGTACTTGAATGAAAGATCTTTACATTCAATTGCCGTCTTAAGTCTAGGTAAATATACGGAAAAATGAGGGACTGATATGGAATGAGTTTACAAATACATGTATGTATGACTTCAAGATTATAGTATTCAATCTCTCTCTAGGCCCACATAGAGGGAGAACACACATAATTTAACTGTTTTGTCTTTTACTTGATTAAATACCAGTAGACATCAAACACAGCCAGTGATGACTGATAATGATGGACATTCTGGTACAGCGGTACCTGCTATGTAAGACCACCCATAATGCCAGACAAAAGTGATCACATATGACAGGTGGTCTTTCACTGCAGGTAAGCTAGCAAAGAAATTAAAGGACAGTGTCTTGAAAGGGTGGTCTTAAAGTCTAGTGTGGTCTTTTACGAGAGGTGGTCTTAAGAGCAGGTACCACTGTATTATCAAAGCCAAAAAAGCATGCTCAATTCCATGCATTCCTTATTGCGAAGTATGATATGTGCCTAAATGTCACGTGACAATCAAAATATAACAGGCAAATGCTCTTAAGACCCTCTCGACATCAATTTGATAACACCAGGTGATCTTGAAAATAGGTCAAGGTCAATGAAAGCTGAGCTCAACCAAGCATCTGGTGACATGATTCCATTGTCCACTGCACAAATTTCATAGTGGTTGCTCAATTTTTTAAAAAAAATTGGTTGGTATTAAAGGGTGACAGTCTTGTCTATGTATATTGTAGTAAAAGGTTTATTTAATTTCCTCATATTCAGAGTATACATGTAGGCCTACTTTCAAGAGGAAGGGGGGTACCCCCCCCCCCCCCTTTGTTTTTTGTTTTTTGCAATGTGGACTTGCATATTCAATCCCTTTACAATGGCCCATATAGGCAAGAACCTGGCCAGGATCTATAGTTTAACACTATAATTTTATAAAAAGAAAAGTCCAAAATCTATATTCAAAGCATATTGAAAAAGAAATTGGGAATGCAGGAGTGTCAGTGTAAAATTCAGTTTTGATATTTAATGAGTTGCACTATATTGCATCATTTGAGGTCCAATTTTTTCAAACATTTCCTTAAGAACGGGGGGGGGGGGTAGGGAGGGGAAGGGGTATCCTCTTCCTGTACCCACCCATCTCCTCACACTCTTCACTCTGTACAAATATCCTATGTTTTTTTTTCCAAAAATGTTAACATCCATGCCCACTCATAAAAAATGATAACAATTGTGAATGCCCCCATACAGGAATATTGTATAAAACCAACATATAGAGTTATTTCAGGTCTGATGCGGTGGATCCCATATGCTAGTTCAAGGCTGATTCTTTACAAATCCCCAGTAGCTTTTTGTGGTTTACTGATCAATTAGGATTATGGGTATTTAATTGGTGCCAGTAGGATAAAATGTGATGGACACAACACAAAGGGTTCAGATCAGGTTTCCTCACCCTGCCTAAGGAAATGCATGTTACACATACACTCAGGCTCATGGGCCAGACCAATCCTTTCCTCCAGGTCAGTCCAAACAAACAGCTTATGCTCATTGACAAAGGGGGTAAGGAGGATTTCAGTGTACTAGTACAGAATATGATTTTGCTCCATTACATAGTAAAGAAAAGATAGATATTCTAAAATGATGGATAGTGCAAAGTAAGGAAAATATGAGGCCTTCCAGTTTGCTGCTGCAAAAAATAAAATGCCCCTGGTTGGCCAGTACAGAAATACCTGATCCCCCTCTTTCTGATGGAACAGTGACATGCCAGATCTGTCTGCCCACAAAGCATGTGCTTGTTTGCATGGGGAGAATTCATAACTACATGTGCACATCATGTGTGATAAATGTTAATAAATTACAAATGACAAATCTAATTCTTTTTCCTCCTCTTGTTTCTTTCAGTGCAACCCCCAAACTTCCAACTATTTTTTGCCACACTGAATGTGTGTGTCAGTCCATCAACATAACCTCCTTTATGTGAACGGTTTTTTTTTATTATTATTTTTTTGGAAATCAACAGTATGCACTATAACTTAATCAATGTTCAAATTTGGCCATAGCATTTATGTAAATTTTGGATTTGTCGCTGTTAAATCAGCTGGAGCCCTGGAGGAAAGAACACAGATACAGGAGACCATCGGTCAGTTACAGTTAGCTGGGGAAGGGAGACCTGTAATTGAGACTCAATTTTGCATTGTGCACAGATGCCAACTAGGAAAAAAAATGTGCTTCTCAGTGAATCTGTTTGGCTCCATAGCAGCCTTGACTGGACAGTGTAATACTTGTTGGGCATAGCAGTTGTTTGACAAGTGCCAACATCAGAAATTTTACCCAGTCTGGGAAGCTGCTACTGAGGCAGCAAATCTGTCTGTGCACTTTTAAAATTTGCACAAATCAAAATGCTACAACTTTGGTTAATTGGATAGGCATACAGCACAATCCAATGAACTGAACCTAGAATGGAACCTCTACCTATTATAATTTGACTATATTCAACATTTATGTTGGTCAAGTGTCCCTTATTAGCATTAATTGAAATTCTACAACTTTAGTTTTTAGCTCTGCTGACTAAAGGTGGCAAAGCTTATGCGGTCACTCATTTCTGGTTGGCAGTCATTCCGTCGTTCCATCTGTAGACAATTTGCTTGCCAACACGATAGCATGAACAATTTTAAAGTTTAGCCTCTTGAAATTTTTTGGACATGCTCTACGAGTGACAGTCCAGATTCTTTGCATTTTGGTGATGCCATCCACAGGATTACGTAATATACAGGCCAAAAAGTGAAAAAATTTAAAACACTATAGAGTCCTTGATTTGTGATGGATCTTTATAAAATTTGGTGGAAACATTTGGGACGCTTATATGTGGAATCTGAACAGTACTGGTGGCGCTACGTACAAGTGAACGGAAATTAATGAGCCAATATGTGCTCAGAGCTATCATGAGAAATAATCAAGCTAACTTAATCAAATGTCACAGCCTATCTGTTTCATGTCTGAAAGTATAATATTACATAATATGGGTGACCTTAGCCCACTTTCTCAAGGTCGCTGATGGAATAAATTTCAGGAGATAATTTTCTTGTGATGGTCATTCTATCTTTACATGTGAACAAATAGGCATTTTACCATTATAGGCGTATTATAGAGAAGCACGTTTATGATGAGTGGAGTGCTGGTGGTTCTACCGATGGTTTTCAATGGAACTAACATCATAGGTGTAAAAAAAAAACACAGTAAATTCAGTATTATGATCATAAATAAAGATGGAGCTTTGAAACTTACACCAACTATGTATTTGGTCAGTAATCAACCTTTATGAAAATTTGGATGCCCTTGATCCAGTTTTTGGTCAAAATACAAATTACATATGTCATTGATAATTAAGTACAAAATATTGATATAAGTGAGCTTGGGTTACTAAATTGATACAAAATATGCAATTTACATGAGTATTTTGTAATCCATAAATGACCTTTAGCCTGCTTGTTTAAAGGTCACTGATTGATACAACAACCTACAGAATACAGATATACCACAAACTAACTGCAAAAAAAGATTAAAACATTCATAAATATTCTCCTAACTTTTCCAGTCAAATAAAATGATATGTATACATACATTATCTGATTTATCCTTTTGTCTGTTAATATTCATTACAAACATATTATAACGTGATAAACCTTCCAATAACATCATGCAAATTAAAGCCATCTATATAATTGACCTTTGCATTTTCTCAAGTTCAGAAGCCACTTGAGGACACAACTTCGAAATGAAAATGAAGGTGCAATATATAGCCATGGTGCTAGCTGAGCAATAGGTCCATGGGCCTCTTGTTGGTTCCTAGGATGCGTATACAACACAAACATATAAGTTGGAAGTTGCAATTTCACCTCTACCTGCAACAGTATTCAAGATATCCAACATTTAATTTATTCAAGTGTCCCAAATTAACATTAATTAAAATTCTGCAAGTTGTGTATGCTTCTCATGTGATACATGTATAAAAAAAACGGGGGGGGGGGGAGCTCTTCTACTTTTTATGGTTCTGAGTGATCACTTTCTTGTGATAGGCTCAATTTGAAATGTGAGCACTTGGAAGATGAAGGAAGGCTTTAAAACTGTATTACCAGTTTGCTAATGCTTTTTTTAAAAAAGAAATTGGACAGTTTCATAAAAAAACTCAAAATTTGGCACAGTTTTATCTTCATGCATGGCATAAAAATTGCCATTTCATATGGAATATCCAGATGTTTAGAATTGTGAAAATTCGGGGCATTCAAAATGTCAAACCTTGAATATCTCAAAACCATAGTTCTATGCAGATTGAGATAGGTTCCTTGACTAAGCCATGTCTGAGTGCAACAGATTTTTTTTTATGAAAAATGTTTTTCTTTCTTTCAATGTGCATGTAAAGGTTTGTGACACTTGCCAATATAATGGCCAGTAACTGAAAGTTGTAGAATTTTAAATTATGCTAATTAGGGGCACTGAAAAAAATTAAAAGTTGAATATCTCCAAGACTATTGCAGATATAAATGCCTTTCCAACTTCAATTTGTAAGTTTGTGGCAAAGCCAAATTCAACGAACCATGAACCAAAGTCGTAGGACTTTGATTTATGCAAATGGGGTAAATATGCAAAATGTAAATCTTGAATAGCTTCAAAACTATTATAGATAGAGGTGGCATTCCAACTTCCATTTATAGGTTTGTGACATATCCGCATCATACTGAAACATGAACCAAAGTTGTAGAATTTTAATTTATGCAAATTAGGTGAATACACAAAATTTCAATCGAATAGCTTCAAAGCTGTTATATCTAGAGGTGCCATTCCAACTTTACTATATAGATTTGTGACATAGATGCATCCAATGAACCATGAACCAAACTTGTAGGATTTTAATTTATACAAACAAAGTGAATATACAAACCTAAATTTGGAATTACGTCAAAAAATTATACATAGAGGTACCATTCCAACTTCAATTTGCAGATTTGTGACATAACCACATCCAGTAAACCATGAACCAGAGTTGTAGGCTTTTAATTTATTCAAATCAGGCAAATACACAAAATCAAGATCATGAATAGCTTCAAAACTATTACAGACAGTAGTGTCATTAAAAATTCAGTTCATAAGTTTTTGACATGGCCACATCCAATGAGCTAAGAATGTTATAGCATTTTAATCTATGCAAGTTATTCTAAAAAACAAAGTTTAGATTATGTTGAACAATGGCAAAGTCTAGCATTTAAAATTGTTTTCATTTTGAAGGCTCCCAGACAGATTTGCTGTCACACAAGTCCTCTTTTCTAGTTCATTTTTGTTGCATTATTTTCAAGCTTGGAGTTCACCAAGGCTGCCAAGCATTGTTGCACTACTAGCCGTAATGCAATGAAGACAATAAAGCGTGCTGGCTAAGCATGCTACAAATAATAATAATAATACTAATAATAATAATAATAATAATAATAATAATAATAATAATAATAATAATAATAATAATAATAATAATAATAATAATAATAATAATAATAATAATAATAACAACAACAACAACAACAACAATAATAACAATAATAATAATAATAATAATAATAATAATAATAATAATAATAATAATAATAATAATAATAATAATAATAATAATAATAATAATAATAATAATAAAAAGCTGGCATAAAAAATGCACTTGGGATTCCCTAAAAAATTCATAAGCTAGATTCATTCAAGTACATGTAAAGTGCTTGCATTTTATTAGCATACCGGTATTTGTTGTATCTGTATCATAAACATAATACATTTTGCCAAAGAGCCCACTGTACAGCAAACCCATCTCTGGTAAAAGACTAGCACCCATGTCAACTTTAGAAATGCCCAATCTGGTCTAAGTATTCTGACCATCCGCAGGGTCCCTGCAAGGCAGGATATATTTAGCCAGAGAGACAGGCGTAATAAGATCCAAAATGTAGGGCATAGCTGTTTTCTTAATGTTCTGTCCTGCCCACATAATTAAAGCTTGCTGGCAACAATTATCATCTCAGTACCCATGACAGGCCCAATTATCTACTTGACTGACAAGACCACCAGTGCAGCAACCAGTGGTCCATGCTATGAACCCCTGCCATTATATGGGTGTATTTGAAATTTGAAGTCACAAATTTCTTGCAAGAAAGTTTATACCTACACCCATGGTAGGTCCATTTATGAAACTGATAGTGGGGATGGGGGTTCTTCTCTGCTGAGTTATTGGTACACCATTTTATTTTGTTGTGTCCCCCAATTCCAGTATGGTAAATCCATACAGTGGTTCCCTCTCTTGAGAGACCACTCAAATGAAAGGCAACCTGTCTTGAAAGACCACTTTTCAGGATACTTTGCTCAGTACTTTTCATATCATTTATACCTCTCATGAAAGACCACTGTCTGGAGAGACCACAATTTGGTCATCCCCAAAGGTTGTCTTTGGAGATAGTTTTTCACTGTATTGCTACATAGGTGTCAACCCTTTACTTGGAGAAATCTCACCTTGAGGATTGACTGAGGCAGCAGACTCAATGTTCGGCGTACCAATCCGGACATGCGCAGTCCTGTCCATTCTGGACCACTAGGAGCGTGTGCAAATCCGATGCAGGGGTACCAAAATCCGATGCAGTGGTACTGGGTCCGATGCAGGAGTACAGAAGTTAGAAAAGATATATTTTACGATTAATAACTTATGTTTAACGTATATGGGTACATAGTTGTATATAACGACCAGCTGGCTTCAGGCAGAATGAAGGATTAAGTTATTTTTGTGCAGTTTTGTTCGACACCTGATCGATCCTCAGGCTGCTTCGCATCGATCGGTATTTCTTTTGCCGACCAGGATTGATTTTTCTATGAAAATAACAAATGCATACTGTTAAAATATATGTGATTCTGAAATGAATATGCATATCTTGGTTATGTATGAATGAAGCTCACTTTGAAGGTCGTGAGTTGTTGGCAAAACCGAGCAATAACACTGTTATAACACTTTTTTTCTGCTTCTTTCCTGGGCCAATATTTATCGGACTGTGTATTAGGATTTCCAAGTACACGTTCATTCAAACTGTTAGACTTTTACTTTACTTTCACACTTTTACTCTGAGTTCAATGGCTATGCACTAAATATAGAAAAGAGCTCTATTAAACTCCAGATTTGATCTATTGTTACTAATGAGTCAACAATGTCCATATTTCAAATATGGTGTATGAAACTTGAAAACATTCTTGTTTAATTGGTCCCTCCATTCTAATCTATTATACTATGTTCATTTCCAAATACTGAAATAGGCAATTAATTTTCTAAAAAAAGTTGCAAATCTAGACGGCCATCAATAAATCATACTATTCAAAATATGTATTGTCAATTTTAGATAGTATTTCAAAATTTATTTTTGAATGAAACATTGGTATTTGTCCTCAAAAATTTAAGAAGGGACCACAAATGAAGCAATTATGAAATTTCTATATGTATTGCAGGCAAAGCGACCATCTGTTATTCTCAAGTCTAATACAACTTCAGTGATAAGAGTTAACTTGTACAAGCAAAATAGGTTCAATATCCCCCCCCCCCCAAGAAATTACTGAAACTTTGGTGTCTATGTACAATCAGAGAAACACTAACTCGGTAAGGGCAATGTTAATAAATTATCTGTTTCTCATGTCCTGACCGACCATAAAAATTGCTCCTGGCTATAAAATAAAAAGGGTTTTTTATTTTCTACAGACCCTGTAAAATTTAAACAGGCGAAAACAAGAAATAGCCTCTACAATGAAAGGTTTAGTATATTGCATCATTGGCTTTGAGTTTTTTTTAGGTTTTTTCTTAATGAAACTGATTATAAATAAACACATAAACAAGGCAAAAATTCGTATATTCTCAAAGCAGTAACTCAGAATGACCTAATAGACTAGAAATTTCGAATGCATGAGGTAAGAGACCTACATTTACAGTGAATTTTCACTGTAGAAACATTCAGCAACAAGCAAAAAAAACAAACAAACAAAAAAACAAAAAAAAAAACGCAAATGGCATTCATTTCAATAACAATACTTTATTATCATAATAATATCCACAACAAAATAAGGAAACAACGCATGCATGCATTTTGTCTCATCTGCATATGGCCATAAAGTTATCATCCACACATGTATTGAATATGTGTTCACATGTAAAATAGTCCATATACACTTGTATCCGACATGTATTATACACAAATAAATTCTAGTCTCAATCAACCACATGAAATGTACATAAAAATGTAGCTTATAATTACAAACAGACAATGATACATTTACGATTATCTCCGCCAAACATTGTGAAAGAACAATGTTTGCCCAGTGTGCCCAGGTGACGGGGGAATCATCCATTATAACATTAGTCAAAGAAGAGAATAACGTGGTAAACTGAACATAATCTGTTAAAATAACATTCTTTCATGCTCTATGTTTGTTTGATTTTGTTTTGTTTGGTAAGTATATGTTTTTTATATGTGTCCTAATATACAATGTTTTTAGCAATTGAAATTTATTACATGTAACATGTGCTTTTTAAATGTACCAATGATGCAACCTTTCAGTTCACTAAATAGCAATGAACTGACGAAATGTGGAAGTTCCAAGATGGAACTAAACTAAATTACACACTGAATAAAACCATACTGTCAATCTTTTTATGTACAACAGTGTACAAAATCACCTAACCTCGCGTAAAACATAGAAAATGTAACATTCCATACTTGTGGCAAAGAGAGATGTGGTCTTTGTAGCCGGCTTTGTAGATGGGGTAGCCTCTCTTCAAGAGGGACCATTGTACATCAAACTGGCTTACATTTCTCTTAAGATCTTTCTGTGTCTTATAAGAAAAAAAGAAAAGATAAAACTTTCTTAGCACAATACATCAGCACTTTCATGTTTGCCATATGCATTGTTCAAACCAGTTTGCCATAATTAAACTGCCAGGTGACTCAAACATCCTTGTGAGTTGCTCATGCCACATAGGTGATAATCCATTATCCACAGTTGTGACAAACAACTCCCCAGAGTTGCCCAAGCCACATTGGTGTAATAATTCATTATCAACAGTTGCTGCAAACAACTCTGCATTGGTAAACCCCCTGTGAATGCATTCCAACTTCAAAAGACTTTTTTTACTTTTTTGTGTTCAATTGAAATGATCAACTTGTGTTGGGGTGTAATAATGAGCAATGTACAAGCAGAGAGAAAAACAAAAAAAGGAAATGAACTTTTGCTGTTTGCGTCATGAAATAACTGAGCAATGTACATGCAAAATCAAAACAAAAGTCAAGACAATTAATCAAGCAAAAAATATGAAAAAGATGAGTTGGTTTTGCGGTATTAATTTAAACATATTTATTTCACACTGGATAGCCCAATAGTATACAAGTCGACTAATCGAGGGGTTCTCCAGAGTATACAAGGTAAACAACATAAAAAAAACACACACACAAAAACACAAAACAAAACAACAATAACAAAAAGAAACAAAAACAAGAAACAAAACACACAAAAAACCCAACCAAACAAAATAGCAAAAAATTGGAAAAAGTGAACTTGTTTTTTTTTATCTTAATTGTGAAATAAATGAGCAATGTACATGAATAAACAAAACAAACAAGCAAGCCAAAAACTGACAACAAAAAAGTAGAAAAATAAAAATGATGAATTTGTTTTAGGCATCATGAGGATATAGAATGGTCCCCCTCTTTTCAGGTCCCTTTCACCAGAGGTGCCCCTCTTGAAACGCGAGCTTTCTTATGCAGAAAGTATGGTACTTCCATTATATCTCTCCCCCACACACCCACGCACCCCTCAAAAAGAGGCCTGCCCTGAACAACAAAACTAAACCATAAAAATGAAAAAAAAAAAAAAAAAAAAAAAAAAAACCAATGCACTTGTTTTGGGATAGACGTCACAATATAAATCAATCTTTGCTCAGAGATGAAATTGTCAAACGACAAAAAAGTCTGAAATTGGAGTGTTTGCCTGAACTTAAGTAACTTTCAAATTAACCGAATTTGTGGGAAACAGGTCCAAACAGTCAGAATTCCTACAAAAGTAGGAACTGTAATCACTATACCTGCTCATTTAGTTCAAATGGAACTATAGCTAGCTGGGGTTACACTCATTTCAAACATTGTTGATCATTCATGTTCTTTTAATGAAGATGCTGAAAAGGTTAGAACAAAAGTGTTGTCAGTTCTGTTTTTCCACCCTTCTTAGGATTTCACCCTCCTCCCCAATTGTATTCACTTCTACATTTGAATAATGAAAAATGATTGAATAGAGCGACTTTACAAAAAAAATCCGAAATTTGCTTTTAATTTTTTTTCTTCTCTTTACATTTATATGATAGTTGTGGATAACAAATGCGGTCAAATGTACAGTACCAGAAGGAAACAATAGATATTTTAAAATATGACATTGAGCTGAATCCTGGGAAGGTTGGGCTTAAGATGCCATATGGTACCTCAAGGCCAACCTTCCCTGGATTCAGCTTAATGTCAGGCCATATATGGCACTTGGTAGGACTTGGAACTCAAATTCAGTACAATACTACCATATGTAGAAGAAACAAGTCACAGTACACATGCATGGAAAAACAAAAATATTTTCTTCTATAAAACAAAATATCATGTGGAACTGCCATTTTGGAGCATACGATTCAGTTACAATACTTGCTACATAATAATATTCTGTGGCAGTCCGCAGTCCACGGACTCTGATCCGAGGTCTGAGCGCGTCTGCGCATGTCCGGGCTGTGGTCCGAAATCCGAGCACGTCTGCGCATGTCCGGACTCGGACAATCCGAGAGGTACGCCGAACATGGGACCATTTGCTTGACTGAGGCAGGGTGCAGGAGGGGGAACCCCCTCCCGAGGGGGGGGGGTCTGGTGAGCCTCCCCCAGAAAATTGTGTTTTTTTAGGTTCAAAATGGTGCAATCTGGCAGCATCTGGGATCTTCCAGGGCATAACCGAGTAGCAAGGGGCATCATGGCATCACGGTTATCATGTTATTTTATGACTTTCGGATCGGGAAAGTCATCGGAAGCCAAGATTTTTTTGAAAATCTTTTAATTCACTTGATTTTTACTACTTTTTTTTTTTAACATCGATATTTTCTGTTGAACAGGAGACGAATGTGAGATTTGAAGTGGCCGTAAGGCAAGTCCTCAAACCGTGACTCCTTTCAGACTCACGGTCAAAACGTGAGAGTTGACACCTATATATGCTGCTACCAGCATATTAAGTAAATGAGATGTCTTGTTGTAAGACCGCCAAAACTCCTAAATATAATTTGCATTCTATCGGGACATTGATTTCCCAGTGATCTCGAGAAGCTAGTAAAATGTGGGGTAGACCCAGTCTTAAGAGAGGACTGTTTATGATGTTACCAGCAACTTTAAAATAAATGCTGATTATAGAAAATAAGAATGTTCTATAGACCCATATCTTTTACATGGATTGCGAAGCAGGCCACGCCTATATTAATCACTCTCCATGGCACAGATCGTGGCGGTCCGTCTAATTACCGAAAGCAACCGAAAACAACAGAAAGTGACCAAACGCAACCGAAAGTAACCGAATGCAACCGAAAGCGACCGAAAACAAGCTATTTTTAGATACATATTTACCGAAAGCAAGCTATTTTTAGATAGGCCTACATTTTTACCGAAAGCAAGCTTTTATTTACAGTGGACAGATCTGCAGACGTAGGTCACCGTGCGCACTTGCGACCTTAATTTCTGAATTGTTCATGCTTCTTTTATAAGGAGTCATTATATAGTTGCCACAACGTTGCTGGACGTAATAATGGCCGGAGCTCTACCCCCGGGCTTTATGCCACAGGGGGGTACACGTGACATTGCGCACGGAGGCCGGGATAGCGAGGTGACTTTGACACAACTGTCCCTCTGACTCACTTGGGGTTGGCCGTGAGCACATCGTTATAGCTCGGTGCTCGTCACGGGCCACCCCCATGTGCCTTAATACCTGGCCTTGGTCATCGATACTATGCTGCATATGCGGTCACAAAGGCAGAGCCCGATCAAATGTGGTATCGAGTATCGTCAACCAAAGGTCGATAAAACTCTGTGCCACGAGGAGCCATCGATTTTATCGTTAATTATTTCATTGCAATTTGGTCATCTCTTGTTCACGGTCACATATAATTTATAAAGGCTCACATGTTATGCTACAGTGATTTCTATTTGTCAAATCAACAGCCACTAGCAACATCGGCCTTCATTAACTTTTTACACACGATTCAAAAGCACAGGCTGTTTTAGTAAGTGCGCTTTTTATGCCCTATAAACTATAAACACATGGACTGTTTAGAAGAGGATTTCTTCTTTTTTTTATCGTCGCTGAACACATATGTTGGGACATGCGGTTCCGAATATTTTGTTTATAATACAAGTAAATAAAATACAGGATCCTCCTTTCACGTTGGTGTTTTTGTGATAATTTGAGTAGATATTTTAGCCCAGTATTTTTTGGTTCCTTTTATTTATTCTTTGATTTGTCACTTAAATTAAGATAAATGCTCAGGAAAATACTTCAAGGTTCAAATCCATCGTATATCATAAGTTGGGAACCAGGGGGTTTCGTCTAGGGGGATTTCACAGCGGTTCCTCACTTTTTCTCTCAAAGAAACCAATTGGTTATTCCAGGATACCAAAGAAACCTTTTTTTCCTAAGAGTGTACCATTACAAGACCAGATCAGCACATGTTTATTAAGAACTGGCCATGCTCAGCAGGCACGTGTTAAAGAATTACTTGATTTGTAATATAATATAATGAAATTTATGGGGAAAAACAAAGGCAACCAGCACACATGGGGGAGGGGCACGTGACTAGGCCACTAAAATGGCCCGCAACCAACCTTGTCATATTTTTACGTCTTCATGATGCATAACTCTTGTTGACACGGACACCTTCCTGCAAATACGCTTGAAGAAGTATGCGAATATTTGGAAATATCATTATTAGTCTCATAAATTTTGATAATTTTCATTATCAATTTCAGTGCTATTTGCAGAAAGGTAACTTAATCACAAAGGAATCATCAAATTAAATAAAAGAAAACAGAGAAGAAATCAAGTACAAAGATAGAATTTTCTTTACAACCGATATCACAGAAATTCTATCTCTCCGTACTTGCACATTCTTACACGAAAATCTCTCAACCTCCAACCTGATTGACAGTCCTCCCCATAGTAAGTGAATGGGCCTTCTGTCGAGAGCAACTTTTTTCATTATCTGCCGGGACGCAGTGGGAAATTTCTCCATCTGTATGCAGGTCTCACCCTCGGTCTGATGACCATACAGACATCACCAGCCCACAAATCTATCTAGGAGCATAAATGTTATCCTACTGGAATCAAATCTATCCAGGAGCATTAAAGTTATCCTGTCTAGATGAAACACAGAAAAAAAGATGACCGCACAGACATCACCAGACCACAATTCTATCTAGGAGCATGAATGTTATCCTTCTGGAATCAAATCTATCCATTATTATTATCATCATCATCATCATCATCATCATCATCATCATCATCATCATCATCATCATCATCATCATCATCATCATCATCATCATCATCATCATTATTGTTGTTGTTGTTTTTGTTGTCGTTATTATTATTATTATTATTATTATTATTATTATTATTATTATATGCGAGACGTCAAAAGTACATTGTGAAGAGTGTGTAGACATGAATGCAATGCAAACTGCCAGCAAATCTGATAGTATATGTTTCGCCTTGTTGCATGCAAGTAGAAAGATATTGAAATATGTCACTAGTGATTTATGCCACTGTGATATTTTGTGCATAAAATCCTGTTTCAATATAATTCAGGTTGGATGCAGTTTCATTGTAACAACAAATATCCTCAGAGATGCATTTGATTATGAATGTTTTACTTTTGATTTTATCATGTCTATGTTTAACAATTGCAATCAATTTGCTTCTTGATCGATGACAAGTAAAATGTTTTCAAATGCTAATGATATTGAATACAATTATTTGTCACACACACGCACACACACATACACACACACACACACACACACACACACACACACACATACATATCACAAGAAATATTGTTTTTAACTAGGAGAAATATAGTTGTTCACGAGGGATGGTCTATTCACTTTGCATAACTTCATTAAAAAAAAAAAAAAATAAAAAAGTAAAAACTATCAGAAGTATTTATAAACAACACTCTTCGTTTTTATGATTCCTACGGCTTTCTTTTTCTTACATCAGGACTGGAGCAAAAAAATTCTGGTACCTTTTCCTAACTCATGTCGCCCGTAAATTTGTTCCACAAAATCGCCAGCTTAGCTGAATGTCAAGCCATTGCCCGGTCCAAATTAAACAAAAGAAAAAAGAAAAAAAAAAAAAAAAGAAAAGAAAAGAAACTGACTTTTTGTGAAACTTCAACCATACAGATAAATATTTATCTTGCCGAAATTTCTTGCGTAGCATTTGGGACGGCACCACCAACAAAATACAAACATGGCAGAGAGTCCGCTAAGCAGACAATAACACAAAAAGACATAATGAGAGAACAAACTTTGTTCTGATTACCTCACCTATCTGCATTTTTTCAAAAATATCTTGACCTAGCTGCACTTCTTCAATCCAAGATGTATTTTGGGCGTGTTTTTGATGTATGGAGAGCTTTCTCATGGTAAGACCATCATCCACCCCCCCCCCCACCCCACCCCCATATGAAGGTGATTAAATCCTGTAAAAATATAATTCAATATTGGGACATCCCAAGTGCCCCTACCCCTCTCCCAAGTAATGCTGACCCGGTCACAAATTCATGTGTGTATATGTGATTGCCGCCATAGCAGAGGCAAGCTGTGTGTATAAGTATAGATACAGCATTCAAAATCCGTACAATCGGATAAAATAACAAACAAAATTCAATGAAGCTTGGGCCGTTTAACAAATTTTTGTACACGCACTTGGGGGGGGGGGGGGGATTACAGCACTACCTGGTATAGATTGATCAAAAGTAGGTGAACAGAAGTATCTCCAGGTGATTTCAAAACAACTTTCACCAGTGAATGGCGAAACTGAATTTGACTCGATGAAGTTCTATTTGTCAACTCTCTCTCTCTCTCTCTCTCTCTCTCTCTCTCTCTCTCTCTCTCTCTCTCTCTCTCTCTCTCTCTCTCTCTCTCTCTCTCCCCTCCCCCGACCGAGGGAGTCTACCACCTTTACATCTCAAATTTTGAACTTAATGCATAGAGTATGGCAAATGTTTCATCAAACCCAGTATGGACATTTATTATTGTCTTTTATAATCTCTGTATTAATGAATGACACCCACCCCCGCATGGGTTTCTAAAAAAAAAAAAAACAAACAAACAAACAAACTATTTGGAGTTCTGCGTAAGATGTGCATGACATCACTGGGTCAACCTGTTATCTTGTTTGAGTGTGAATTAGTGACCCAAGGGGCGGGTTGGGGGAGGGAGACTTCAACTACTGTGATCATTTCTGGGGTACATGTAAACTCTGCTTCAATCCAGTTTAGAGGACTTTGCTTTCAGTATGTCAACTGTTGTCCTTCATCTAAATACATGTATTATACTTTTTTTGTGATATTCGGGAATGTAAAGCAATCTTACCACTATATATAAGTTATCATAACTATTGTTACTACGAAACCCCGAGGCGAGATATAATTGGGGCCTATTTTCCTCGGAAGGCTGTAAGTATACCTGCTATGCGCGCAAGTAAATAAAAATGGCGATTATGTTTATGAATACTTGCGTATATTAACCTTAGATTCCTTCAATTGTTACATTGAACCTTTGATCATATTATCCCACAACAGCTATTGGCTAATTCTATTGATTGTTGAAGTTCGAAATACACACACTCGATCTCAGCAACCACAGCAGTTGCTGACTTCCAGTTCAGCATTATGAACGAGTTTATGACTTTATGTTAATAAAACTTTATAAACGCTTGCCTTTGAAAATTGGAAAATGTTGGTTGGTGTGCATTTTTAAAGTTGAAGATACCATGAAAGTATTATGGAGATACCAACAGAGGGAATTGTAGGTTCATGTGAAAAAAAAAATCGGCAAGTGGAATGACTCGCGTTTACCGAAAGTATGTGTATCTAAAAATAGCTTGCTTTCGGTCGCTTTCTGTTGCTTTCGGTCCCTTTTGCTTCATTTCGGTTGTTTTCGGTAGCTTTCTGTTGCTTTCGGTAATTAGACGGACCCGATCGTGGCGTATACTTCCTACCTACATGTTTGGTGGAGGAAACCGAAGGGCTCGGAGAAAACCACCGTGCACAGTCAGAGTGGTAGGAACTCTTTCCACATGCTTCCCCGGCCGTGAATCGAACCCGGGCCGCAGAGGTGGAAGGCGAGCGTGTTGCAGCTCGGCCAACCGTGCACAAGAATGTTCTAAATAGTGGTCAGTACAAAATACAAAAAAATAAGAGGGTTTCCAACATGTTTGTGTGGGTAATAAAAAGCCCCAGCACAGCAGTACTGCAATACCCTTTAATACCCTCCGCCCCTTTTCCAGGATAGTAATATTGAGAGAGCGGTACCTGTCAGCAAAGACCAGGCTTGTGAAGGCGTTTCACTTGAGACCACAAGTAATGATGCCCAAACAGGGAGCGCGTTTTCTTGAATTTATTCCAGCATACTTAACTTGCATGCACGAAAAAAAGGAGGGTGCCACGTCCAGGCCCGTGCCAAAGCCAAAGCCAAAGCCTAACGATGGCCGATGTCTCATTGCCCAGTGTCACTACCAAGCCCAGCCTCAGCCAGGATATAAATAACTTGCCTACAAGGGTAAAAGTCTCTGACACGCTGCTACAGCGAAGTGACCCAAGCTACCGAATGTCCTAATGTCTGCATTACACATATGCACTGTGTCTCACTGAGAGCGTACACAAGGTACAATGTGGTATTATGAGAGGTACATGTAGTATGTACAAGTAACTACCCCCCCCCCCCCCTTTCCAAAAATAAGTGACTTCTGTGAAAAAGTGGTTTTAAATGACCAGTGGTCTCTCATCGGGGTGGCAACAGGTACTAATGTACTCAATGTAAATTATACAATATTGTTCAATCAAAATAAAACATTTTTCATGTTATTGTCCAGTTGGATATTCAATTGGAAAATCCCATTGGTCAAGCCAAGTGAACTGTACAGTTGGACCAAACAAAAGTACATTTTGATAAACTCTCCACAAAAAAAGACTCTGAAATGAAGATTTTTATAGGTGCATGAATGTGTTGATACAGAACGCAACATGTTAATAAATTAAGTGACATGCAGAAACTCTGACAAGATGGTCCAATGGGATGGTCCAGTTGGATGAAGGTGAATATATGTACATGTGCAAGAAAAGTTTTCAACTCTGATTTTTTCTTCTAAAATAACATGAAAACATTTGGAATCATTCACATTTTCTTACATTGAACAATGTAAATTGATACCTGTGACCTGTGTTAGGTGTGTACAAATTTCAGCCAATGAGATGGCCCTGTTGTATGAAGGCAAATATTTACAAATATAATAAAAGATTTGGGGGAATCCTCTAAAAAAAGACAAACCATGCAAATATTAGGAATTATTTGAATGCAAAGTTGTAGCAGTGAACTGTTTATATTGATGCGTGTAAAAGAAGTAGGCGCCTTTCATCCAATGGGATGCTTCTATTGGATGAAGGTCAATATTTACAAATATAATAAAATATCCTGGTGATTCCTTTGAAAATGACAACATGCTCACATTTGGAATTGGAATCATTTGAATGCATCTTTTTAGCATTGAATTGTGTAGATTGAGACCTATAATAGAACTAAGTGCCTTTCATCCAATGGGATGGTTCTGCAGGATGGAAATGAAAATTGACTAATGGAAAAATATGGTGTTTTTTAAAAAATAACAAAAATAGTTTGGAAGATATGGCGCTTTTACAGTGGGCACCCTCACGACTAGAGAAAAGTGCCCACTCCTCAGAGGGTCAGCCCTTCTGGGCAGTATTGATGAGTATGTGTGTATGTGCAGTGTACACATATTATAATTCAGAGGGATGTGTATACATTCAATACAAAAATGTCTTTGTTCCTTTATTACATGAACAAATTTAACAGATGCTGTCACAAAACCACATGCATGTCCCTGTTAACTGAGACATGCATTATACTGACTCAGTATTGGCTATGAAGAACAGGCTTCATCTCACTGGTTACAAGAAAACAAAGACATGAAAGTGTCCAGTGAGATGACACAAATCCACACACTTTTTCAAAATTCACCAAGTTGTGAAAACAGTCATTGAGGACTGTAAGTCCACACTTTGATGGGTCTAGCAAACTCAGCTCTGTATGTAGTCTATTTTGAATAGAGGGTACACTCGGGCTTGTTCTGCCGAGAAGTCCAGTCCCTCTGAGACCTTGGGACTGATAAGCCCAGCAGACTCCTAGCCTCAGGCGAAAACAGACCAGCTAGGACACTGGTCAGTCTCACTCAGTTATGGTGCACTTACAGGTCTGTCCAGCATTAGAGTGATCATGGAGCAGATATGTTTCTTGCATGAACAGAAAGAGATTCTCTGTATTGAGAACCTCATTACACAGTTATTGTGAGTCCCCCCCACCCCCCACACCTCTCATTTGCCATAAGACCCAAGCCTTTCAAACCATACACCCAGCAGACATGGCTTGAAGGCTGCCTAATAGGCTATGAGACAGGTTCAAGTATCATGAATGCGAAATGGTTGCCTAGCACCATGGAGGCCTTTAACATGCAGTACAGCAGAAGCCCTAGTCAAAATGTGGATTGTTAGGAAATTCACTGAATTTAGCATACATTAAAATTCCCCAACTTTTGTTTGCATGCTATTGGATTTGCCAGATGTCTCAAACCTATATGTGTCAGTTAGAACTTTGTGTCTATCTATAATATTTTTGGAGATATAAAGCTTTTAAAATTTTAATTGCCCATAGTTTGCATAATTTTGAACATCATGACTATTCCAAGTCAGGTGCCTAATTTCATGGGTGGGTCAGTCATAATGGCAAGTTTGGTGGTATTCGGAATAATAGTGTCCGAATAAAACTCCGGACAAATTTGGTCGTAAATAAATAAATAAATAAATAAAGAAAGAAAGAAAGAAAGAAAGAAAGAAAGAAAGAAAGAAAGAAAGAAAGAAAGAAAGAATTCTTGGAAAAACAAAATGTCTAGGTTGGCACCCAGACATAAAAAGAAATCTGCAAGTGCAAAGCACTCTGCTCGCATCTCCGTAGACACCATGTTCCTCCTAGAACAACTCACAGGGGCAACCAGCAGAATGGTCGTCATCATATTGTGGTCAATACCAACCCATTCATACCATGTCATTATCTGTTTCTCCGATATTGCAGCAAACACTTTATTAACAGTTGAGATCGAAGTGATTCCTCGATACTTATCAAAATACTCTATATTAACATCTTTAAAAGCGGCTTGACTATGCCTTGAAACCAATCATCGGGATACATTTGGCAAAGTTTACATAAATTATTTTAAAAGTTCACCATAAAACACCACACGAATAACTACCCTTTAACTTTGACACGCATTGTGTTATGTGTTGGATGAGGCCTGAGCTGACTGTTTTCGCCTGAATAAAGACTCAAGAAAGACCTGAGCGCCCAAAGGGCGCGAAGGCTTTCTTGAGCCTCTGTTCAACAGAAAACAGTCAGCGAAGGTCTTATCCTACATAGTGTATGGTCCTGCACAAAATATATGCTTGGTACCACATGAGGAAAAAAACATACAAATAATTGCATATTAAAAAAAAGAAAGTTTTTTTCACGTGGTGAGTAGACTCTTCCAGTCCGAAAAGGTGATGAAACCAGTGTTGCCAACTCTTACGGAATTCCCGTAAGTTGTACGGAATATCAGGCTTCTACACAGTGAGCTTATGTCACACGGATCAAGAACAAAACCTTACGGATTTACAAAAGATGCTACGAGAAAAAATTATAATTTAGCATATAATTGAGATGATGGATATCACGTCTTAGTTATATACAATAAGATCATATCAAGTAATTATTATTGATAATTTGTTAACTTTGCTGTCTCTTAAATTAAAAAAAATATGAAGGAAAATTTTAATTTTATATTATGGTATGACTTTCAAATTCTGCACAAGAAATGGCAAAGTTTTAACCTTGAAAAAAAACCTGCAAAATTTAAAACATAATGCACCAAATGGCTCCATTTCAGTTACATTTTTCAAAAAATTCGCCTTTGACGGGACGGGGGCCCTGCCCCCCTCCCGCACCCACCCCCCGGCTCGGTCGCTGCGCCACCTCGCTGAATCTTACTGATTTACAACACTCTAGGGTTGGCAACACTGTGAAACAACAGAATTGTTTGCTTGCTTGAAATTGAATGTGATCAGTTTTCAGCTGAAGTTTATGACTTCCATTGCACGTGCAGTAGCTGTTGCACGTGACTGGGTGCACAAAATAACAATGAACTGGTCAAAAATAAACTATTGCAGGGGAACTGCCCACTTGCCTAAGTGGCATGTTCTAGCCCCTTGTGGTTCTGGGGAACTGAACGCAGAAAGGAGGGTCTCATGATTTTCACGTCGTGTGAACAGGTAACATTCCTGAGGACTCTGGACAACATTTTATCGCAAGCCCTTGACTTGGCAGAGCAAAACGAAACTAGAAAAGATGATTTGCTGCATAGCAAATCAGTGTGTGTGTCATCAAAGCAAACGGGTGTGGCAATGTACAACTATTCCATAACACAGGAGTTCAAGTTGGAATGGCATCTCTATCTATTATAGCTTTGAAGTTATTAAAGATTGAAAATTTTTAATGGTGCTATTTAGCATAATTTAAATTGCTACAACTTTTAGTTTTAATTCATTAGGTACGCAATGGTCAACAACCCCCTAGTAGAAGTTGGTGACAAGTAGATTGCGCAGTGTTACAATACCCAAAATTTAAACCCAACATGAACCAAATCGGATGAAAATTGACCAAGTTATGGCAAGATGAAACTTTCAAAGGGCCAAATGACCTCGACCTTTGCCCTTTCGAGGTTACATGTTCTTATAAAAATGTGCAGTGTTGCAATATCTACAATTTGAGTCCAACTTGATTAGAATTGGATGGATGAAACTTTCAAAGGTCCAAATGACATTGACCTTTGACCTTTAGAGGTCACATGTAAAATTCAAAATGTGTAGTGTTACCACAGCTACCATTTTAACCCAACATGATCAAAATTGGATAAAAATTGACCAAGTTATGGCTAGAAGAAAGTTACCATGGAAAGTGGCCTTTGACCTTGAGATGACCTCTACCTGAAGCAAACCTTGACCTAAAAAATGACATTTTGGCTTAAAATTGAACTTTCACCTCGACATGACCTTTGACCTTGACATGACCTTGACATTTGAGATGACCTTTACCTTGCTATGATCAAACTCCTATACACTCGGAACCACATCTACTATAAGATATTGAACATTTAAAACTTTAATTAGCCCTCATTTGCATAATTTTGAAAAGTATGACCTCTCATTATAAAAAGGCCAGACTTTATCTATAGAAGTATAATTGTGCTAAGTTTGGAGTTTCTACTTGTAATACTTTTCAAATGAAATGTCGGACAAATTTGCCGGTAAAGAAAGAAAGAAAGAAAGAAAGAAAGAAAGAAAGAAAGAAAGAAAGAAAGAAAGAAAGAAAGAAAGAAAGAAAGAAAGAAAGAAAGAAAGAATTCCTAGAAAAACAGAAAAGTGTGTGTCGACACACACACTTTAACAAGACGTAGAAATGTATCCACAGACCCCTCAGACAACATAACGTCACTGGCACTGGAAAACACAGTATTTCAGCTAGATGCGAGTGTAGACGGCGTACGCGATGTAATTTTAATTTAAATTTTAATACCTGAAAAGTAAGTTTGCAGTTTCTGGCAGCTGTCCAGTTGCTGCATCTGCCAGGGGCTAATTGAATGATCTGTCTGATCGTCCTCAGACACCTTTGGAAATAGCATTTCACCAAGCAGGTTTTTTTTGTGTTCATCATAGTTTTTGTAATGAATGCTATCAGAATCCAAGTTACAAATTAATTTTTGTATCATTTTTGCTTTCAGTTCATTTGGATAATGAACAAATTTACGGATTTTTTTTTTTTTTGGCAATTGTATGTATTTGCTCAGCTTCTACTCAGTAAGGTATAACTTTTGTTTCAACAGGTTAGCGGGTAAGGTCTTTATCAGCATACCCCACTGAACATACACAAAAGGTTCTGGGTTTTTTTATTGAAAATAAAAACCTCTACAAAACAAAAGAACCATACACTATTAGGTCCTGACATCTGAATTTCTTCAAAAGAACAGAGGTTCTCTATTTTGTTATTCATGTTATGGACCTTACTATTCCTGATAATAGACGACACATTTCCGTAAGCAGATCCTAGATTACGCCAATAATCGGTGAGAGCCTCATTGATTTTTTTGTTTTTGTTTTTTGATTTTGTTTTTTGTTTTTAATCATCTTTTATACGGTTATGATCTTTGGGGTCGCGTATACGAACGGTATAGGAGTTATTTTTATTTCGATTGCACAACATACTCCAATAGTTGTGTGTAATGTATGAACCCTTTTGTGCATTAGAGGCAATAACCTGAATCTTTTGCTGTACCCTCTTCGTCCTATATTTTCTTGAATTTCACGTTTTCTCATTATGTACTCATTCCGCACGTCCGCAAGTGCCTCTGTAAACTATCATAAATATTGTGTTGCAACCAAGATTTATGAAATCTGCTTGCTATGGGGCGATTTTGTATAAGGAATTTGATCTCTTTTTACCCAACAAGAACCAGGTCTACCTCATGTACATGAACTTTATTGCACAAAAACTAAAATACATCAGCATAGTACAGTCAACTACAAAGAAATAGAAACCTTACCCTATAGACACTCTACATATGCACATATATCAACACACACCCCTTCCCTATAGGTTCAGTATTATCCATGGGCAGCAAAAACATGAATTTAGATACTTTATCACATGTTTAATAACATAACGATATCCGTTATTCCCGGTCATGAGAATTTTTTTTTTTTTTAATTTTATGGGAGAATACGAAAGTTATATAGTTGTAGTCGATTGTGGAGTTCAGTTCTAAATGTATATTTATAAGAATTTAATATGGCACGAGATTCATCTTCTACCTGTGATCTATTGCACTGACAACAAAGCCTATTTTCCACTGGTGTATTGTTGTACCTCCCAGTCTCAATTTTAAGGTCATGTGATTTGGTGAAATGTTTAGGCTTGTGTAGGGGATAATTTAAATCAAGGTATTCTTCTTTACCAAGCAATTTGAAAATTTACAGTAGGTTCTTAATTTGTACATATGAAGTTAATACATAACGCAAAACGTGTGCAAGTTTACATCTAAAGAATCGTTACTTGGGGAAATGCTTAACCTGCGCCAAAGAAAAGACTGAAAACGCATAAATTAAAAAAATCCAGTTTTTTTTACGTCAGAATTTCGAGATTGCTCTCGAAATTTTGAGCTTTAAATCTCAAAGTTTCAGTATTACTCTCGAAATTACGTGATTATATCGAAATGTCTTTAAAAACTGGAAATTCCTAGTATTGTTGGCGGGGGGGGGGTAGGGAGCTTCAGAAAAGCTTTACTGACCTTTGATGTATATCGGGGTCACCTATTACGATGTAGGCTAACTTAAAAGGCCTGCCTAAACTTCTTTTAACATCAGTTGATATTTTCTTACATGAAATCCAGCGGCAGTTCCCACCAGAATGTGCATTTACTGGAATGTCACATATCACTGCTGTTCCATCCCTGGTCATTCCTCTGAAATATTTTCAAATAATTTTCCATCGATGCTCCAGCTGAAAAGCATATTAAAACTGCATCGTTATAGTTGAGCAACAGTTGCCAATACGGCAATAATTTACGTTTCTGTATACATTGTCATCAGTACACGTGTTTATGATATCCTTTATTTCAGATCGTATCCATTATGTAACAATGATAAATATTTTCCTGTGACTGACTTATTTTCTGGTTCCACATGAACGAGAAAGGTACAATGAGTTGGAATTTTGTACACCGAATATTAGGAGCTGGCCGTGGACTGTCACAAACGCTGGCACATGACTGAAAAAGATGTGAGGCCAGCCGCCCACTGGTTTTGGTAGCTGCGTCGGCGAGGCGTGAATGCGGTAGCTATCCAAACAAATGTTATCTGGGTATGGGATTAAACGCCTTGCAATGTACAGTAGTGCACATAACAGTGGCCAACGAACTGAACCTGTTATAGACTGTTCAACCTTAGACCTGGCTATGGAACAAGATCGGTCTTCCTTTGTCCATGTTTTCCACCCATTTTTTTCCCATCAATTGACTCAAAATGGTTAAACACACTGAAGTTTTGTTACAATGTTACTTTGTAACAACAGTATAGACCGGCGTTGTCACTGTGACATTAAATTTATAATTATGTGATACATTGTAACAGTCGTTGAATTACTGGACATATATTTTGCCGTCATGCAAGCTTTAAATCAGCATAATACTGAAGATTAATTTGTAAATACTGAAAAAAGTCCCAATGAATCACAGTTCCTGGTTTTATGAGTAATGTAATTTGGCCAGTTCCATGAATCCTTCCATTGGCCAGCGATGGGACCGTATTTGGTAATAGCAGCAGCTTTTTTCTCGCCAAACCTATCCCAAACAGTCATATTTGACAAAATTAATCAAAGTCACTTTCCACAAAGTGTTTGCTACATTGGTTAGATCGGATCTTTGGGCCTTGCCACGTGTCCCTGTAAATAAATGTTGACGGTACAGGTCCACGCTCTCTGTAACTTTAGGTCTTTGAGGGGAATGTAAACAAGCTGTAGAACTTGTATTGCTACAATTGACAGCAACACACCGACTCATCCTGGGCGGGAACAGGGACAAAAATGAATATTTGTACATGTATTTTTAATCTTGTTGATAAAAAGTGAATAAAATATGTTTAAATCAAGTGACACTCGACAGCCATGGCTCGCTAGCATGGTCGGAGTCTTCCCTGTCAGCCAGCGGTGTTGCGTTTGTGATGTCACAAGCCTTTCGCGCCTTGCGGGTGTCGGAAATGAACGGAAAGAAAGCGACAGTAAGTTCTTAAAACAAGAATGTGAATGAAAGTATAATTTTCACATTCATTTTTTTCAAATCGCACCCTATGGTGAGACCAACCCATGTATCAAATTTGAACATGGTCAATCAAGAGGACCTTTAAAAAAACCAACGGGAAGGTCCAAAATTGAAAATCAGACTTCCTGTTAGTCTTCAAAATCAAGCATTTAGTTTGGCTGCATGGAGCAAAATTAGAGGGCACCAGTGCTTATTCTTGTCTTTAGAGCTATTAAAGTCTATGTATTTACACCATCTAGGTGTTAGTCTGTTTGCCAAACAATCTCCCTGCCCTGCTTTCTCCATCCCACTCTTGAAAGTAAGGTGTGCGTTAGCTGTAGAAAACAGGGGTCTTGGTCTGCTTTTAAAGCAACCTCCTGTTAAACCATAGAAGGACACTTCCCTGGTTAAAGACACCGGTATTTTATATACATTGTATTGGATTGCGCACATCTGAATACACAGTGCCCAAAGTGTTTCGAAACTTTACTAACCCCCCCCCCAAAAAAAAGCCGAAAAAAACAAACAAAAACAAAAACAGGAAAAAACAAACAACAACAAAAAAAAAAAAAAACAAAACAAAAAACAAAAAACAAAAAAACAAGAAAAAAAAAACAAAAAAAAAAACAAACAAACAAACAGTCAACCACAAAAAAGGGAGTCAAAAAGCAACCCCCCCCAAAAAAACTCCGTCAATATCTGATGTTCATTATTTAAATGTCCATGCACGATCCATTCACAGTTAAAAAAGAAAGAAAGTACGTTCAGTTGATAAAAGTACTCTCCCGTCAAGCTTCGTGTCCTTTTCATGCCCAAAGGCTCAAGGATGCACACCGACGGAACACGACAGTAGGATCTTCACTTTGTTCTGTTCACTTGTTTATAAACAAGCTCCTCGCCACGTGCTTCGAACTTCGCGCAATTTAATCATTTAGCCTCGTTCTGGCAAATACTATTTAAATATGTATATTCATATTACAGAACAGCCAACGTCGTCTTCATTTGCGTGGCAGCTGAAAGCACTCCTTCATCCCTGAATGGTGAATTGAGTATTCTCTTTTTCTGCTGGAATGGAAACTGTCCCGCTTGTTGACGACATTATTGTGGCATCTTCCTCTTTCGTGTATTGAGAACCAAACTGCCCACGTGATCACCAATGCCTGAAGTTCACTATGGCGCCTGTTTCCCGACCACCGTGACAAATGGATTATTTTAGCAGATTTCTCACGAAAGATGCCGGCTAGAGGGTGACAATGGCGTCCATAAAAGTAGCAGTGCGGGTCCGTCCTCCCAGTAAAAGGTAAAGACTGGTATATTTTCCCGATTTGACAACATCTGTTATTTTCTGATGATGGTTGTGGTAATGCTAATTTCTCGGGTAGGTGTTTCACTTTCAAACGGGGAATCCAGCTCACAATCGCATGCTCACGTCGAACTCCAGTGAGCAGTGTTCGGGCTGACATAGCAGTGTGGTCAACTGGCAGTCAAGCGATATAATCAGAAGAAACCAGATTGAGGGGGAAAAGACAATGTTCAAACCTGTATGGCGTGTTGGTGATGTGTCATCTGTTTCATTTGTTTCTTACCAGGACGACAGGCATTCTATTCAGTATTCTTGACCATTCTTGAGTCGAATGATGTCTCACTCACGTAAATTAAATTTTGTTCGAGTAACCCGACCCGTTGGTTGTCACAGGCCGTCAAGTACCGTTGTGGCGGCCGGGCCGGGTCAACCCTCAATGCCTCATACACCCTTAATGTTGCCCCAGCCCAGGTGACCGGAGTAAGGCCAGGCCTCAGGGTGCAGCCCTGGGATGATCAAAGTAGTGGGGGTGGGGCTTATTTAGTGTGGGTGGGTGGAGCCTGGAGTGAGTCTATAAGGAAGGCATCTCCTTCTTATTGCATTGGCCTTCCACTTGCCTACGAAGCAGACTATGTTTGTTTTTGTTTTTTCTTTTTAATATTCTGATGTTTATGTACAGAAGTAGAAAGCCTGCTTCGCAGACAAGTCTTTCACTCGAATGCTGAAAAATCGTTTCGTCCATGAATGATGAGCTTTAATCTTTGCAGTATTTTCTTTATAATATTGTGACTCGGTGCCAACCCAGACATTGTGTTTTCAAGAATTCCTTCTCTCTCTCTCTCTCTCTCTCTCTCTCTCTCTCTCTCTCTCTCTCCCCCCCCCCCCCCCGACCAAATTTGTCCACAGCTTTTCTCGGACATAATTATTCTGTAAATCACCAAACTTAACATTGTGACTGACCTGGCAGTGAAATTGTCCATATCATTTGGAATAGTCATGATGTTTATATTAAGCAGGGACGTGCTATTTATATCTAAATAGCGCATCCCTGGATTATGCAAATTAGGGGCAACTGAAATTTTGAAAGCTCCATATCTTCCAAACTATTGCAGATAGACACAAAATTTCAATGTGCATGAACATTTTTGTGACACCTGCCAATATGATGGACAGAAAATGAAAGTTTTAGAATTTTAAATTATGCTAATTAGGGGCATTACAAATTTTAAAAGTTGAATATCTTCAAAACTAGTACACATAGAGATGCCATTCCAACTTGAACGTATAGGTTTGTGGCAAAGCTGCATCCAATGAACCATGACCCAAAGTTGTAGGATTTTAATTTTAAATTATGTAAAAAAATTAGGTGAATGTACAAAATTTAAATTTTGAATAGCTTCAAAACTAGTATTGATAGAGGTGTCATTCCAACTTCAGTGTATGGATTTGTGACATACTTGCATCCAATGAACCTGAACAAAAGTAGTAGAATTTTACTTAATGCAAATGAGATGAACACACAAAATACAAATCTTGAATAACTTCAAAACTATTGTACATGGAGGTGCCATTCAAAGTTCAATTTGTAGGTCTGGTACATAGCCGCATCCAAGGAACCATGAACCAAAGTTTTAGGCTTTTAAAATTTATGCAAATTAGGAAAATACAAAAAATTAAAATCTTGAACAGCTTCAAAACTATTCTATAGTGGTGTCATTCAAACTTCAGTTTATAAGTTTGTGACATGGCTACATCCAATGAACCAAGAAGCAAAGTTATAGCATCTTACTGTATGCAAATTAGGCTCCTACACAAAATTTAGATGATGTTGAACAATGACTATGTGGGAGTGCTGTGGATTCCTGATTTTTAACGATTTTTTCAATTTCAATTTAAAATCTTGAACAGCTTCAAAACTATTCTATAGTGGTGTCATTCAAACTTCACTTTATAAGTTTGTGACATGGCCACATACAATGATTTTTTTTTTTCCCGAAAATCTTTACAAAAGTTTTAATGGGAAAGATTAACATGGGAATTTCTTGTAATGGTTATAACTTAAATAATTTTGGCCAGATTTACTTAAACTTGGTGGGGATGTGCCTTGGGTGGATCTCTACCAAGTTTTTCAAGTGGTCATGTTCCATTGATTTTTGGATTTTGTATAAATTTTTTTGTGCTTTTTTGGGGCAAATCTTAAAAACTCTTCTCCTCTAAAGTTGCTCACCAAATTGCTTTGATATCGTACATAGACATTCCCAGAGACACTTAGTTCCCAATTTGTTCACCAGGTGGCGTTGCAATTTTTAAAAAAAATTAATGAATTTTTTGTATGGTTTTGCTATTTTTCACTTCTTCTCAGAACTGTCACTCAGATTAAGCTGAAATGTGATGGATATGTTCTTGTTGAAGGGTCAAACAAAGTTGTTTACTAGGTGGCACTGCTTTGGATTCCTGATTTTTAAGGATTTTCAATTCGGGTACTTATCGGTTAATGCAGCATTCCTATTGATTACTATGTAAGTCAATGGGCATTCTAGTGCTAATTCACAGGACAACTGACACGAAATATACTGTTTACTTGATAACTTGAGATCTGTTATGAGTTAGTACTGTGATGCTGCACATGTTAATGTTTCTGTATGAAGGTCATGTTTAGACAGCACATGAATGACCTTGACCACATTTCTGGGGTCACAGTATAACATACATGAATTTTACTCTTCATTATAACTTGAAAACTACTTGAACCTTGATGTTGCACATGTTAGTGTTCTTCTATAAAGGTCAGACTCTCTCAGAACATGGGTGACCTTGATCCTTTCCCCCAAGTTCACAGAGCTGCAAGTGTGATGAATGTCTAGGTCAGCTGAGAATGGGCTGTTCACACAGCCCTCTTGTTAATGATTTTTGCAATTTGGGTACTTATTTGTAAATGCACCTTTCTTATTGATTAGTATGCGAGTCAATGGGCATTTTAATACTTATTCACATGTTTGACTTCTCAGAAACCATCAGTTAGATTCACTTCAAACTTGGTGGCAATATACATTGGATGGGTCTCTACCAGGTTTGTTCAAATGGTCATGCTCCAGTGATTTTTGGAATTGTTATGATTTTTTTTGGTTCTTTTTTTGAGCAAATTTTTAGAAATCCTCTTCTCCGAAACTTTTCACCCAATTGCTTTGATATCACATAGGAACACTCCTTGGGATGCCTAGTTCTTAATTTGTTCACCAAGTGGTGCTGCAATTTTTGTCTATTTTTTATGATATTTTGTGTTTTTGCTATTTTCGACTTCTCCAAAACCATCGCTAAGATCAAGCTGAAACTTTGTGTATATATTCCTTGGGAGAAGGTCAACAAAGATGTTCACCAGGTGGCACTGCTATGGATTTTTTTCAATTCAGGTGCTGATTGTTAAATGCACCTTTCATATTGATTACTATGTAAGTCAATGGGCATTCTAATACTAATTCACATTTTGGACTTCTCCGAAGAAAATGTCAGTCAGATTGCACTTCAAGCTTAGTGGCAATGCACACTCTGGGCGACGACCGAATTGAATTGTGTAAAACTGTTGTCTCAGACTCCAGAAGATTAGAATATAAATTAGCAAAAAACAAGCTTCCAAATATAATGATAAACTACTGGAATTAGATATGTGTGTGTGTGTGTGTGTGTGTGTGTGTGTGTGTGTGTGTGTACATGTCTGCACACATATAACTTGTCTGCATACCAAAGGAAGTTCCTGGCCTGGAACACACTAGCTTAACAGGCCTCATCTGCAGATGTACTCATTCAAAATGTACCTTGCTGAGGCTTAGAGTAAACCCATTGGAGTAGATGACCAGTGGCAGCAAGGCTTTATCCAGGACACCTTTCAGGAGTAAAGGGTTCCAAAGGAACCTAACCATTTCTAGTTTGGGGGGGGGGGGGGTTATGTCTGAAGTAACTAGTGATACCGGCACTGAGAGACTACCTCTAAGAATGACCAAATTTTGGTCTTGCAAGACAGGTGTTCTGTCACAGCAGGTATTAACTAAAAAGTACACATGGTAACAAAAGTATGTTGAAGGTGGTCTTTCAAAGCAGGTGGTCCATCATGACAGGCATCTTGTATGTCTATTGTCAGCAACAGTCTGAACTGCAAGGACTCGTGCAAGTCAGCTAGCACTGCAAGGCTGGTAACCAATCAAACAACTGATGAGACCTTCAAAATTTTATCTTCGCAGTTTATGCTGGGGGCTTGTTCCTGAACATTTACAGATTTTTTTTTCACGGGAGCTAAAGCATGAACAGAAGTTGGAAAAATAATAGCAAAAATAATAATTTTGTTTTGACCCATGTTCAACCTGGTGGGTTCTTCTTTGTTGCATAAGAATAAATATGTGACACTTATCATGCAAGTGTGAAGAAAAGTCTCATTTACATAAGTTTAACTGAGCCACTGTCCACCAGTATTTGGGGTAGATGATGCAGTTTATGAACAAGGACCCAACATAATCAATAGTCTGGCACCATATAATTCTGTGCCTAGCAACCTGGGCACACCTTGACGTTCATTATTTCTGTGTGGCTGTGCAGGGATTGGCTTTCATCTTCTGGTAGCTTTCTTAATGTCAGATCTGCCTTTGGGTTATTTTATTGTGGGAACATGGTGTTTCAGAAGCGCCTCTATTTATTTTGTTCTCTGTCATTTCTTTTTTTTTTCTTCTTCTTCTTTTATAGGGATGGGGATAATATTGCAGTAACCATTAGTGTCAAGTTTGTTTTTATCTTTCACGGTGTGGCTGTTTGCCACCTCATTTGTCAGAATGTTTCCACTCGATCTATGAAATGTGCCTCTGTGGTTGTTGTACCACTGCTAGTACTCAGAACTGCACTGGATGGAAATAAAAAGAGCATAAAATAAATCCATGTGTGTAGCTCATGTGGGCACAGCACCTGCAGTCAGGTGGAGCTTGGTTTGTTTACCAGAAATGTACTGATGTAAGGAAGTTATTTTTGTGAAAATGCTTTAATTTGTTAGGATATTCAATTTTTTTGTGTGATCCTAAAAGCACAGCTTTGGGACTTGTATTTAAAAGTGAAATGTAATGCATACTTGTACAACATGACCATTTCAAAAGCAGTACTGAAATGTCACACGCATATCGGGTTATTGTAGAATTTGTATGTTGAATACATACAATCACGATTGCTCATTTACTGATTTTGCATGTTTGTGTCAGGTCATGGTGTGTAAACTGGATCACTGTGTGTTATGTTCATGTTGTTGTCCTCAGTGACACCACGCTACAGTTCCTATTGTCTACATTGATGTCATTGGTAGTAACTCTTTTCGCATGATGCTGTTTATCTGGAAGTGAGGCACAGTGATCTGTGATGTACTTCATCAGATGTAGTGTAGGAGATAAGAAAAAAGTTCCATATGTCCCACAAGGCTTGCCTGCAAAGCAGACCAAGTTGTGTGTTGCTACACTTCCCAATGGAGTAGACAAAATACATAGCTTTGGTCTGCTTTGGAGGCAACCACAGGGCAGTCCATTTGTAAAATATTACTATTTGTTTGCACTTTGTCGTTGGATTACATTATATATTTGGACAAGTCCAAACCCAAAACTGACATGTCCACAGATATATTCACTTCTGTTGAGCTCCATTCACACTGCTAAAATTTACAGTATTTTATTTGTAAGACTTGTGAAAGTAGCATTCAGACTAGCTGAAATGATTCTCCAATCTGTTAAGAATGCACAAGCTGCTTTCAAAAGGAAAAATGGACATTTTACAAAAGGGTTCGATTTGAAAATTTTTCTCGTGATTCTCGAAAAATGTAGTACTTAAAAACTAGAAAATTTGCAAAATGAAACATGCGATTGCCCAAGGATCTCACATAAGAGCATCTGGTGTTGATGTGCAAATATGACACAGTTACATTTCTACATGTGCACCATTTCATTCTGTTTAAATGGGAAAATTTGAGCAATGTATTTAATGTGCTTCTTGCACTTGCAACTCTCTTCAAGCGCAACTACAGCGCATCTGAAGCGCACTTTGAGTGAATTTAATTGTGCAATTATGCGCTCGGGAGGGAAGCTAGTTCAAATCACCACTCACTAGGTGGTCAAGGAAACACAACTCCATTTTGACAGTGACGTTGGGCCAAGGACAGGTAATATGTGTACATATCAATTTTGAATGCATGTACCTAAAAGTGACCCTCTTATGGCAGCATTTTTGTGTTCTCGATCAGCTGGGTCGTGAAGCAGTTGTAATGTGCATTCAGTTTAGTGATGAAGAATTCCTGCCAGAAATAGCTGAGTCAGCAAAACATGTATTTGTGAATCTCATCCCTGTGGCTGTTTGATGGGAATGAAGGTTATAACAGGTCAAGCAATAACATATTTCCAAGAAAGATTATGATATGTGCGTGTTGTAAATATCATGATCCTCAAATTCTAGCTTAAAAGCACCTACTGTTGAAACTTTCTGGCTCAAATATGCCCCAAAACCGCCTTGATACAAAAGTCATTTGCATCAACGTTTTAGCTGAAACCACAACAATACTTGATTAGGAATTGTAAATAAAAAAACTGTCAGACTAACGTGCTCCCTGAGGTCAACAACTTTCTTTGGTGTAGGTTGGGTGCAAAGTGCTCAACTGGCAGCCAGGACAGCTGTTAGTTCAGTTTTCTTCTGAGCAGGAAACTGTGCTGCACCCACTCTAAGGAAAACTGTTCACTTGGTCTTATTATCGGCAGCAAAAGGTTAAGCAATCAGCATGTGGAAGTAATCAAATTTGGCATAACTGAGATTTGTACATGTGCACTCACAATAAATAATAAATTGAGTAGTTGATTCACCAAAAATATTTTTAGCCAGCTTGGCATGCAGTATTTTTGGAGGTAAATGATTCTTTCCTGGTGCTGCACAAAAACAACAGCCCACTGTTTCGGCTAATTAACCATTTAACTGTTTCATTGCCATTTTTCACAAAAAGTGGATGTGCTGTAAATTGATATCAGGATATCCATGCTAGATTTGTAAGCTTTGTAACCTGACCTTTCCATCAAGTACCAGGCCGGCTAAAGTTGCAGAGACCATCAAAATGGTCCACATCAACAGCTAACCTTGGCACACTTTGGACACAATGTGGCCAAAGTGTGCCAAGGTTAGCTGTTGACTCAGTCCAAACCCGACAGCAAAAGAGTTAACAGCATAAAGCCACAAAAGTGACCCCAACTTTAGGTTAATTCTTTATGCCACTGTTAACGTGTTGTGCAGGCAATTTTTTGCCTGCTTGATCTGATGCACGTGTACATACACATAGATAGCCTGCTATAATGACCGACTGTGGCCCTGATTGAACATAAATCAATGTCATAGGTTAGGGCTGGTCATAATTCGAACACTTGCAACTTGAAAAGATGATGTTAAAGGTACAAACTGCACCAACAGGAATGGAATAATTCCTGTCACAAAGTACCCCATCTTACAGACAGGACAAAGTTATACAGTACAAGTGTGATGAGCATATATTAGCAGTGAACAATGGACCATTGTATAACATTAGCAGTGAACAATGGTCCATTATATAACAATACTGACCATCATCAAAGGACAGGGAGAGGCTCTACTCTAGGGATGTCAGCCAGTGGGTGTGGACTGTGCATCTCCTATCTGTCAGATGTTAAATTTGCCCAACTTTGAAAAGTGGCCTTGTGATTGAATATTTCATTTACGGTGCCAATGTTACATTGGTTTGATCAAGAAATACATGCATGTTTTTATCAATATGTAATGGATGGTTCAACATTTTCATGATTTTTTAATAATAAGTACTTACAGTACACAAGGGGGGAGGGGGTTAAATGGGTCTGTACACTTTCACAGAATGTGGAAAATGATGGTCAATTTTTGGCTTGTTTTGTGCAATTTTGCTATGATTTTTTGGGAAAATCATGTTTAAAGTACTAATTTGGGGTAAGGGTGGGGCATGAAATTTATTACCCTAAGTACTAATTAAAAAAATATGATCAATGTTGAACCATCTCCAACTCACGGTTTCTTGTTATTGCATGCATTTATGTGTAAAGCGGGAATTTTTGCGTGAATGGTCAAACGCTCTACTCGGTGAAATCCGCCATTTTGCATAAAAATACGCTCAGTCAGGTATCACTTATGTGATTGTTTCTCGCGTTTTTTTCCCATGATCAGCCTCACACATGGTGGATCTTTTGAGGTAAGATGGGGTTATGTAATCATGAAAAAAAAAATTAAAAGTCATTTTTTGGTAATTTTTAGCCATTTTTAGGGTGTCTTCTTTAGAATAAGAATCCAGAGAAGTTTATGAATAGAAAAATTTAGAAAAACAGATCAAAATACTTGATAAATTTTGGAGCCAAATTGGATGAGTGTTGACACAATTGAAATTAGTGCAAATGAGTGTGATTCATTTGAAACATGTTGAGCGATAATATAGCATTTGCCCATTGGAAATACTGCATACATTAACTGCCGTATACTTATTCATTTGGAATTAGAATCATATTCACTGGCGGTTATTTTGTCCATTTAATTTGTCAGGCTTGGCATTTTTTCCACATTCTGTCACAATTATATTGTCATCAAGCAAATGACCTTTGTCTAATTTTATGCCAACTTAGAGAAAGATTAAGAGAACATTTTCGTTACATTGAGAACAAAATGGACTCACAACCCTTGGGCAGACATTTTGCCCTTCCAAACCATGATGGACTTGACCTACAAGTGCAGGTGTTGGAATTCATCCAAACACCTCCCCTCCTTGAACGCACAAAACTTCTGTGCTTGGAGAGAGAGAGACACTGGATTCACCAACTGCGTTCCATAGAGCCTTTCGGCCTCAACTTCATGGCGAGATGAGCTCACTCGCTCGCTCTGTCTAATGCTAAAATTTTGTATCGAGCTCATCCCAACATGCATTTTAGTGCCTTTATTCTCACATCGGTGTTAATAAAATCAATAGGGATTTAAAGTTTTTTTACCACAGCAGGACAAAGAATTTTCCTGCCAGCCCCTGTGATGGGGCATCAGGTGCAAAAGTACGCAGTTCACCTTGAAAACAGCTCCATACTTTTACACTGGTTGACCTTTAACCAGTATGTTCAGTTTCCAAATTAGGAATTTGAACAGTTCAAACATTTGTTTGAAATTCAGAGTTATGTGGTAACGAGAATGAAACTAGGCCTTTGGCCTAGAATACCCATGTGCATAGAGGTGCACAACATAGCAACGTAATTGTTACCCCTCACTATAAATATGGAAGCATTTTCAAATCCCAACCAGTGCCTGATGAGACTTATCTAAGGTTGAAACGCGTCGCACAGCTGTCACTGCCTTGGCTACTTGCCTTGTCACATTTCCTAATTTTAGAAAAGGTAAGAGCAGCATATTTATGTTGTCTTTTTGGTTGGGGTTGATGGGGGTGCCACACCCCTTCATAGGGGGTCACAAAATGTCATTTCCATATAAATCTTTATTGCACGTTACATGCTGACTTGTCTGTCATAGTTATGCAACTTAATTATTGAACTTTGATTGGAGCCATTGCATTGATACTCCAGTGATGTTGCCTTGTATATGGGTAATGATGCTTCCTTGGTGCATGGTGGTTATTGAAGATGTAGAGGGATGTTTGGGTTCGGTGGCATTCAGTGATTGTGGATACATGGTAAAAGTGATGCGTATGACTAACATGTTTCATTTTCAACATTTTCATCTCTCATTTAAATGTATTGGGAGCAAGGTACGTCAGCTTTTTCGTATTCCTCCCCTCAGATAGGGGTGTTGAAATTTTGTAACAACACAAACACAAACACTATTTACTTTTCCCTTTTTTTTTTTTTCGGTGGGTGGGCGGGGTGCATGTTGAATACGGTGCCATCTTTTTATGATCAACCCTGCATTTGGAAAATTAAAAATGTTTTCATGCACCCCCCCCCCCCCTCCAGGTGCCCAGGTGATATAATGTTCCCCTGGTAAGCAATGCACTGGTGACAAAAATTTCAAAAATACAAGTTTGATGTATTTGATTGATGTGATGGTGTTAGCGTTGATACAGCACATAATTAAACAATTATTTACAAGGTTCATACATCTTTCAAAACCCTTGCAAGTCCTTGAATTTCATTTTCTGTTTTGAAGGCCTTGAAAGTCACTGAACTAAGTTTATTTATTTATTTGAAGCAACACAAGTTGAGTAATAATACAAATTATTGATAGTGTACCAATCAGTTGTCAGACACTGGTAGTGCTATGTCTGCAGTGTTGAAATGTGTTGACTGTTTGCTGAGATCAAAGTGATCACATCATAAACAATCATTGAATAAAATTACATAGGCAATTTTGATTGTCAGGCGTACAGACATGCAAGAGATTGGTATTGGTGATGCGGGGCAAGCTACAGACAGCAAAGATGACACACCAAAGATGCCTTCAACAGATATATTGCAACCAGGGCATTTGCCAGGAAGAAAATATTGAACTTATTCAGCTAGACAATAATTGTGGGACGGAAAATGTTTGTCCCCCACAAAACATAAGTCAAAGAAAAATTTGGGTCACAGTTCTGGATACAACCAAGTGTAGAGACTTATCTTAACACTGGTATATTTCAGACCTTCTGGAGCGACTTTTTGTCATTTACAATCTTCATGCACATTCAGTTGACATTAATAAACTGCTTACAGTGTCTATTGCTCTTTATTTTGTTCATATATAAAATATATGTGAATTGTTCGCCCTGGACTTACTGTCATGTTCTTTGTATCATTTCCTTTGATTTTTTTTTTTTAAATTTTTAATAGCAAATCAAAGTGTATAATATAAAAATATTGATGTATTCTTCCTTTGAGTCAAATGTTGGAAGTTTATAAATACAATAACATAAAGAATGGAGTATATTACACATGACAGTAAGTTTGGGTCGTGTTAAGATCTATGGATTTGTATGGTTAATTGTTGGATGCACACGAATGGTCCAGGACCCACTGAACTATATATTATAACTAGGTTTAAATACCAGTCTCTATTACAGCCACTCTTAATCCAGTGGTGCCAAAGACACTCATCAGCAGGGTGTAATGTGCAACAGAAGTTGAAAAAATCACTAATCAACACTGTAAAATTGAAAATTATATTAACTAGACATTAAAAACATGTAGCATGCACATTAGATTAAATGTAACTTGTTCAGTATGTGGTATTTCAAAATTACATATTAGCATCATGCAATTTAACATCTTTTATGATTCTGAATTGTTAAGCTGAAACAGCACATGAAGCATGCTCCATAAACAGGATACAACCGTTAGAAGGAATCCAGTTGGTACAAATATCTGCAGCATGCAATTTAAAGCTTCTCTCCAGTAGATAGCTGGAAAACCTATATAGCTTCTTGGGGGCTCTGCATTTCAGCAGGTCATAATTTGAAATTTTGGGATGGTTGTTGTTATGACGAAAAGTTAAAACTGCCTTTATTTTAGAGATGGTCGTCTTTGCGGAGTGTTCATTGTTAAAGCTCTTGTGGCATGGTTAATGGCATACATTCCCAGTAAACCCCTGTGTTCACGCAATAAAGTTGGCAAAAACATTTTACTAACTGTTACAATTTTTACCCATTAAACAGAACCCCCTTATTATTTCTTTGAAAAAAAAAGCGGGCTTAAATGTTAAGTTCAAAACAGCAAAATAGAAGTGGGGAGAATATAGGAGACAGGAATCAGGATTTCTTTTATTCAATCAACACACACACACACACACACACACACACACACACACACGTTATGTAATTACATATGTACATTGATCTGGGAGACATTTATTAAGGTCGCATTTGACTGCTATCATATGAGCCACCCAACAATTTGTTACTTTTGGTTTCTGTTAATTCCAGCTTATATTGATTCACAGTCAGTGCAAGCTCTGTGAGATCTACAACGTCACAAGAGTTTATGAGATGACAAGATGTGTTAGGGCTATGTTTAAATTGTGCATTCTAAAACTCTCTTCAGGAACAAACAAAATCACCCTCCGGAAAATACAAAGATGGGAGGGGTGTTAGGGGTTTCTGTTTTCTGGACTGGTGTGCTGGGAATTTTTATTTCCTATACTTATGTACTGGAAACCTTTTTTAATTTTCCTACTTCGTACCAACCTATATTTGTATATATTTGTTTAAATATATTTGTATATAGATTGATTTATATCAAGTCAAGAAGCCCTCTTATAAATAGCAGAGAGTGTGACATTCTTAAACTAAATGTACAGACTCACAAGAAAATTTTACAAAAAGACATCAATAATGCCAGGGAACATTATTGCATTGGTTCAGTTGTATGGGGTGGCAGGATGTATTGATAGTTCAGTTGTATGTGACAGCAAGGTGCAGCTCACATGTATCTGATAGCAAAATGCAAATTGGTTCATTTTTGTCTCATAGCAAGATGCATTAATTGGTTCAGTTGTGTCTGGTAGCAAGATGCGTTGGTTTAGTGGTGTTTGATGGCAGCATGCTTTGGCTCTGTGCTGAAGAAGGGGAAGTTTTGCATGGTTAATGTTGCCAAGTTAAATCAGAAGCCCTACGACTAGTTCAGCTGCTTTCTCCATTAAGATGTCATATAGATAGAGTCAGTGCATAAAACACTTCAGTAGTTCACCTTGGACTGACATGGAATTGTTCAAAAGTACATGATATAGCTTGAATGAAAATAGAGTCAATTGATATAAATAACTATCACTTTGACTACAAGTTCGCAAATTCTGCTGATAATTATGTGACAAAGAAATTGATATGTAGGAAGAATCCTGTAGACTTATTTGTGTTTAATTATTCATGGAGCAGGGTCGCAGGCAGCAAATAGGCCAAGGAAAGTATTTCTGTTTCTGATAACATGATATCTGAAAGGTCTCTAGAAGAAACCTTTCAGATATCATGTATTTGAAAGTTAATGCAATTAGGGCAATGACAGCCACAGTTATGCTGTAGTCAAGTGGTAGTTCTGATGTGAAATAAAATATTTAAATTTATCTAACACAGAAGGAAAAATGTTAGTTTTTAGCTCAGCTAACATGTCATTCAGCTGACCATATCTTATGGTCATTCGTTGTTGGCAGGGATTTTGGATTTTTTTAGGAATTTTTGTTCATTTTTGGGCAAAATTTTTGAAAATCTTTTCCGAAACTGCCAAGCCAATTGCTTTAAAATTGCACAGGGAGACTCCCAGAGATCCCTAGACCGTAAATTGTTCAGCAAGTGGTGTTGCATTTTTTTCAAATTTTTTAATGCATTTTTGTATGTCAAAGCAATTTTCAACTTCTCCAAAACCATCCCTCAGATTCTTCTGAAACTCAGTGGATGGCACTTGTAGAGGGGTCAAACAAACTTGTTCACTAGGTAAAGATAGTCCACATCTCTGATTTTCAACATATTTTACAGCTTGGGCACTTAACAGTTAATGCATACATTCCCATTGATTACAATGTGAGTCATGGGGGTTGCCCTAGTAAGTCACAATTTTTACTTCTTCTCCATAGCCATCAACCAGATTCACTTCAAACTTGTTGGAGGTGTAACTTGAGTAGGTGTCTTCCAATTTTTTTTTTTTTTTTTTTTTGCGAAATCTTAGAAAAATCTTCTGTGAAACCACTAAGCTAATTGCTTTTAAATTGCATTGGGACACTTCTGGGGACCTGTAGACCTTAATTTGTGTACAGGTAGCACTGTGGTTATTTTTGGCTTTTTAAAGAATTTATTTATTTTATTTCACTTGACTTTTTTTCTCCCAAACCTTTCATGTGATCCTCTTCAGACGTAGTGGGAAAGTCTACACATGGACCTGATCTCCACCAGGTATGTTCACTACATGGTAGTGCTGTCGTTGTCTGATTTTTAACAAATTATCAGAATTCTGTAAAGTTGGTAAGGGGAAATATGGTACTGTTAGCAAATGTGATGAAGGTCTTTTCAAAACAAAGGTGTCCTTGATAGGAGAAGTGGTCATAACTGAGGGTTTTCTTTTGATTTTATTCCAAAGGGCATGATGTGGGCCATTACATATTACATACTATCTGTTATACTGACATGATTCCTAAATGGGGATCCATGAACAATTTTATTATATATTCTACACGGTTACATATATGTGTATGCAGCGGCAGAAATGTCCAGTAGCCTGGTCGCCAAATGCAACCAAAAGTCCGTTTGGGCAACCCAATGTAGTAAAAAAACCATGCTAAACAGCGGCCCAAATTTTTTAAGCTGTTATAATAATAATATCAATTTAAAAGCTTAAAATTTGTGTTGTTTTCTCTTCGCAACATAACCGCATATGCAATCTCCGAGATGTTGACAGACCATGAACTTTTTTTATGACGAAGGAAAGGGACAATGTGAAACATTGTTTTTGATTGGTCAGACTGTCTTCTAACTGCCCAATAAAGTCATGTGTACAATACGACTGTACCATTGACCAGAGTGTTAGCAATTGCAGAGGCATGGGTTTTTTTGAAACCACTAAGTAGTAGTACTGGATCCAAAAGTAAAAGCAGCAAATAAGTTTATGTTTAATTACAAGCCAAGAAGATTAAGATAACAGTGCCCCAGTGTCATGTTAATTATCAATATCGTAGCATAGTTTGTAGCAGTATAGGCACTCGCTGCTCGAGTCATAATCTGCAAGGTAATCAGGGCAACATCAACTGCAAGCAACGTTCTCTGGATATATAAATTGTACTTCATTTTTGGTGACAAAATTTGGTCTTTCACCAGCAGAAAATATGTGGTAACCGTAAACAATCATGCAAATATAGATGCATTTCTTTTGTGATCCCTGTATTACCTATAGACGAATTCTCACCGCAACATGGGCGATAATTTGGTGCATCTACCATCTGTCAAACAATAACGTCGTGTTTTCTTCTTTGTTCGTTCTTTCATCTTAATCTATCATCGTGACGAAACATTTAAGTTATTCTATGACATTCAATCAATATTATCATTCAATCAATATTATCATGTAATCTTGCATCTGAAAATTTTGACTTTCAATGATAAATTCAGTTAATTCAATGACAGTAAGAAAGGTTAAACTTTTTGAGGCTAACCTGTGTGAGATTTGGATGAAAAACAAATTGCAAACACTGAAACAATATGAATGCTGAAAATAGCTGGCCCATATGGGTAGGTGGAGGGTGTTTGAGTTGGCTTGGACCTGACCAGCATAAAATAATATCACATTCAGGCCATAGAGGGCATGTAAGCTTTATGTTATGATTTAAGCTGCAAGATCCAATCAGGCTTTTTCCCTCCCGTCATTAATTAAATCTTTTATTTGGAATTTTTTGCTACTACATTGTACCAATTTTTTTTTTTTTTTTTTTTTTTTAAATTTATGACTTATTCAACAAGCTACTGTCCCTCTTTTTCTTACAAATTGATTAATCTATCTATATTTCTAATGTGATAATTAAACACTTCTTTGTGACTGTCTTTTCATATTTTACTGACTTTTGCAGGTATGAAGCAAAGCGTGTAAAAAGGACAGCCGGCCTGGAAAACAGGCAGGCCATGGCTCCAGGTCATTTAGGAATCGGCTATGTCGTCCAAATGACTAAAAATTTTGTGATTTCATCAGCCAAGTCAAGGCAAGATTTTCCACTCAAAACTCACCAGAGTGCACCATTTGCGTGCTTAAATTCAAATTTTTTTCAGAGGGGAGGGGGGAGATGCCCCCGGACCCCCTAGCATAGCTTTGTGCCCTTTAAGTGCTCGCTTTGGCCCTTTGGGCCACTGAAAAAAAATTCTCTACTGCTCCCCCCCCCCCAGTTTCTGGCACTGTATATGTTAATTAGACTGCTAACCATAATGTCTGATATTCATATTATACACGTACATGCTAAGTCAGTTGGTGATTATCTTATTCACAGAAATGGTCATTTTTAACCCACAAGTCATTATACTTAAAACATTTTATTTCCATTATTGGTTTATATATGCTCCCTATTTTCAAACCATGCCAAATGCCGTGGGGATACATGGACACTCTTCAGGGAGACTCATACAGAAGTGATCTCGGGCGTGGGAGTATATTATCGTGTCATCGCCAGATGACACTTCACTCTGTTTAATTTAAGGAATAAACTTTTCATTGTTCTATATTACTATTTAATAGAATCTGAATATTTTTGAAAAAAAAAAAAAGATAAGAAAATTGGCCCACCTACCTACCCCCCAAAAATTGGATTTAGATGTTGCAGCAAACCAATATATTTTTAAGGATAGCCTAGTGAATTGTACAAAGTGTGAGACCAGCAAGATTCTGGTAGCCCTGGGCTGACATGTGTCAATCCCTGAGAGAAAGGTCACAAGGGAAGCTGTGTGGTGTGGTGTGGTCTGTGTTACTGTAGGTATGCTGGCTGGAATCTGGTATCATTATGTCAATTCAGAGCACACATGTGCATCAAAAATTGTCAAAATTGGCAACAAAAGACTTAAACTTGTTAAGTTAGGGACAAGGTCATGGCTGGTCAATGACACAGCACTGGGGAAAGAGTGCCAGGGTTGGAATGTGGTCTGAAATTACCCCATGTTGGCATCAACTCCATGTTCAGCTTCAAAGAGGAGGTCCATTGCTGGCTGTCATGAGAGCAGTCTGCCCTTACACCCTTGCCTGCTGTGGTATACTGTTTACACAGGCTCAAACCCTTCTCATCCCATGCTGCTTCACTTGTCATCAGACCACCTGTCTTACAAGACCACTTTTGTGTCACAGCAGAGGCTGCCTCTCAAAACGGGGTCTACTGTACTTTCCGAAGGAATGAATACATTTTAATTCATATAGACAAGAGGACACAGAGCTAGCTTCTGATCCAGTGAAAATCAATCATATAATAATAAGTCAGCTTCAAAATTATATTCAAAATTTATGATAGACTGGGCTGTGAGTCAATACATTTTTTGCTGTTGTTGATGTTGATTTGGCAGGTACAGACTTCCTAGATGATAGGGTGCCAAAATATTCTGAGATTCCAAAATGGAGACAATGATATTGAAAGTTGTGGTAAAGATAAGACACACTTTTAGACTCATTTGTATTGGCTGATTTATACTGAGACAGTGGACACCTGTGTATAACAGATGAATACTGCATGAGACATTGCCAGGGTTATATAATCTTCATTATTCTGCTAATAGGGGAGTGGAAGAACAGATGCTTCTACTGCTCTCCTGTAGAGGGCATTTCAATCATTCAGGGCTAGAGTTGCCTATTCCCATTACTTTTCATTGTAATTTACAGCTTAATAACTTTAAAACCACTCATTGCAGGAACAGCCAAATTTGTGTGGTAAAATTATATACATGTACATGTATATAGCTGAAATGTTCACATAGATTTTATTCTTGCAGCTTTAAAAGGAGTCTTTTAATGTGAGGCTAATTTCACATGCAATCTGTGGGAATACACTTGTCTGGCACTGAAGAATTCTGTGTATTGGATTGTGTATATTCAGCTGAATACACAGATAATTGGTAATTGTGACATAGATCTCCTATTGATGGCTATAGCCATGGACATTGTACATGTGGCTTGCGAGTGGTTAATATCTGATGAATTGATTATTCATGGTAAAAAGAATTACTGACAATATGGTGATATGCAATAACTTTAACAATTTCCTGGTCACAGTGAGACTGAGTCATTACCCTTCTGTCAAGTTGGGCCAAATGCCAAAGAAAGCTGTTGACCTTTGACCTAGAGCATGCCATCGTCTTATCTATAATCATCTGCTAAAAAGTTTTCTATTTGCAAACAAAAACATGTGGATGCATTCTGGTAAATGGAGTACATGGCAAAGGGTGAAAGGCCAAACCTACCGACACTGAATGGGTTAAAACCAAAATGATAAATGGTGTGCAAGGAGTTAAGGCAAAATGTGTGTCATTAGTTTGTCACATCAGTTGTTGTATAATATGGAGTTGACTGATCCACAATAACAAGCCAGGGAGATGGTGAGACTTGTGCAATGTCAAGTATCATTTTGCATCATTCTATACCAAATTGCTTGATGAAATACTATTTTCAAACATTCGTCATGTCGACATTTTTATCAGGTGCAAAGAATGTATATTCTTGCATTGCTTTTATTTAGTTTTACGGTGGAACGTGGTTTTTGTGACCACCCCCATGGTGTGACTGGCCTAGCTGTGATTACCACCAAACATTTTGTTTGGATTTTTCACCTGTCCTGTATATCACCTTGTGTGACACAACCTGTGACTATCATGGCAAATTAAGTCATGCAATGCAATTTTTTGTGTTCATAAAGACAATTTTGGTTGGGTTGGCATTGTTTTGACACAGGTAATTTTAGGAAGTACATCTTGTGTAAATATTGAACCATATATGTTGTATATAATATATATATAAAGTAAGTGGCTCAATGAAGTGTATTCAATTCATTGAAGATATTTTTGCATTCAGTGTGCAGGGAAAAGCCCTGAATAACTCAATTGTCAATTCTTGCAGTGGTTGACTGCCTCTTAGGTATTAATCAATTTATGCCTCCTGGTTGAACTGGGGAAGACATTGTTTTGATGGCTTCTTCTTCTCCTCCTTTGTGCAATAAGTCTTGAAAAAATCAAAAGAACTTGATGAAACTGGGTAGGATTATGTGTCCAGGTAAGACGTATGTCTGGAGTTTTTCTGGGGTACCTTGACGTAATTCTCAAGGTCAGAGGGTCACTGAAATGTAAAATCGGTTTCTGTGTGATGATTCTCGAAGAACGCAACATACTTTGAAACCTGGTAGGAATTTGCATGTACTAGGGGAGACCTGGGTTTGGATCGTATCCTTGACCCATTTCTCGACGTACAGGGTCACTTATGTAAAACTGGTTTTTATGCAATAACTGCTGAAAAAACTTACCAAAAGTTGGTGAAACTTGGCAGAACTATGTATCTTGGTAAGGCCTAGGTTAGGATTGTAGCTGAGTCACCTTAACCCTTATTCTCAAAGTCACAGGGTCACTTTTTGTAAAAATTAGTATTGTGCAGTAAGTCTTGAAGAAGTCAACAAAGTTTATGAACTTTGTAGGGTTATGTATCTGGGTCACCTTGACGCAATTCTTATGATTACAAGGTCATGTTTGTAGGTTATCTTTGATTCTCATGGTCCAAGAATTACTTATTTATGAGAACAGAGCAAGGGTCTGTGGGCTAACCGACGTTACGTCTGATTTATATATATGCCGAGGAGTAACTTTCTGTTGTTACGTAAAACACGTAATCGTGATTACGTAACACAGAATATAGGTTCCACCAAGACGTTATTGTCAAGGTGAATTGGATTCAATAGAATTTGAATCGCAGCAGGCTTGTAAAATAAAGACTGCGGTAGAAACATTGCTGGGGGTCAGCAAGTGTGATTAATCAGACTTCTGGGTGGTTGTACTACCATACCACAAAGCCCTGAACACAGGAGCTTAGGACTGTGTATATACACAGTGTGGGTACATGTGTGCGGTTTCCCACTGGGTTGCATAGGTAATGTGCTACCCAAAGCAGAACCTCATGAAGGGATGAACTTTGGACATAAAATTTTAGCATTAGACTGAGCAAGAGAGCTCATCTCCCCATGATGTTGAGACCAAAAGGTTCCATGGAGCGCAAAAAAAAAGAAGAAAAAAAAAACCCAAACAAACAGAAAAACAAAACAAAAACAAAAAAACAAGAATTGCTTATGCTACAAATTTATTTTCTATATGATAAAAGGCCTTGGTTGTGAATGTATTTAGGTAACCCTGTTAAATTTCATGAAACTTAATGAAATTTCATGGGCTTCTGTTTGTAAAAAAGGCCTTGGTTGTGAATGTATTTAGGTAACCATGGTACATTTGTCAAGGTCATAGGGTCACTTACTTGAAATCTTTCCATATGATAATGCATGAAAAAGACGTACCAAAACTTGATAAAACTTGGTGGCATTATGGCTGTTTGGTTAGACCTTCAAAGTTCCTCCTGTTGATGGCTGTTTGGAGAGCAGAGTGGTCAATACTGATTGAAGTGGGCGACAACAGAACTAACCCAGCCTCTCAGTCAGATTAGATGGCAAATGACATTAGAGGGTGTGGGTCCTCTAAATTAAGATATATTTTTTTAAAAGACTCCGACAGACTTATTTATTAGTATTGATAAGCTGAATTCAAGTGATGGTTGTTTAAGGAGTAATATTAAATATGGCATGTCACTCAAGAGGCGGCGAGACTCTGTCAGATCACTCACCTATTGGCTCGCAAGCTGACTTTGATCTCACCGCCTCCTTCCTGATATATTGACAACAATGAATGCCACGCCATACGTAATTCCTGTTATAATATGGTTTCAAGTTCTAAATCCCCCAAATTTGTTGCAAAAAGGGATTAACAGGCCTATTTTCACCCGTTATCATCGCTTTTGTTTATGCATTCCTGTTTGCTTGCATACTCCCTCCACTGCAGAATTTACTGTTTTGGAGATGAGCAGGGCCCTATTTGGGGGGGGGGGGGGGATAGGTGTGAAGATTGTACCACTGTAAGATAGAACCTTCCAAATAGGCCTAGGCTCAAAATATTGATCATAAAAAACAGAGACCAAAGTATATCGTAATCAGGTCTTGAAACTACATTTGGCTATCCTGCATATATATATTTTTTTTGGAAGATTTTTGGAACATGAAAAACCAAAGGGCACCCCAGGGCAAACGATGTCCAACAAATGTGATTGGCTGAATGAGGTCTTGTGACAAATCAATGTATCAAAGTTGAAGGTGAATGATAATGGCAAGCAGGCAAATTTGCCGTTTGCTGGGTGATTTTGGAAGTAGTTAGTGGTATGTTTGGAATATTTTTTCGGGACAGAGGTTTTTTAAGTAACAAGGTCTATATAACAATTATGACAGTACATGTACTTAGCAGAGTTCATTTTGGGTGTGGAACGGGAGGAATTGGATGCCATGGCATGGGTGGGCCCACATAAAATTCTAGGCCTAGTAGTACTATGACTCACTGACACTGGTTTAGTGGTTGCGGTCATCTGGAGGATTATTCACTAAGTGAGTCTGAACGCACTTGCATTGACTTGTCATTACATGTGTGAGGATCATTGGGATAATAGTTGTGGAGTAATGGCATCATAAGGTTTGTAACTTTGCTACATTTTGGTTGTCGCAGCATTGGCAGCAAGTGCGGATAGGGAGTACACATGTACTTGAATTACCATGCCATCTATTATTGACCATGGTAACTACCATAGAAACACGAAACCAAAAGTAATTAAAACATTGCATTTTCGTGAAAGATATTTTGTGATCATTGGCTGTAATTGCTTTATTACCGTAAATGAACTAAACAACCATACATTTCTATGCACTTTATTAACGATGGTGAAATAAAAATCTAGGGACTCATATGGGGTGGAAATTCAGTGGGATATTAGTACAACAAAAAGAAGGGTCATCGTGATATATCAGATGTTATATCACGGCAAACAAAGCATTTAATCATAGTAGCCTTATTTTCACACCGTCTACAGTATTATAATTGCAACCATATCAAACTTCCCCCTGCTCTCCACACATGTATATTTTATTGCACAAATCTTAAGTGTTACACTAGGAGACATAAATTTGATTTTGTGTTGCAAAGTCAGTAACTCCTAGTGTTTATTCTGAATCACCATTCAAGTTAACAGTGCATAAAACAGTACAGAAAACTTACTGGTCCAGCTGGGCCAGTAAGTTTTAATATTTAGTGGACCAGCTCAGTACTTAATGGTCCAGAGTTCTGATATTGCGAGTGTCGAGGGGGTCTGAGGGCATGCTCCCCCCCCCCCCCCCAAAAATTGAAATCTAGGTGCTCTCTGGTGGCATCTCAGGTGATTTTTGCCACATTGTGAATGCAATATTTACCTATGGATAAGTAAGGGAAAGAGGGTCAGTCTTGAAGGAAAGTGCCAGTTATTGAGCTAATATGCCCTGTTCGCAACTTCAGTTAGCTCTCGGAATATCCTGCTGTCAGCTTGACTTTGACTTGGACTGCATGGTCCCGCTGCTAGGCCTTCTTCTCCTCACTAGTTTGAATCTCCCTCTTGGGGGGTTTTTTCTTTTTTCTTCCTTTTTTTTTTTTTGATTGTTAACCCCCAAGCACACTGGGCAGTTTTGGGATTTGGCACAGCCAGCCACTGGACATTTTTTGTTTTGTTGCGCAACATGTGACTTGCTGGCGTAAAAGTGCAACTTTTATATTTTTGCAGTTCATGCAAAATGATCAAGATGACTTTTGTTGAGTATGACCTTCTCTGCATTTCTATGTGGTTTCCTTGTCAATTTAAACAAAAACTTGTGCCTTACACACTAAAAAAGTGAATATATCGATCCCAATCATGAATTGATCAAAACGGTCAAGCCTGTGTGAATACAATTGCATTGGCACTTGTCCGCACATTTTCCTTGGGTTGTGTCACGAATGATTGTTCCTCTTAATTTTTTTCTAAAGATCAGTTGTGTGTCATATTTGTCATTAAATTATAGTGGTCAAGTTTGTTTGTTGCTGCGGTAAATAGTTGATAAACCCACTTCATCCCAGTCACTGATAAACTGTCAACATGACCAACACATGCAGTAGCGGTATTTTCATCCGAGCCATGTTTACCTGCTTCTGGCACATTTTACTCTCTTTCCTCTGCTCTATTGTACGCAAAGGCTCGAAGTATGTTATCATTCTGATCAATTTTCAGCGTTAAATTTTGTTTCTTGCTTTAATAAATTGTCCGTAATCGTCATTTGTGTATATACAAATGTCGCCCATTCTTCAAGCCAGACTTCATAACACGTGGTAGCGAGCACTCCCGAACAAAACATCATGTAGAAAAACGATGCATTTGATTGGATGGCGAACACCATGTGATCGATTCTGGCCCCCTTGACTGACCTAGAATATTCCGAAGAATCGTCTTCGGTAGTTTTCGACTAAAATAATGACGTATCTGTTTGAAATAGAAGCAGTTTTGGCGGGGTTTCCCCTAAAATACTTTTGTTTCAGCCAATCAGAGAGCTTGTTCTTAAAATAGACAAGGTTTTCAGCATTCTGATGATGTGAAGAACATGGCGGGTAGATGAAAGAAAGATCAAGAACACGACAATGAAATCACCGTATTTTTGCAAAGTTGCATCACGCAAATTGTCACAAACAACGGCCCGATCATTAATTTTAATCATCGAGGAAGAAAAATATTCATTTTTAACGCAAAATCGAAATAGCCATCGGCGAGAACTCACGTTTCTCTACAATAAAATGTGCATCCTTGCATGTAAAGAAACAACACGGGGAATTTGAGACTGCCTTGAATCAGCCACTTCAAAAGTCATATGAATGATGCTCATGCTGTCAGATAGTCCAACAAAGAACATATAATACAGCAAAGACAATGTACAGGATTATTCTTGCAAATATTTCTTATTCCCAACACAGAATATCAATAACAATCATAAAGCAGACTAGAAAAAAATCAGAAGCGACTTCTGATTTTTTTAACTCGACCACCTGGTCGACTTGATCAAACAATTCAATCGCCCACACAGAAATTTAGTCGACTAGGTCGACTGGGCGACCATCAATTTTATGCACTGAGTTAGAATACTCAGCTGGAGACTCTCACACAATGGCATGTAAAAATCTGTATCCCTGTGTAAGGCAAGTCCTTTTCACTTGGGACTTACAATTTTTTATCCAATGCCCCGAGCATTATCATAATGAGGCAGTTTCCACTGTACATCATGTGCTGGCTCATTTGCAGCCACCTTCACTGTTTAGTTGGTCAACAGGTAGGTCAGGCTGGAGCAAGCAATAGATGCGTGCTCCAGGATAGCATGCTCTGTGATAAATTGAAAATATATTCACATGCGTGATAGGCTTGCACACTCACTGCCTTCCTGTGTTGCTCTTTAAAGTGACTGCCTCCAGGCCTTTTGGATCAGCGAGCATAACAAATGGGTACAACCAACTTCAAGGAATTGTTTTCTATATAGACATTCTTCGGTGCTGAGGGTTTCTCTGTTGTGACTTTGCCGAGTGCTTGCTGAAGAATGCAAAAACACCATGCATGTATGATATACATGTACATGTGACATATATATTGCCTTCAGGCTTGTGCAGTCCTCGATCTCTGTTCTCAGATTGGTTTGGTTTAAACATATTTTATTAATTGATCGGAGAACAGGGCAAAGCCCTATATGAAGTTCTCTTGCTCTGGAAACTGATTGCCATGCTATTTTCTCCGGCAATGTTCAAGCTTATTGCTTACATGCTACAGAAGCAGTGGCAGTGCTCAGTGGTTTTTGCATTGCTGGGCAATTTATGCTTTGGCTATACTTATACAGTGGTACCTGCAATTTAAGACCACCCCTAATGCCAGACAAAAGTGGTCACATATGACAGGTGGTCGTTCATTGCAGGTAAATAAACAAAGAAATAAAAGGCCAATGTCTTGAAAGAGTGGTCTTAAAAACTAATGTGGTCTCTCACGAGAGGTGGTCTTTAGGGCAGGTACCACTGTATGCAACACATGAGGTTTAGTACAACTTGAGAGCGAGTTCCTGGATCACTAACTTGACACCAGGCAGGTTAAAATCAAACATGACTATACTTTTTTTATATGCAGATGGGGGCACAGGGTTGACTGATTCTCTTGAACATTTCAGAAGAACATTCATAAAGTGTGATTTGAACTAGTCCGAGTAAGGACTGCTGGCCGGTGTGGTCAGAAGGATTTCTGGCATGTTATTTTGATGAATTTTCAAGGAAAGAACCCAAATGTGACATAACCAGAGGCCAAGCGGGCATGCTTTGTGGCTACCTTAGCCATGTCGCTGGGTTACATGCTAAACCAAATACTATGAATTTCGGTATGTTTTGCTGCAGTTAACTGGGAATGGCATGTTGAAAAATTCTCTAAGATCTTGTGTTGTGTAACTCCGCCAGACTGGGATGTGATACGTTGCTGTCTGTGCTGGTCATTCTCCAGGTGCCACAGCAGCAGCTGAAATTCAATCCAAGGAATGCAAAAACTGTAGGCCAAAGCCACCAACAAACTAACCCATTCCTGCTCAGTAAAACTGAGTCAATAGCTTTCTTTGGCACAGGTTGGGGGCATTATGCCCAACCAGCACCAAGGAAAACCATTGACCCAGGTCATGCCATCATGAAATGTCTTGCATGTAAATCTCAGCCAAAAATGTATTCTAGTAATGAGAAATTGCACTTTTGGGCAGTTTGGGTGGGAATGGGTTTAAGTCCTGTCTCCGCAATATTAAGTAAGTTTGCAGGTGGTTTCTTTTTAAATTTTTTTTTTTTTTAATGCCTGAATTTTGTTTAATTTGGTCTAAATGCAGAAAAAAGGTCGTGCATTCTGAAATCTCGTGAAAAAAGAGAGATGGGGGTGTAATTTCCAGACCTGTATTCTGCAGTCCCCCCCCCCCCCCCCCCCGCTTCGACAGGCCACTCATGGGGCTGGTCCAGAAGTGGTCAGATAAAACAGGTGGTCTCCCAATGGAGGTCAAATGTCAAGGAAAATATAGCACCAGGGACATAAAAGGGAGGTGGTCCAACATGGGAGTGGTCTGTCAGAAGGAGGACTATATATCAATTATATTACATTGTAAAGTGGGTCTGGAGACAGTATACATGTACATGTATAACAATACCAGTATTCTATGTGTTTTTAATGACGTATGACAGCAAGACACATTAAATTAATCTACAGTAGTCCCTCCTTTGAGAGACCGCCCCTAGTGCCACCCAAAAGGCGGTCACATAAAGCAGGTGGTCTCTCAAAGGAGGTATAAATAACATGAAAAGTACAGAAAGACCTGACAACTGTGGTCTCTCAAAGGAGGTGGTCTCCCAAAGGAGTGGTCTTTCAAAGGAGGGACTACTGTATTACTGTGTGTACATGTTGTGATGTACCCTGTATATTATTTTAGATTGATAAGATTCAACCTCTAGTAGCAAGTGATTTCTAAAAGTCTTGTAACAGAGTTTATATCTTTGCTTCTCTGTACCATGTGTACTGAAGACAAATCCAGATACAATGTACAAGATAATTGATGTATAACAAGGCTCTACATTATCAGCATAAAAACCATGTGCACATATATATTATCTTTATGTTGCAATGCAGATTGATAAGTAATTTTTTGTCATAGCAAACCTTGAAGTTGGTACAGGCCATAGTCTGAGGTTTTTTAACTGGCTGTGAAGTTACACTTCAAGGACAGTAATGTGGTGTGAACTGACTGTAGGCTTGACATGTTGATGTTCACTCAACTGCACTTTTTATGAGTATTTCAGTCCGTGTGATACTGCGATCACATAAAAATACCTGAGGAAATCCATGAACAAGTAAGAAAAGAGTTTAAGGCACAATTTACAAATAATGCAGATACATGTACAAACTTAGGTCCTGAAGAATATTAGGGTATGAAATGAAGAATTTTTTTGTCAGCTGTCTCGTATCAAAATCACTCATACATGTACCAAAGGTGTGAAAATACAGGGTTAAAACAGATGGAAGTATTGTCACAGAGAAGCATACAAAATAATATCATCAGACAAAAACAGCAGTATACTGGTTGCATTAGTTTCATGTATGTACTTACGTGGGTGGTAGCATCCATCCATATGCCAGATAACCTGGTCAATATGATTTAGTGGCTATTTTTGTCTTTTCATTAGTTCAGACAATGAATACACCATACGTGTACTGTACAGCGTATGACACATCTGTCAGATTGCAAATTGCAGTGAGGAGATTACAAAATCTCTGTGTGGCATCCTTCTTGAGAAACCACTGCAATCCAAGACCCCCTGCCTTGGAAAAACACCTGGTCAGGATACTAAAGCTTAGTTTCATGGGATTTATACATCCTGTGGGAGACTTCCTGCCTTTATTTGAGAGACCATACTTCGGTCATTCTGATGGGTGAGCTTTCTTAGAGAGCTTTCACTGTACGTGGACATTTGTCCATGCACTGTACAAGAAGAAAGAGAAGTCGTACCTCTGATAAGACAAACAGCACAGAAGTGTTACAGAAGCTGTGTACTGTGAATTGCTTTATTTTTGCATGTTTAAATTTTCACGGTTTTTCTGTTTTTGAAATTTCACTGTATATTTAATTTCACTATTTTGGTACATAATTCCTATTCAAACAATGTTAAAATACTATTTCACTGTGTTTTTATTTTCACGGTTTTGTACCATCAGCGAAATAAGCGAAAATAAGAATACAGCGAAATTAAAGCAATTTACAGTAGTTCTGATTCCCCTAACCCCCCCCCCCACCACCACCACAAAAAAAGCACAATCCAGTGTCTCTACATTCCACAACCATGCAATGCAGTTAATGTCTAAACTACACCTTCATTAATCTTAATTATGACATTAGATGCAAAAACTTTCAAAATTCAATGCTTCAACAGCAGAAGGAATTTATCAATGGCTCATCAATGGGAGACCATTAGGCATTTATGCTGAAAATGAGACACACAGAGCTCACTGAGTGACGCCTTTGCTTCAAATTCACAGCAGCAGTGAAGAATAGCCAGAAATTCTTGTGATATCTGTTTGAGGGACGAAAATTAATTGTGCAAAGGTAGATCTTTGTTGCAAGGCCAAACAAAAAATATTGGTGTCTCTGGTTACCTGACTTACCAGGCAAAGAAAATTCTCTTACCTCATTATGGAGTTGGAAAAGTCTGTATAAAAGATTAAATTGTTTAAATCATATATATTGTTTTCAGGGGTAGCAGTAAGGATTCTTCCGCTGGACCCATCTTTTTTCTTTTTTAGGAGAAATAGTGGGTCCATTGACTGCACCGGTGGGTCCAGTCTGAAAGTGTAAGATATAGATATAATATAGGCAGCTGATATAATATAGGCTGCTGATATAATATAGGCCGATGTTATAATATAGGCTGTTGATATAATATAGGCTGCTGTTCCCATTTTGGAGGAAAATTTCATTTGGTGTGATTTGATTGATTGATTTTATTTGGTTCAATCAACAAACAGTGATAATTGATTTTTCATTAAAAAAAAGAAGATAAATTATAAATAATAAAACATGCAGGTACCTTAAGCATAGAAACGAACATACCATATCTGCTCATGCAGGCAAATCATAATTAACAAGATGCCAATGTGAAAGAGTTTAGTGACTAAAGGTTTGTTGACTGTACCAGGGATGGATTCGTTCTGCCCAGGGACCTGGTAATAACAGTAAGACTAAGTCTGTAACTCGTCCCTGGTCTACCAAAATATGGTTTGTGAAAGGGGCCTAATTTTAACCCCTAGTACACTGCCAGTATCTGTTATCGCACATTGTGCCACGGGCCAGTTTTTCACTCGCCTGCGCAATAAGTGGCATGCATGATTGAAATGCCTGGGCTCTGTTATTTTTGCGATTCATTCCATGTGATGGTATGGTCTTTATCTGTGTCTAGATTTGTTCGATGCAAGTCTTTTTGGTGAAAATATGATGTGAAAATTAACGTCTTTGTTCAGTAATCTTTCCGTGAATACAACTTCTCCTTCCCAACATTGCAGACATGCACATGGGCAACAACAAATTTGATTAGACAGTGAGCAGCATATGATCAAATACACCCAATGAGGAGCCTGAAAGTGCTCTCAGCACATTTATAATGCCGGAAAATGACATATGCATTACCATTTTTGGAGGGATACCCCAGGAATATTTTTTTCTTGGCAAATAAGGGAGCTGGTTACATAGAAAGACGAACAGCAGAGGTACTACCAGTACATGTATAATCATGATAACGGTAGACGATGCAAAACATTGTGACTGCAAAGGTGCAAAGCTACTCAGTTTGGAGTAATTTTTGCAGTCGTATTCATTCAAAATGCATCATGTTTTTTTAACATGCATCCAAAGATGCGAAAGTCAATGTTTTATTAATTTCTAGGCATCTTTTCTTCATTTTTTGCATCTATGACACAGGACACACGCTAAAATGTGACCCCTGGTTTTATACCTACATGTAAATATGTGTACATATACATACAAAAATAGGTACAGTGTAATGTATATGACAAAACAAACACAAAAAGAAAAACAGAACAAAACTGAACTTACAGTAAAAATCCAATGAAAATGAGCAAAAAATAAAAAAGTGCCCACAGCTGCATACCTTGGATTTTTAGGCATGTAACACACACAGAGAAAACATAGGTACCAGGTGTTTTTTGTTCGGCCCAGATTAATACATGCATTAAATTAGATATTATGCAGCCTGCGAAATCAACGTTTTCAATCTGGAAGTCTTCCTGTCTGACTGTTTAAAAGTTAACATGGATCATATATTGGCTTGTATTCATAGAGTGGGAGGCCCCCTTCAAATTCAAAGGAATACGGACAACATTGCTGCAGGACCCCACCTAATTTTACAGCTTGTTTATTTGATAAAGGCCGAACATTAATAATTTGAGGAAGGCACTTCTTCCATGTATATGCAGTGCAAGATGGCTTTATTGTGGGCAGTATCATTAAAGATAGCTATATTGTGGGCAGTATCATTAATGATATCTTTATTGTGGGCGGTATCATTGATGATAGCTTTATTGTGGGTGGTGTCATTGATTATAGCTTTATTGTGGGCGGTATCATTGATGATAGCTTTATTGTGGGCGGTATCATTGATGATAGCTTTATTGTGGGTGGTGTCATTGATTATAGCTTTATTGTGGGTGGTGTCATTGATTATAGCTTTATTATGGGCAGTATCATTTGTGATAGCCTTATTGTGGGTTGTACATGTATTAATGATGATAGCTTTATTGTGGGCAGTATCATTGACAGCCTTATGGTGGGCAGTATCATTGATGATAGCTTTATTGTGGTTGGTATCATTGGTGACAGCTTTATTGTGGGCAGTATCATTTGTGATAGTTTTATTGTGGGTTGTATTACTGATGATAGCTTTATTGTGGGCAGCATCATTGATGATAGCTTAATTGTTAGCAGTATCATTGATGATAGCTTTATTGTGGGCAGTATCATTGATGATAGCTTTATTGTGGGCAGTGTCATCGATGGGTAAAAATTAAGGAGTGCTGGTGATGAAGATGTCAACTCTTGTCCTGCTCAAACGATAATATTTAACCCTAGATACTCATCCCTTTTTGAGCGTTGGTCAACCGGGAAATGTTCAGTTACTAGAATTACATGTAACTACAATGTGTACAGTACACATACATTGTAAGATACGAATGCAAACATAGCTTACGTTAGTCAGATGTCACTTGCTAGAGTGTGAATATGTATCCCCTTTAGGCCAGAAGGTGACATGTTTGTGTGCACACAAATGTGCTCATAAGTCACAGGTTCCAATATACCGGTTTTCCTAATGTATGTATGGGATGGCTGAGCAACACTTGTCTTGAATGGGAAGAGGGGGGAACCTCTTCAAATGATAGTAACCACTTTCAGGTGACGAGAGGTGAGGCCCACACATAAGATCATACAGTGTTTGCACACAGCCGACCCTCCTTTGAGAGACTACCCTCAAGGCAAGGTGCAGAAGTGATGACATGAAAGGAATCTCAATGGAGGTCATATAACAGGGAAAAATAGCATTAGAGTTCTGATGAATCACAGTAAGTGGTGTTAAAAGCCAGGGGGGGTTCTTATTGGAGTTGTCTCAGGAAGAGAAGGACTGATGTGTTGCGTTCATACTTTTACAGGATTTAAGATGAAGCAAGATAAAGTTTGACACAGGAAAATTTATTTTTAATTTGTTCAAATAATTAATGCTGTCAATTTCTTCCAAATTTTACCATAATAAGTTAGTATGTGCACTCAAACACACACACCTGTACACAAATAATAAAATCAAATAAAAAGTGAAATTGGAATCTCTTAATTTGTAGTCTCTGGATGGCTTTTAAAATTAATATTGTATTTTTTATTACCTAAGTATCTACCCAAGACACCTATATATTCCAGCCCTGTATAAGATGGTGTAGAATGTACTTGAATCTTGTCCGGGAAGACAGATACTAACTAGAAAAGGTGATTTGCTACATAGCAAATCAGTGTGTGTGTCTTAAAAGCTTATTGGTATGTATGACAATGTACAATTGGTATTTCAGTACTACATTGTATTATCAGTTCGGCATTTTAAAATGTGTGCTTGAAGTACAACAGTGTATGATCTGTACAACAGTATTATGACAGAGTAGAAGGGGCACTTCAGTGCTAAGTGTATGATCAGTACAACATTACGAAAGTGTACCGTGGTTACTTCAGTACCACAGTGTATGATAGGTATGACAATGTTACAACAGCGGACAAGGCGTACTTCAGTACAACAGGGTGTAACAGATATAGCCAGTTAGCGTAATCAACTGGTTTTCAGGAACAATGTTGAAAAGCCACACTTGACACAAAGCAGCCTCAGTGTAACAAGCTCCAAGTCTTACTTCAATGCACCCAACTTATCTCTTGGATGATGGAAAATACTCTTTCAAATTACCTCAAAGTACTTTGACTCAACTTAAGTTCAATTTTACTACATAAACCTCTGTGTAATCTTATAAGTATGTCTTACACAGCCCAGCCAAGCTTGTGTGCAAGCCTGTCTGGTGTATGTGATGCAAGCACAACCTGCCAGTGTGCATACAGAAGTTCTGCAACTTTTACGCATACTAACTGGCAACATCTAAAAATAGAGCTCTGTCACAGCTGAGGTAGAGAAACATATTACTGAAAGCCACACTGCATCTTCCACCCCTACTCTATGGTTCCACTTTCACCAACATGCCTGGTCTGTTGCTCGGCAACTGGCCTTGCCCCAATCCGAGACTAGGAATTCCCAGTTTCAGCTCCAATTCTAGGGCCATGCACTTCCTGCTTAAAAAAATATATTTAAATTTTCTTCTTTTTCCTTCATTGTCTGTCCGTCTGTCCGTCTTGTCAACGTTACCACGATATCAAAAAAAAGATATTCACCGTAGCTGTAAGGAATTTATGTCACAGAAGGACCTAATGAAGGACTAGGTTCCCATTGAAAACCAGCTCCCTCTGACTCTCTTAATGTATGGGGTCAACCCTGATGACGTTACTGCAATATCTCAAGTATTGACCCCAGCTTTACCAAATTTTTGTCAGAGATGTATCTTATGATGGACCAGAACCCTAGTAAAAACCAGCTTCCTGTGAATATTTTCAAACTTTTTGTGAAACTTTTAATATATTTATTTGAAAGCCATCTATATGGCATCTACCCTGACAACATTACCGCAATATCTCAGAAAATACTGGTCACAGCTTAATCAAATTTCTCTCAGAGATGTATCTTTTGATGGACCTCTAGCCTATTTAAAACCAGCTTCCTCTGATTATTTTTAAACTTTTTATGAAACTTTTAATATATTGATTTGAAAGCCGTTTAAATGGCGTCAACCCTGATGATGTTACCAGGATATCTGAAAAAATACTGCTGGCCACATCTTTACCAAATTTTTGTCAGCGATGTATCTAATGATGGATCAGGAACCTATTTAAAACCAGCTTGTCCTGATTATTTTTAAGCTTTTTTATGAAACTTTTAATGTATTTATTTAAAGGCCATCTGTGTGGCACCAACCTTGATGGCGTTAATGCGATATCTAAAATAATACTGACCACAGCTATACCAAATTTTGGTCAAAGATGCATCTTATGATGGACCAGTTCCCTATCTAAAACCAGCTTCCTCTTCATATGTATTATAAACTTATTATGGAACTTTAAAGTATTTATTTGGAGGCCGTCTGAATGGTGCACAAAGGGACAATGTTACCACTGGTTACCTGAATATCTCACCAGTGATCCAACGCAGCTGCACCAATTTTTTTTTCGGAGATGCACATTACAGTGGACCACATTTCTATTGAAAATCAGCTACCTCTCATTCTTTTTATACTTTTTTTTTTATAAATTTTGAAGTGTATATTTGATGGCCGTATGAGTGACACACAGTACAGTGGTCTCTGTCACCAGGACCTACCCCTAGAACACATCCAAAAGTGCTCTTTCATTTCATAGACAAGAATGTGGAAATTGTATGTGAAGTATTCAAGGCGAAGTCTCACAAAAAAATGCAGAATTGAGAGAAAAAAAAGTTTGTGGGCGCTGAGGGTAATCCATTCTCTGAATCCTATTTTAATTTTACTGAATTCTGCTTTATTTGTAACTGAATTAAATGGCGACCTAGAATGTTCCGGAAATGATAAACTGGAAGTGCTGAAGTAGTGCCGAAATGCAGACAAAAAAATAACTATGGCCTGAAAACAGAATTACCAATGATGATTTTGCTGACATAAAAGGAGTAAAATCTTTAAATATTCATAGCTTTTTACTGTTTTTTTACTATTATTTAATATTTTCAGACAAGGTAATTCCCTGATAAAAATGATAATTCTGCGATTCCGCCCGCCCACTAAAGCGGGAGATGCATGGCCCTACAATTCAGATCCAATGCATGTATACATACACCCAGAAACTGAATTTGCTTCATTTTACTTTATTCAACTGAATCAATCAGCTACACAGTCATAGAAGATATAAATGGAAGTAAATGGTGGGGTCTCACTATTGTATTTTTGATGAGAGAGTCAACCTTCATTCTCTGTTGCCTTTTACTTTCTCTCACTGGGTGTCACCACCTATCAGAGAGCTGGACAAATCTGTCTTGTGTACATACTTTTGGAGATATTCAAGATTTGAAATTTCAAATGCCCTTTAATTTGCATAGTTGAAATTTCTGCAGCCTTCGCTTCCAATTCATCAGATGCGTACTAGTCCGTAACATAGGAGTAGAAGTTGGAATGGCATCTCTATCTTTTAAGGCTTTGAAGATATTCAATATTGAAAATTTTGAATACTGCTAATTAGCAGAATTTAAATTGCCACAACATTTGTTTTAGATTCATTACACATGCAATGGTCAATAATCCCCTTGTAGAAGTTGAAATGATATCTCTATCTATAATAGTTTTGAAGATATTAGAGATTTAAAATTTCAAATACTGCTAATTAGCATATAAATTGCTGCAACTTTTGTTTTAAATTCATTAGATGTGCAGTGGTCAATAATTTTCTGGTAGAAGTTGGAATGACATCTCTATTATTCTTTTAAAGTTATTCAAGATTGAAAATTTCAAATGCCCCTAATTTGCATAATTTTGAAAATCTTCATTCTTCTGCATAAAAAGGTCCATTTCCTTGTATTGAGGTACAACCATGCTAAGTTTGAAGTTTGTATGTGTAGTAGTGTCAGAGAAAAGTGTCTGACAAGTTTACTGGTAAAAAAGAAAGAAAGAAATAGAGAACTTGAGGAAAAATAGAAAACTGTGTGATGACACACATACTTTAATTAACTATTCACAGATCCTTGATCAGAAGTAAGTCCAGCCCAAAGAGTCATAAAAGTGCACTGGGATACTGTCAGTGTGACCTGGAATTTGCCTCAAGGTACAGAATAGCTTCACCTGTAGGTGTAATGAGGGGCTGTCAGGTCCCACTGGCATCGTCTGCTGCCTCTCTGTACACACAACATATTGCTGCCCAGGTCAGGGTTATCAATACATCATCATTTGTTGATGCAGGTCACTGCACACAGGTCATTACTGAATATCAACAGTAAACACATACATGTATAGACTACCTGTCTAGGAAAAAAATATGAAGACTGTTCAAGTGAAATGCGTTGAATGGTGCAAATGCAGAGAGGAAGAAAGTTGACATAGTTGGGCATTGTGGGATAGTGTGAAAAAAAGTACAAGGGGGTAAGGTGGATGCCCCTGTGTGGAGGATCCGGTTTATGCTGGCTGCACCAACTGGTATACATACACAGTGGTGCCGGTCAGGAGATATCTGTGTCATCACAGACTACACTCTCTCATGAAAGTCCACGTAACAGATTGCAAAGTGCTGTACTGTCCATGTTAATCTACCTGTCATGAGAGACCACCTGTCTGATGATCACTTCATGTTGCAGTAGAGATGATCTCTATAGAGACAGAGAGAGCCTCGGCACTTTGCAAGCCAGCTATCTCTGACACAATTAGTGGTCCCTGCTGTGACTCCAATTGACTACTTCAATGAAAGACCACATTTGTCAGCTGCCTACCATCTTTTCCACATTGTTTGACCTTCAATCAGGGACCACCTGATTTATGTGACCATGTTTGGACCTGGTGTCATGGTTGTAATGAAGTTGATGTACATACACTGTTTCATATACTGCTGGAATCTATGAATGAACTCAACAAAGAATCACTAAGACTGTTAATTTTAACTGTACAGCACCATTCTGTAGCAATAATTCATACAAGGTTACAATAATAAATATAACATATAGCTTTATTTGCAGATTACTCTTGAAATGACCATAGTCCGCAGGCACTGAACAAAGTCCAGACAATATATGGTCCACAGGTACTGTACTGGTCACAGTCCGCAGATATTGTACTGGTCACAGTCCACAGATATTGTACTGGTCACAGTCCACAGATATTGTACTGGTCATGGTCCAAAATAATGCAGTCCACATGTACCGGTACTGTACTGGTTACAAACCACAGGTACTGTACTGGTCAGAGTTCACAGTAACACGGTCCACATATACTGTACTGGTCACAGTCCACAGTAAAAGCACAAATCCGGTTCTTGTGGCCAAGTTAGTCTCCTTGTGGATGATCTACTGTCCACTCCTGATGAGATAATGTCTTTTGCTTTTTGGGCTGTCAGTTGGGCAGACACAGGCTTTCTGGGTCCTCAGCCAGTCAGACATGCTGACTGTGTCTGCTATGTTTCCACTCACCAGTGGATCTATGCCACACTGTTGTATGTCCGTCATATAAATTCTGACAATAGAATTTTTGTGACTTTTCTTCCCTGCAGTGCTTGACCAAACAACTCTGAGTCACCGCACATTCTCTGTGATCCAAGTCTGTCTTACAGAACGGACTTGTAAAATCTGAATTGGGGCAAGATTATTTATTGGTGTCAGCCTCACTGAAAAGGAAAATGAATGTGGTCATCCCATTGACCACAGTGAAACCTCTCTGAAGACCACCCTTATGGTATGACTAAATTGTGGTCTCTTGACACAGGTGTTCTTTCATTGGTGGTGTAAATAAGATGAAAATTTCTGAGCAAGGAATCCTGGAAAGGAGTGTTTGAGGCCAGTGGTCTCTCTTTGCTGTAGTCTTTGAGGACAAACTTTACTGGACATGTTTTGTAATTCTGGATTCCATGGAAAAGATTATTTGTTGGTACTGGCCAAAACAGTAAATTTTCCAGCCCCAAGTACATGCTTGGGAACACTGTGTTTTTATAAAAATCACATCAAGATTTTGTGCTAACATGTGACTGGTTTAATAGCAAAGGCTGTAGTTACAGATTAATATTGTGAGTTAACTACTTTGCAAAAACCACCCTGCTTTAAGAGAAAATTGATATGACATGGGATTGTCAAACTTCGTGAACAGGTGTCCCTGTCAAGTTTGAATATTGCAATGAGAGAAATTGGAGCCTGTTAACGGCAGCATTGAAATGTGACTTGGAGTTTGGGCCACACTTAGCTTTGAGCACAAAGATGGTTTGGTGACAAGTTAAACCCACATAGTTGCAGTACTGATGGATTCAAAGGTACTAGTGCCTTTGAATCCATCATGTAGAAACAGGCACATGGAAATCAATAAATTTATGATTAAGACTTGGCACACACACAAATCCCAGGAAATTTAGGCTGCAATGAAACGGTAGCATGTTCTCTTGGTGACCACCCTCCCACCCTCACCGCCTCTCCTCATGAAAGGAATGCAGCATCTGTGGAAGGTACACATGCAGGTTGGTACATACAGGTGTACATCTTATTTTGTACATGAATATGTTGATTCATTCACACTGTGTGGTTCACAGGTGGATGTCATGGCATTCAAATATAAACATCACAGAAAATTGTCTGCAACAATAAAAGGCAAATTTGCTGAGTGTGCAGAAACTGGGGGCATGTCTGTCCAGTGATGGCATACAGAGGTAATGAAACGAGCAAACTCTTGTGTGGACCACCTTTGTCAAGGTCACTGTATGGTGAGTTGTTTGAGATTGCCCATGGACATGTACAGCTACATGTAGAACAAAGTGCCTGGCATTGATTCATTCTTACTGCCTGGGTACAGGTGAACCTCAGCCATCTAGAATGAAAAAAAAACAGAAAAAAAAAACACCCAACTTAAACATACTGCTTACAAATACATTCACTCAGTCATTTTTATAATCGCTGTATCGGAATTGTTTTTAAAATGTTTCTTAAATCCAAAATATCTCAGTTATGTACTGTTCATATTGTATTTTTGCACCTGGTGAGCAAAATGTTAACATTGACTGGTGACCAGGAGCCCGCCCTGGATGGGTTTCATCTGTGTAATGTTTAACCCATTCCCACTCAAATCACCATCAAGCACCAGATATAAATTGTGGTCTGTCTCAATCTTTTCACTTAAATTTCACATCAATTGAAAATATTTGTGGCAAGAATTCTAGATAAGACTATGATGATAGTGTGGCCCAGCGTACTTTGGCCTGGGTTGGGCACAAAACAGGCAAACCATGACGGCTGACTCAATGTTATTCTGATCTGAGGTAGAGGTTATCATTAAATGGTAGACAGGTATAAAACTGAAGCAGTGCTTTCATTAACTTCCTTATGGGGGTATTTTACCCCATCAGATTGTGAGATAGCCTGTGAAAATAATTATTGAAAGGGTCAAAACTCTTGTTCATTTACATGCAATATCACTGCAGATTTGTTCTCTACGCCATTATTTACATGATTATGACCCTGTCTTTTTCGTTTCTTGTAATATATTTCAACTTTATTGATGATGTTGGACTTTCTTCAACGGGAATTAAGAAAAAAGAACCTTGATTGGATGGAGGTGGTGAGGGAGGGGCTTACTTTGGATACAGTGGTGTCTGATGATGAGCATAATGCCCTTATTTATAGCACACCCCCTACATTTAAAACAAAGTGGATCAATATTTTATCCAGTGCTGGAAACTTTCAGATCTTGCAAGTCTACATGTTTGCCTCATTTTACATGGTTATGCTTTCATCTCATTTTGCATGGTAATGCTTTTGTCTCATGTTCATGTTTATGCATGTACATGTACATGGTTCAATGTTGAAGTGAGTTGATATGGAAGCCTATTTTTAAGGATCCACCCCATGGGGGGACCCTTAATGTTTTTGAGTTGTTTGTCTGTGTGGATATCCACCCAGATGTGCACATCCTTGTTACCATGATATCTACAGAATGCCTACATGTATTTTGCTCAAATTTGGCAATATGCTTATCTTACCATGCAAGATGAACTGCATAATTAGATTTTGGTGTCACCATGACCTAATTTGAGCAAATGGTGGACCCTTCAGTGAACTCCTTGCGTTGAAGGTACATCTAGTTTCTATTTCAAACAATGCATTTTCTCTACTTGTCATTCTTGTTAGTAAGGTTATGGTCAATATATGATGCATTAAGGCTGTCTTGCTGCTCAGACCAATATCTTGGCATATTGTATAAAATGTGGATTGATTGGTGGCAGTGTTTTAATAGTCAATGCTGTATTAGTTCTTTCATAAAGCATGACTTACATGGTTGAAAATACCTCATTTGTCGGTCTACTTTGGAAAAACTGTATGAAATTATTGAACAATACCAGTATCATGAAATGTCTGGTAACTGTTTCTATCAACAGAATCACTCTGTGATTTTGCTGTACATTGTGATAAATGGGACACATTCTGGACAGGTCATTATTATCAGAAATACAAACTTGTACTTGGCACAAACAAAGCTAGGCACTCAGAGGAGTGCTGTCTTCAACCCGCTCTCCTGTTTTGGTTTTAATTTTTTAGACCCATAAAACTATATAAATTCTTCTTGCTTGGAACTTTACATTATATATATACACCCCAAAAAAATTTAAAATCCTTTTTTTGGGCGAAAAATGGAAATTTTACAAAAGGGATTGATTTGGAGATTTTTCTCGTAATTCTCAAAAAATATAGTACTTAAAAACTCGAAAATTTGCAAAGTGAAACTTGTCATTAGGTCAAACAGAAGTAACTTTGACCTACATGTGACATACTTCAAGGTCACAAGTACGTCAAGGTCACTCATCCATACTGTTTTCCCGTAAGTCTGCCTATTGAATATCAGTGACCTACAGCAACTTCTATTTTCATAGGTATGCATACTTAAGCTGTATAATCACACGCTGAAACTAGAGGAGTTTGCAGATTCAAGCAAAGTTCATATTTTTGCCACCAATATCTCTGGGGTACTTCAGATCAGGGATATTGTCAGCATTATAATCCTCCTGGTCTCACATGCCGGTACATGGTCTTCACCTAAAGTACCATTTTCCAGTTATCAACCTTGGCCTAGGGGTTTTCGGTCTCTGATCGGCTTCTAAGTTCTAGTTGATTTTGCATCAAGAATGATAAAGGTGATTAGTCCCCAGTTTTTTGTGGCATACTGCGAGTGTAATCACTGTAACCAGCCAAGGACAGCTGTTGACAGGCCCTAGAGGGTCCAGTCCCTGCATGTACAGCAGAGCGGCCTGACTGACCCGCAGTGACTTACACACATGTACAAGGGGCTTGTTACTCTTCAGGTCTTGTCAAGAGCTTATGCAATGCAGCTATTTGCATGTAATTGGACCTTTATAGTCAATCATGAGTAATTATCGAGTCAGAATACAATCTCATGCCAAGGAACGCTCTAGACCTGGGGCACATTATTGCAATCTCTGTCGCTCTGCATTTATTATTTACACATAATTTTTTTCTGCCAACAAGAAAGTTGAATGAAAACATCAAAGTGGAAGGCAATTTACCTCTGGGTACTTTTTGGTAATTTTAGCGTTGGAAGGATTGAATGATGTTGCCGTATGCATGTGTTAAAGCACAATTGGGCAGTTTATTGTGGGCTTGTTTTTAAAAACTACTTGTGATGCTGTTGTTGGGGAAAGCGTTGCAGACACATCTCATGCCATGTTGCAGCATACATTAATATTGTGTGCTGCAGTTCAGCATTTTGCTGTAATAATACTGACACAATGCTGGAATCACACTGAAAGATTTGCGGCAGTTACGCACACATATATAAAACAATGCTTCAAATCAGTATCATGTCAGTATATGCTGTATCAATACTCAAATCATGCTGAAGTAATACTGCAATGCAGCAGTGAATCAGCGTACATATATACTGAAACAATGCTTCAAATCAGTATGGTATCAGTATTTGCTGTATCAGTACTGAAATCATGCTGAAGTTTTGCTGCAGTGCTGATAAGCAGCATTATTTCAGTATATGCTGAAACAATACTGCTGAAAAGCATCAGTTCAGCATAAGCTCCAAGCTCATTAACATATTTGGAACATGCTGTGACGGTAATGAAACAATGCTGAAGTGATACTGAACTCATGCTTTATGAATGCTGTCTTTTCAAGTTTTGTTACCATGCTGAGAGCATTAGTTCAGCATATGTTGCCACTGCTATTTCAGCGTATGCTTAATCAATACTGAATGCATACAGAAACAGTGCTGTAAAACCACAAGGGATGGGTCTTCAGATTAGACAAATTTTGTCAGGCATGGACAGGTTATCCATCAAAGTGGACTTGTTTCAGTGTGATCCATGTCCTGCAGCAAGGCATATGTACGGGTCAAACTTGAGGTGCTCTCACCTATAGATGTTTTAAAAACTAAACAAAGGAGAACAAAAGCTCTGGCTTCAAACACTGTCCTTGCTGTTAGTAAAATTTTTTTAATGGTCTGCAGTTAACTGGATTCAGGAATTTGCTGAAATGATGACTAAATAAACAGCTCATTCAGATTGTGCAAAAGTGCTCAGCATGTAAATTGTCATCTTCCTTAATGTTTTTTGCATAATTTTCATGTTAATAGAAAACATTTTCCAAATTTCTTGTTGAGAATTGCAGGTAAGACCCAGGCCTATCATAATGGCATTCCACAGGTTAACTATTTCAGTGCCAATCATGTCTCAAGTCAATCTACTACAGTCAAACTACTGTAAATTGCTTTATTTTCGCGTGTTTAAATTTTCACGGTTTTTCTATTTTTGAAATTTCACTGTATTTTTAATTTCACTATTTTAGACATAACTCATATTCAAACAATGTTAAAATACTATTTCACTGTGTTTTTATTTTCACGGTTTTGTACCATCAGCGAAATAAGCGAAAATAAGAATACAGCGAAATTAAAGCAATTTACAGTAGTCTGCATTATCATTTGGATCTTAGATTTGTATTCCTCATAAAAAGACCTTTCATTCAAGTATCAGCATGTCTCTAGTTCCTGCGAAAGTATCCCAGGTCAACAACTTTTCTCCGCGTGCATTGGGCGCAGTGTGCCCAATGCATGCTGAGAAAAGCTGTTGACTCAGTCCAAAATTTGGCTCTTAAAGAGTTAATATAGCTTTCTTTGAAAGGGGATTGGGTGCAGTTTGCCCAAGCTGTGTCAAGGAAAGCTACTGACTCAGTCTTTTTCTTACCAAAAAAGATCTACACCCATACAAAATGGAGAGGTTGCATTTTAGGAAGAGAACATAAGTGTTACATTTTATTTTTATTGTCCATGTGTTGACATATTTACTTGTTGACTATCTTCAGGGAGCATGAGCTGGGATGCCGGTTCATCATTCACATGGAGGGCCAACGCACCTTCATCACAAACATCAAGGTAAGACACACCTTCAACTCTGTTGCAACCAGGCCTTTTTAGATTACAGCCCTTCATGTGACAGTAAAGATGCAAGTCTCGTTCATTTAACCAATAAGAGACCTTTCCCAGGAGCTGAGGCTCAGATCTGAAATCAACAGATGGAAATTAAGTTAATGAAGCTGTGTAGGGAAAGTTGCCCTTTATTGTGTGTATGTGAAGTCAGTATGATGTTAACCATTTGATGGCTCATCCTATCAATGTATCCACCCATTTTGTACAGCTTGAAAGTGCTGATATCAGCACTTGTTCTCCTGTCATCATGGAATTCAGAACTCCTACGCTGTTAGAGAAAATTGATTTGTCCTGCGCTGAATGAACGGTTGGTGCCTATTGAGGATTTCAAAGTACTCTGAGAGTAAGAGTGGTTGACTTGAAAATTTATTTCAATGTTAGGTTAAGGTACCCTTCCTATATCATTGAATTTATCTGTCACTATTTTCGCCACATAAAGAAGTGTTTTAATTACAAGTACCCTCCCCCCACCTCCCAATAGGGGTACATTATTATGGTCATGTGGATGCATATACAAGGTTTCATGAAAGAGAAATTGGGTTAATGCTTCATGTATCCTCATGATATAAACTAAGCTTGAGTATTGTTGTAAAATGTTCACTTTTGTCCTGTACATTGTAAATTATAGTGACCAAATAGAATCTAAAAAGGGGTATATATAGTTCAAGATAGAATCTAAAAAGAGTTTCAGTGACATAACGTTACCTCTCTACCACCATAGCCAAGACCTCTGTGTATCGGCATTTGACGCCCAAGAAATAGAGTTGACTTATTCACTTGATCCTGAAACCTGACGGTCCCGTGGTGCCATCTCTCGGTCCATGTTTAACTGATGGTAACATCATGTGCACATGCGCCCCGTATCATCCTTCCTCTTTTGGGCACAAATACTGGCTTGCCTTGCGAGTTGAAGCTCAGTGAATTTTTGTTCACGCTCACTTTTTTTTGTGCATACTCACGCTCTACTCTGGGAAAAATCTTTTCTCAGGGGCCCGGGAATCTTTAGATACCTAGATACCTGATTTCTGTGATCGGATACCACTGAAATAGTAAGGGCAAAGTTGTTCTTTTGACTTGTACTCAGATTTTTACCCCTTGGCCTTCGAGGCTGGAGGGGTATCGTCGTCATCTACGTGTCCATCCGTCTGTCCATGCCTTGTAAATGCCGTATCTCCAAAAATACTCACTTCACAGAGACCAAATTTTTATATGTTAAGGTGCTTCAGGTGCCCGTTGAAAAGTAGGTCACTAGGTCATATATTTAGGTCACAGTACTAAATTAAAGAAAAAAACGGCATTAACACAATATTGAATGTAGCTTTATCAATTGTATATGACATTTGGTCTTAAGGATGCTTCAAAAGTGTATCAAAAACTAGGTCACTGGGTCACATGTTTAGGTCACAATAAAAAGTATAGACCCATATCTTTTACATGGATTGCGAAGCAGGCCAAGCCTATATTAATCACTCTCCATGGCCCAGATCGTGGCGTATACTTCCTACCTACATGTTTGGTGGAGGAAACCAAAGGACTCAGAGAAAACCACCATGCACAGTCAGAGTGGTAGGAACTCTTTCCACATGCTTCCCCGGCGGTGAATCAAACCCGGGCCGCAGAGGTGAAAGGCGAGCGTGTTGCAGCTCGGCCAACCGTGCACCCCAAGGTCACAATGCTACATTGAAGAAAAGTGTCGGTATGCTGGTATCTTCAAATCTTAATTTTCTCATTGTAGCTGCACCAATTATTTATGACAGTTGGTCCTAAGGATGCCTCAGACACCTAGTGAAAAATAGGCCAGTGGGTTACATATTTAGGTGACAGTGCTGCATTGAAGAAAAATGGCCTTGCCATGATATCTCTGCTCATTGCATTTGCACCAAAACTTTGTCATTAGGTCAAACAAAAGTAACCTTGACCTACCCAAGGGTATTGTCCTCACCTACGCGTCCGTCTGTCTGTCTGTCTGTCCTGGCCAAGGGTTTTTCGGTCACTGATTGGCTTCTAGTTCAAGATGGCGTCCCGGCAAACAGAACACAGAGAGAGAGAGAAAAGCAGTGCACACCGGGCTATTGCTTCCTTTCGGAGGCAGTCCGTAGATGTCGATCCTGATACCACTTTATCTGCATCCTTGTCTTTGTTGGATCGCGGACAAAAATTTCGGGAACCACTATATGGCAGCTTGGGATGACCATCCACACTGCTATGGTTATCGTCTGCAGTTGGGCCAAGTTTGCTCTGGCGAGCAAACTTGCAAATATTGTCAGAACTGGGGACAGGACAAATGGCTGCACTGTGAACAGGCACGGAGAAAGTCAGATTGTGCAAGGCATAGGCAGCAGGTCACAGGAGCCTCCAAGTGCCCAGCTGAGATGTCTGACTCCATTGAGTCCTCACCAATGGCTCCCCATGAGAAAAAGCGTAGACTTGCTCCAGCTCTTTTGCATTCTCATGTGTTTCATGTGTTTAAGGGGAAAGAGTGTAGACTTGCTTCAGCTAGTCTGTAGTCCCCAAAGGCAGACATTTCTTCTCCAGATACTCCTTAGGAGAAAGTTAAGAAACATTGGAGTCAAAAGTCCAGTTGCAAGAAAAAATTCTACACACTGCCTTTCAATGAAGACCGCCCTCTGTTAAGCCGTTAACCACGGTGGTTCACTCCACCCACCAGGACAGAGGATGGCGCCCAGTCAAAGACCTGTCTCTGCCAAACACCTTTATAATCTGGAAGTCCCATCCTTTCAGATGGAGACACCCCAGTCAGTGGTAGCAGTCTTATGGCCCTGCCAGTGGACGACGTCCCTGGATCTCAAGGATACGTTCTTCCACGTGCCAATCGTGGAGACTTCACTAAAGTATCTGCGGTTCATGTTTGCAGGCCAGATATACCAGTTCAGGGCACTTCTTTTTGGTCTCGCCATGGCACTGCTGGTGTTTACCAGGTTCGCACAGATAGTTGCTGCTTACCGTACTGGACGCCATAATAGTCTCACCTGCACAAAAGTCGCACCCCCAACTGTGGAGGGGGAATAAGACACCTCAAGGTCTGTGCGGCACAATAGTCACACCCCCAAAAAATTTTTAAAATGGTCTCCCGGATATCACCATGAAGAAGTATAACCAGGCTGCTCATGACAAGGAATGAACAGAAATCTTTGATTTAAAGCTGGTGAATAATGTTAAAATGAAAATAAATAAACTTAAAATCATCCACCTGTGTTGCCTTTTTATTTTGTCTCGGTAAGTGAAAAGTGAACTGGAATCTCGCTCCTCATATTCATGTTGAAACTGTCGTTTTGTGTCAGATTCTCGCTATCAGCGGGTAAATGCTATCATACGGCTACTTAAAAACATTATGAGCTATCAAACTTTGGTACTTGTTTTAAAATTCTGTCATTTAAATTTCTTAAATCTCGCTGCAAAAACATCGTGGATGATCCACATGCGTTTCCATTAGGGTGCCGCCATGACTAATCTCGTTTTCGAGACTCGCAAGATTGCATAAACAAGCTTCTGTAAATCATCACAACTGTGTCATGTGACTAACACATGGCAAACATGCATGCTTGTCTTATGAACACTGATCGAGCGTATTTCCCCAGTTTTTCTGTCTACATATTAAACTATGAATAAGAATACGCAGATTATAGTAAGGGTAAGCCTATAGTTATACATTTTATTGCATTATTGAGACTTTTTGACGACGATCACAATGTATGTACACCGGCAATGTAAACAAACATGGCCGCCGGTCTTTTCCATCGTCAAGAAAACTTCCTCCCAGGCTAAGTCCCTGGGAAATTTAGACTGTAGTCGGCATAATAGTCGCTGGTGTGGCTTTGGAAAAATTATTTTACCCCTCCAGTTGCGACGATTATGGCGTCCAGTACGGTACCTTCACCACTCAAACGTTTGCATGCATGTGTATCTGGATGATTGGCTTATCCAGGCACCTCGATTTGCACCATCACACAAGTTCAGTCTTCAGCGAGAGCAGATCTTCATTTTCCCCAGCATCCAGTTTGATCTGGTAGACTACATCTGTCGTACTTTGGAGGACAGATGGAACAGACTGCAGTCTCTGCTCAGGCCCTTTCTGACTGGCAAGGTCCGCTCACCGCACCAGTGGATTGCCCTGCTGGGCTTCCCTGTCCTTGATGGGCTCCCAGGTCCTGTAAGGCTGGCTCTGATCCACCGTTGTCCCTTGCAGCACCTGCTGCAGGGCAGATGGACAAGAGACCAGGGCTGTCACACCCAGGTGCCGACCCTCATCAAGGATCAGCCACACCTTCGGTGGTGGACCATCGGTTAGAACATTGTGAGAGGACAGATGCTGGAGCCTTTTCAGGCCCAGCTCACACCGACTCTTCTCCTTATGGGGCGGGGAGCCCACGTGGAGAATCGGATGGCCTTGGGCCCTTGGCCGGCGTCATTCTGAGCTCTCCACATAAACTGGTTGGAACTGGAGGTGATACACTTGGCACTCTTCCACTTCTGAGGCCTGGTGGAGCACAATCATGTCCTCATGATGTGCAAAAACAGGACCGCGGTAGCCTTCCTCAACAGGCAAGGCGGGACGCGATCCGGGAAGCTGATGGAGCTGGCCGGATGCATCATCAGATGGTGTTACGACCGTGACGTTTGGAGGCAAGCAAGGCACGTCCCGGGACATGCAAATGTCCTGGACAGCCAACTCTCAAGGAGAGGTCAGCCAGTAGGGACGGAGTGGTCACTCCACCCCAGGGTCATTCAGGCCATTTGTGCACGTTGGGGGACTCCGCACATGGATCTGTTTGTGACTTGCGGGAATGCAAAACTGCCGGTTTACGTATTGCCTATCCCAGACCCCAAGCCCTCTGTGCAATGGATGCCGCTCTAGCCATGGACTGGAGCAACCTGTGGGGTTATGCCTTTCCAGATCCTTCCGAGTGTACTCTGCATGGTTCATAACCGGCTCCTTTGCTTAGGTTCTGATACTTGCTCGTTAGGTCTTCCGGATCCCATCAGAGCTGCCACCGTGTTCCAGCTTATGGTGCTCTCGTGGTCAAATCCGATGCAGGCCTATAGGCTGGCGCATTTCTTATTGGGCCTTTCAGGGTATCGTGCCAAGTAGACTTAATCTCAAACAGTATCAGGCAGTTTGTCCCGACATCTCAGCCTGATGTTGGTTTGACACAGGAATTTAATGTCCACGGAACCATGTACTGCTCCCGGCGCCCGCCAGTTTTGCAACTAGGTCCTGTTAGATCTCCAGGCCCGATGGAGCTGAAACCAATAGCATCTACCCACGAGGCGGACAGTTGTCATGTTGGTGGGTGAGCACTGGGGGGGGGGGGGAGTCAGTGCGGTCGCATACTGGTCGGTAAGGAGGATTTCTGGTTTAGGCCGGATTCTGATGGTTCCCCCCCCCCCCCGGTTGCGGGTCCCGCTGGTCTGTAGAGGTCAGTGTACCAGTGACGATTACCCCACCACCAGTACGTTTGTATATTGGCAATGGCTGTCGAGAGGTAACGTTAAGTAACTAATACAGGGTATTTGGAGTAATATCAATATCAGTAAGTACACTTACCTCTCGACCATCAGAGAAGCCCGCCCGACCCGCTTCCTGTTACAGCTGATGTCAACTGACCAATATCCAAAAGAGGAAGGATGATATGGGGGGGGGCATGTGCACATGACAGCACCATCAGGTTTCAGGATCAAGTTAGTAAGCAACTCAGCTCAATTTCTTTGGCGTCATGCCCAGACACAGAGGTCTTGGCAATGATGGTTGAGAGGTAAGTGTACTTATTAATATTGATATTACTCCAAATATCCCATATGTATAGTTCAAGATAGAATCTAAAAAGAGGTATGTATAGTTCAAGACAGAATCTAAAAAGGGTATGTATAGTTCAAGATAGAACCTAAAAAGGGTATTTATAGTTCAAGATAGAATCTTAAAAGGGTATTTATAGTTCAAGATAGAACCTAAGAAGGGGTAAGTATAGTTGAAGATAGAATCTAAAAAGGGGTATGTATAGTTCAAGATAGAATCCAAAAGGGTATGTATTGTTCAAGTTAGAATCTAAAAAGGGTTAAGTATAATTCAAGATAGAATCTAAAAAGGGTTAAGTATAGTTCAAGATAGAATCTGAAAAGGGGTACATGTATGTGCAATTAAAGATGTGGCAGGACTAACAAATTCCAATTCATGGTGATAATTATTGAACTTTGCAAAATGGGATACAAAAAAATTTGAATGTATAATTTTTGTTCTAGATTGAAGTAGACAATAAAAAAATGAAAAATACATCATTCAGTCCCAAGGTGAGTACTTACTGTATGTATTAGAGGTAGAAGCATGGGGGTCAGTGAAGTGGGTCTAGGTTGGCTGGTAACACATGTAATAACATACATGTGCCTAGTACATGCAGGATATTACTAACATGTTATCAATGACCACCTTGAACTCATTCCAAACCAATTTGGTGATGTAATTGGCCGTGATAACATCTCTCTTATTTTGAGTAGCCGATCTAATACTAATGACATAAAGGGAAAGTGCATCAGAAAGCAACATTTCAATTTTGCTTTTATAAAATTGTCTTGCAGAAGATCCCCCCACCCCCTACCCCCACCCACCCTTAGCAGGAACCCACCATTAACCTGGTTCACTCCCTGGACTTACCAGGTTGCACACTGATGCAGGAGGGAGCTGTTGTCCCTGTGGGTCTTAGACAAAACCTGGGGGTGGAGTTTGTCTCCATGCCATGCTCAGCTGCCCTTGGAGCATGACTTACCAGCAATGTTATACATGCCGGCTTCTGTGTCTGGACATTTGAAGATTGTCTCCTGTTGGATTCTTGTTAGGTACCTGAGAAAGCCCATTAAATATATAGCAGGTATGGAATGAGTTAAAGGGGGTTGCACGTAGAGGAGAGGGCAACTTAATCATGGAAAGGGGGAGTAGCTTGCCTGCTAAACAGACCAATCTCCATATTTCCTGCACTTCTGCTATAGATATAATACAGAGCTTGGTCTGCTGGGAACAAAGCAGGAGGCAAGAGAGGAGCATGATAAGACTGGTTTTCCACTAGATTTGATCTGATCCATTGCATTAAAGGTTGCCTTTGCCCTAATAATGGAAAAGTAGAAATCCAACCATTTCAAAACTCATTGTGTTTTTGTCTCCGTTTCTGCTTGCATTTTCAGATGTGATGCCATCTGTTTGTTTGATTTTCAACGCATGGGATTCGAATTAGCATCAGTCATCATAATAACCATTGAATGTTACATATTTTCTATTATTTCCACAAATAGTAAAATTGTCTAATATTTGGCTAAGAATACAGAGGTGGTCTATAAAGTGACATGAGGTGAAAATATTAAAAACTGGTCCAGAAAGTTGATTTGGGGTTTTTATGAAAGTTAAAGGGTTCCAGCAACAGATTTTGTAACATTGAAGTCCCTATCCTTATTTTTTTTTTCAAAAATCAAGCGTTGTATCAGTTAAAGATTTGAGCAAACTTTCAAATCTCAGTACTTTCAAAACCATTTAAAATACCATAATTATATTTTGTGTGTGTTTTTTTCTTTACATTCAAGGAGAATAACCCTCATTCTAAAAAACCAAAGCCAAGAGATAAATCATATGGCACATTTCCTGTCAGTCGGAGAAGAAATAATGTTTGTACATAACATTGACTGCAATTTATGGTTTGGGATATGATGGAAAAGAAGCAACTTATGTATTGCTGAGGTGTCTATCTCCCTTGAGACAACTCTGATAGATAAGAAATTTTCTGTGTACTCAAATACTTAGAAAAATATTTCAAGCTGAATTTGTGTATGTTACATTGACTTATTTACAGAATTTACCAAATTTTCTTTTTCTACATATCTAAGGAATTTTATGGGCAAGCGTATTCACCACATACTATGTCAGCCAGGCCTTCTTTCCTGAAATATTAGAATAGATAACTGGAGCTGTGAACAGATGTCTAATGAAGCCTCATATATGGGGAAAATTTTCTTAAATGACCTAAGTCACATTGACTTAATACCATTTTCATATTCTCTAGTTTCAATTAAATTACCTCAGAAATTCTCTATAATAGTTTTGGTCGGCACCATGCACCATGTGATGGTATCATGTGTTAAGAAAATCCTACAGTTCGAGTCCCTGTAGTGAATGGCCATATCAATGTGGAAGTAATATGGACCAAATGTCAATGTTATGTACGTGGAATCCCTTGCAATTGTATGTTTGCTGAATGCAAACATTGTCTATTTGAAAAGTCTACAATTAGGATTACCGAGATGGTTTTTCTTTTTCAAATATTGGTGACTAAATATAAAGCTTGCATGACCTTGTAAGTTCATTTGACAGCTGTATGTCACACTGCAGTCAAATACGAATAGGGTCTCACATTTGGCTAGCAGAAAATTTGGGGTCTATAATCCATTAATTTACCAATTCTAAGTTTTTAGCCACATTTTGTGTTAAAATTGTAAATTTCGCACAGGAATTAGAGTTGTAGACTCCTGACTGCATGTCAAAAGGGTCAACTGACGTACAGTCCAAATCATCGTGCAATTGCACACAAAATGCACTGCTGAATATACTGTATGCACACGTTCTGATATTTATGTCATAAATTCATGTATTAAGCACTTCTTTGATATATCTAAATATTCTGACTGTAAGTTTACTTCTGTAGGTTATAACAGTTTTTTTTTGACATGTGTACAGGGTTTTTGCCAGAGGGTAAAATGGGTAAAATTCCGTACCCTGAAATTTTCTGAGGGTACGACTCCATACCCTAGAATATTTGAAAATAACATTCAAAATGGTGCAAGCTGGAGCATTCTGGGGCTAAAAAGTAACACTTTCAAGGCCATCTTGATGCCTTAGCCTCCAGAAATGCCATAGAATCGATTCTAGAGCATCTAAATTTTAAAATTTTCTTTGGAGAGGGCCCTCTGCCCCCCTGCCCAGTGATAGCACTTCAGCATGTGACATGCCTTTAGCACGTTTCCGTACCCTAACTTTTTTTCCTGGAGGAAACCCTGGTGTAGGTCAGTCATTGACTCACGTTACCAAGTGTCTTGGAAATCCAAGCAGTTACCAGAAAGTGTTGACAATTTCTTTTGCTCAATTTTGTGTTTGTGTCTGATGTAAGCCAAGTATAATTGTATACTTCCCAATATGCAATCTTAAGATATCTATTTTTTTACATTGGTGTATGTTAGACAAAATATTGACTTTTTTATGCTTGACATATGTATAAATTGATAAGTGTCTTCATCTTCAAATTTATTTTGCATTGCTTTTGTATCTGGGACTTTTGTGCTTGTGCAGAAAATACAAAACAAAAGGGTTCTCAGGAAATTGTGCTTGCTGGGGAAGTTAAGTACATGTAGTACATGTATGTTATATTCAAAGAGTCAAAGTGACATACAATTGAACTTTAAAACATTAAAATTTCTTCCTGAATCAAGTGACAGACCATGAGTAAAAGTAAACTAATTTGTGAATGGGTTTATTGTGAAAAATTCTGCAGGTTTTCCAGATTTGATACTCCAGCTGGTAGTTTGCTAGTGAGGAGCAAAAATCAGCTGTTTTTTATGTCACACATTTTGTGTACTGACTTGCAGATTTTTTTATTGATATTGAGCAGCAACATTTTATTGCTGACATTTTGGAGCTTTTTTCATGTCAGTTTAAGTTCTTTCAAGTCTTTTAACCATGTTTGTAGGTGTATTGTTAAAATCTGGCAGAGATACCCGGTAAGTGTTTATTAACAGCTGAATGTCAATTTTGACGGCCACTCAGAGCACCTTTATATTCTCGGCCATTTACAGAATTAAACCTGAATCCTTAGTAAAGATGGAAACCAAAATGCACAGAAAAACAAATTCAGTGAGTTTTACCTTTTCCTAAACACATTTAACAAAACAGACAGCCAAGCCCGACCATTCACGCAAGGGATCCGATTGAATCAGACACAGTGGAAAACCATCCTAACATGTCAAATTGAAACCTAATATCATGATCCAGTTTGTCAGGTGGGAGAGAGTGGACATGACTAACAGGTTGCATTTGTTACTGGCCACATCTGACACCTACCCGTCTCTACACAGCCACCCTCACTGTTGTCATCATCACGGCATATTATTGAACGATTGCACCTTTGTTCTTTGCCTGCAAACAGGTCAACCTCCATGAGAAAACACAGAGCTTGGTCGGCGTTGGAGGCAACCATGTCCTCACATGTGTAATTAGTAACCTTTACATTTTTTTCAATGGACAGCATTCGTACAGTGTACCATACTACCATCCAGCCTTGACACTGAAATTGCACCTGTTTTTGCCAAATAATGAAAAAGGATTTTGTTACAATTTAGGTGAACTCAAACTGAGAACTGTAGAATAGGAATGGAATGAGTTTCTACTACAGGAAGCTGCTGTTAGTTTTATGGTGATATAAAAGATACAAATCTCCTGGCCATTCTATATATGGAGGGATGCCCAGTACAAGTCATGTCCTGCATTGTTGTTGCCAATCATCTAAGACTGCAGAAATACATGTGTGGTGGAGCGTGAAACAGATTTTAATTATCGTTGCACTGCCATTTCCATGCAGTTAAAATGAAATCAATGTATTTGGTTCAGGAGATTATTGTGATGGCTGAGCCAGAAAATGAACCGTGGTTTGAAATGGAGAGCGATGCATGGTACATGTAGGGCATGTATGAGTGGTGCATGGTGGGACATGTTTGTAATGGCACAGTGAGCACAATGTTGTGTCTACACCCCCAATATCACTGCATCATTAACGGCCTTATTGAACTTGAGGGGACCCAAGCCTCAACAGGTGAAATCCTCCTATTATGATGTCAATATTTCTACCTTAAGTGAAGATAATTGGGCTCGAGGCAGCATCTGCCATTTGCATATGCACCGAAAGAATTTTGACGGCAATATTACCCACAATGCAACACTGCAAGTTGATTTTAACCACTCACTGTATGTCTACAGTAGTCCCTCTTTTGAGCGACCACCCCTAGCTCCTACCAAAAAAGCGGTCATATAATGCAGGTGGTTACTCATTGGAGGAACCCCACATGTGCGACCTCAACAGCTCAAATCCATGGCAGACTTTCCCAGGTAGTGAGGTGTGCAAATTTCTACCACCACCAGTTCATTATTATTGATTACACATGGTTTAAAAAGAAATTATCATTTACTAAATTTAACAGTTACAACCTTTGAAATCTTTATTTAAAAAAAGAACTCTTGTCTGGGTGCTGAAAGATGCGTTTCGCAACTTTCAAGTATTTGCTGGTATTAAGTTTTGTCATTTTCCCATTACACTCAATAGGCCTTGTGCATCGACCAGCACAGAGCCTTCGCTTGTGAAGTAATCAGCTTAAACTGTTGTAAAATTGTTTTGACGGCATTACTCATTGTCTTAATTTTATTCTACAAATTTTTCCCATTGCCACCACATGTATTTTGGCCACCATGTTGACCTCGTTCTGAATTGTGGGGAAAATGGATCGGGCATGCACTTCATCAGTGTCAGTCGCACACTCAAGCAGGCAAACCCGTGATCTGGGTTCCATGTGATTTTGATCTGGTGAAAGTTCTGATCGTTCATTTTATAAGATGGTAAAATATGCTTCAATTAGCAATGAGAATGCAATAATAATATTTCTGTGGCTTTCCACTTATTTGCCACTGTTAGGCTAGGTTTCGCAAGGAAAAGATTTTTGACCACGGGGGTCAACGATCTCCGGGAAAGGTCAAAGATTGTTGCGGACGTTTCTGTCTTCATTCATTCAGATTTGAAGCATTTCAAGATGGATGATGTGAACGATCATGAGTGGGAGTGATAAAGTTCCCATCACAAATAAATTTGTATTGATGGTTATGAAGTTTAGTTCAGAAAACAATCCATAATATCCCAGCAAACAGAGAAGAAATATGGTGGTCGAAATCCTTTGAGATCCACTATGGAGAGGCCAGATACATGCAGAGTATGTTACATTCACTGCCGTTGTAAAAATGTAAGTAAATGGAAAGATCCTACACTCATGAAGAGGAATAAATACAAATTGATCGAATTAAATACTTGTTTAAGGAAATTTACTGTAGAAGGAAATCCTTTATTGTTCGCACTCTATAAAGACAACAGAAAGCATGTAAATTTTATAACAATGGGTGAGTTGTGTGCTTGTATTTTGTTGGCCGACGTAAGACGTAGTGGCTGGATATGGCTCAAATTTGTGTTAATATGTGGTCACAAAATCTGTTCATTTTGGATAGTCCCTGGTTGCGTTTAACAGGTGGTCATTCATATGAGGTAAATTATTAAAGAAAAGCAACTTTGGTGATCAAATGTGGTTGTTCAAACCAGGTGGTCACTCATAGGAGGGGTTGTTCAAGAAAGGGACTATAGTACTAGATTAGGCATGTGTGCGTGGCTACCTTCAAAAGCCATGTGCACGTGATGCGCTGAGATATTTCTGGGGATGGTCTCAGAAATAGTTAAGCAATATTTTTATATTCATGATCACGTTTAAAATAAGGATACAGCCCAATAGCATTTGTGGCAGCCATCTTGGATTATCAGCAGAAACGCTGATACTTATTTTATATGTTACGAGCGGTCAGAAGTCATCTCAAATAAGTGATTTGTCTTGCTAATGATTACTTAAAACACATCCTGAACTTTCATGAACATCGAACCGTTATTAGTCCTATAAGAGCTTGGGTCCCCTAAAGTTCAACTAGGCCCCATTTACAAACATTAAATTCATGCACCACCAAGGATATCCTAGTACATGTAAAACCACCATTAACTCTTTGTGACCCCATTACCCCCTGAAGACTGAGCAGGTGAGTCAACAGTTAACTGACATGCATTTTGGGCATGTGGCCAGAGTTTGCCAAGGAAAGCTGTTGACTGGTAACGTAGTATATTTTCATGACAGTAAAAAATCATGCGGCATCAGACACCTGCTGCCAGACTTTGAAGAGAAAAAAGATGTGTGCTGAAGCATCAGTGATATAACTTTCCTGAGGGTTTAAGCCCATCAAGCCCAGACATGGCAGCATCTGCTACTTCCATGTAGAGCAGTATCGAACCCTTTCCAGCTCAGATCACCCCCAAAAAGCGCCCAGATGTATATTGTCTGCCTTTATGTTTTTACTTATTAATTTCTCATTAGTAGAAATCATTTTTGCTGAGATTTGGGTTCAAGACCATCCTGGATGGCACAACGCAGGTCAGTAGCTTTTGTACTGCACCCAACCCGAACCTTGGAAAGCTATTGACTCTGTCTAACGCTGATCAGGAATGGGGCTAACCTTTTCCCCTTAAGTTAAGATTTAGTCAACAGTTCTGCTTGGAGCAAGTGGAATGCCAAGTGTTCAGCTTGTCCCAAGTGAAGCTGTGGGCCTGGAGTGTGGAAATGTGATAGGGTTCATCAGTAAGTCTAATTAAAATTGGTTTTTGTTAATGCTAAGATTAGTTTAAAAAAAATGCTGAAACAGACATTTTACCACAGACAGTTTAAGGTGCTTTAATTGGGAAAGGGTTTATCTGCATGTTCAGCGATCATGGACCTGCCATCTTTTTTAAAGTTATATGACAATGGCAAAATAATATTCAGTGGTAAAGCAATGAACAGAATTCTGTTTTTTTTTTCTTCCTCCCCAAGCAGTATGGGGAGGCACCATGTTTTAGGGTTATTAGACGAAGATCAGCTGATCAAATTTTCACGTCACTGTGATGTATTTATGGAACACAGTGATGTACTTAGTGTGAACTTTGTTACCGTGATTTAGTCTCAGAACATAAATGGATGATTCTCCAATTTGGTGCAGATGCATTGGAAGACCAAGATTAGGTGATTAGATTTTCAGGTCGTTGTGGCCTCTTGTGTGGTTGCTGTGACATAGTTACAGTCAATTTGACTTTCTTACTGCAATAGTTTCAAATTGCCAGTATGGACTACTCTCAAATTTAGTGCGGAGATGCATTCTATTGAAAAAAAAAATTAATTGCTTAGATTTTAGGTTTCCAGGCCAGTTTGATCTAAGTTTTAGTTATTCTGACCTATTTACTGTCAATTTGATTTTGCTGCTGCAATATCTTCAAAGTGCCTGAATGGAATCTTCCTAAATGTGGTACACAGATATGTATGACAAAAATAAGCTGAGGAGATTTTCAGGGCACTGTGACCTATTTACTGTTAATTTGACCTTTGACTACAATATCTTTAAAGTGCTCAGATGGATTCATCCGAAATTTACAGTAAATTGCTTTAATTTCACTGTATTCTTATTTTCGTTAACTTAGCCGATGGCACAAAACCGTGAAAATAAAAACACCATGAAATATTTTTTTCAAACACTGTATGAATAGGAATTATGTCCAAAATAGGTAAATTAAAACTACAGTGAAATGTCAAAAATACAAAAACCATAAAATTTTAAACATGTGAAACTAAAGCAATGTAGAGTAGTTGGTATTGGTTACATTGATTGGCTGTTTAGATTTGGTATGGACGTGCATTATGAGAGAAAGATCACGTAATGAGCTTTTGAGGTAAGTGGATGATATAACCACAATATCAGCAGCAGATTCCTTCCAGCTGCACCAAACCTACGCAGAGATAGACCTGTGCCTTCAGTTGCTTCTGGGTCAAGGGTCATCGTGCATGATTTGACCCACGGCCATCACACACAACTTCCAGTGTTCCCCCCAGTTATAATTATGTGTTTCATATGCCACCAAGCCTAAACAGAGCTCAAGGTTAACTAAACATACATCTATGTGTGACTGATTGAAATTAATTGCAGACTTTAATGGCTATGTGTCCTCAATCACTGCTCATGTTTGTCTTTGGCCTGCCTGGTGCTCACACTAACATTGATATTTGGCACTAACACACTGTCTACCTTGAAGCTTAAGTGCATGTATTATTAATATGTTTGTATGTTTTGTCTTCCAACTTTTAACAAATTAGTTCCATGTACGCACATTGACATGAACATCGTTCTTGTCACCATTATTAAAGACAGTTGTTTGGAAAGCTCGGTTATATACTTTAACTCTCTCCCCCTTGAACCGGCCAAAACCAGCTGGTGGTCAGATGTCATCTGCTTTGAACAGTATTTTCAATTAATTTCAACAGCAATGAAAAACAATTTGATGGAGAATTGTAGATATGAAGATCACATGCCCCAGGTGAACAGCTTTCCCTCGCACTAAGTGCACAACCCGACCTCTACCAAGGAAAGCTGTTGACTCAGTCTCCATTCGAGGGGGGAATGGGTGAAACATTTTTGTACTCCCTGTTTTTACCCCTAGGCCCATAAGGCTGGAGGGGTATTGTCGTCACCTATGGGGCCGTCCATGCCTTGTTACCACCATATCTCCAAATATACTCACTTTACAGAGACCAATTTTTTTATCACAGGGGGTTATTGAGGTGCTTCATGTGCCTATTGAAAAATAGGTCTCTAGGTCTCAGCTACATTGAAGAGAAAAACGCTGTTAACACTATATTTAAAAAATATTGAATGTAGCTTCATCAATTATATATGATAGTTAGTCCTAAGGATGCCTCAGGTGCCTATTGAAAACTAGGTCACTGGGTCACATTTTTAGGTACCAATGCTGCATTGAAGAAAATGGCCTTGCCATGATATCTCTGCTCATAGCATTTGCACCAAAGGTTTGTCATTAGGTTAAACAGAAGTAACCTGACCTAGCGGAGGGGTATTGTGGTCACCTACGCAACCACCAGTTGCCTTTTGTGGATGACTGCCTGTCTCAAGTCAGGAGTGAAATTTGTTTCTCCACATTGGTATTGGAAGATGAATGTTGATGCTTTAGACAGTGGTGATGAAACGCCATGTCAAGGCGAACCCTGGTACCCCAAGGGCCCAACTATAGAAGCAAGACTGATCCAAGTGCAGGAGGCCATGCAGGAAGTTTTACGCAAAATCAACAGTATCCTCTATCCACGCCCTTCCATTCTGTACACGGACTTGGTTTTATCGAGCTCCTCCACCGTATCCGAGTGATTTTTCTCAAACTTTTGGACTAAGCCTCAATAACAAGACACTTTTCTGGACCTTCAGAATTTTTTTTTGTAACTGTGCTGATCTATCTTTCTTAAAATTATAACTCTGACACTTTTAATAGGAGCCGCATACTTTTTAATATTTTGCTCTAAGTACATCTCTCTAATTCATGGGCTTTACTTAAATTGGACATTCAAGGTCACCACTTAAAAACAATCAATTAGTCTTTCACATTCACACAAGGTCAATTAGTATGAATAACCACGCCTCCAGAGTGGAATGACGTCACTATCTTCACATATATTTTTTAACAGTACCAACGGGGAACTTGACTAGCCATCTATGAAGTAATATTCACACTATAAAAAAGGCACCTCATTTTTAATGTACTAGCAGCAAATAAAGTTTATCTCTGAGCCTCCCTTACCCCTGAGGAAGCCCGAGGAGGGCGAAACATGTTGGGGGGAGGCTCCTCTCTTACTTATCATAAGCTCCTGGACTTGGTTGGTGTTTTCTCGTGTTTTATTTATGGTTATCGTGTGTTTGTATGTTTACATGTAGTTTGTTTTGGACACAAGAGCCTTGAAGGACTCCAGTGACACGATGGCAGGAATATCAGGTGGGAGGGTGTTCCAATCCTGAATTGTCCTGGGGAAAAAGGAGAATTTGTGGGAGTCTGCGCAGCAGTGAGGAATTTGAAAACTGTGGCAATGGGAGTGACGGGAAAGGGGGATTATGGGGACAGGGTACAGAGCAGGGGAATGGCTACCAGGTGGTGGTGTATTTTGTACAGCATGGTGAGCCTGCTGTCCAGGTGTCTTGCCTGCAGGAACTGCCATTGTAGATTGACCAGCATGTCACTCACGCTAGAGAGTTACCTGTTGGTAACATACCGGGTTGCTCTTCATTGCTAGTTGGTTTTTATGTGTAGTGGCGTATGGGTCCCAGACTGTTGAGGCATGTTCGGTGAGAGGTCTGACGAGGGAAAAGTAAGCATTTTCTTTTATTTTGGTTGAGTTCATCTTTAAATTTCTGCAGAGAAATCCCAGAGTTCTGTTGGCTTTATTCGCGATATTGTTGATGTGTTGTTCCCAGCGGAGATCTTTTTGAATGGTGACGCCTAAATGTTTTGTGCTGTCTACATGTTTTAGGGTTTGGTTGTGGAGGTGGCACTGGAAAACAAGTGGATGTTTATTCACGGTGACAGAGAGGACATTGCACTTTTCTGGATGAAATTCCATCTGCCAATCACTGTTCCATTTTTCAAGCTATTGGAGATCCTGTTTTAAACATTGGGCATCTCTGTTAGATTTAATAGTGAGGTAGGCTATGGTATCATCGGCAAAAAGTTACATGGTCGTGGTTAGGTTATCAGGAAGGTCATTAATGTACAGGAAGAGACAGGAGCCCCAACCATATCCTTGAGGGATGCCAGAGGACACTGGTAGCCCTACATGCTTGACTGTTCTTTCACTACAATGGACTGTACACGGTTTTGGGGAAGGCGTTAATCCAGCTGTGGGTTTGGTTGCATATGCCATATCGGTGGAGTTTTAACATCAGTCTTTGGTGGCTAACTTTGTCGAATGCTTTTGAGAAGTCCATGACCAGCACATCAGTCTGGTTACCTGATTGCATGTTTTTACTTACATCATCTATGAATTCAAGGAACTGTGTCTCGCAGGAGTGTTTTTGGCGGAAACCATGCTGTAGGGGGTATAAAATATTGTTTGTATTTCCATGTGACATAATAACCCATGTGCGAGAGAGCAGTTTCAACCAGCGTCCGCCAGACGGCGCGCGTAATCGTTGTTGCTATGCCCGGCAAACATTGAGCTCCGCCATGTTTTCTCCGCGGGTTTTACCTGTGTTTTGACAGCACTCAGGGTGACGCTATATTGAAATTCGCGGGAAGTTTTCGTCAAAAATGGAAGATTTTGCTGGCTACACAGTGCCAAGGTTGAAAGATTATTTGAAAACTAAAGGAATAAGCGTAACAGGCTACAGAAAACAGCAACTTGTACAGCTGGCTGCGTTGTAACGTTAGGTTCGTCACCTCCGAGTCTGTCTGTTCTGACTGGGAAGAAACTGGAAATAAACAATAAATGAAAAATTTTTTTTTTTTTTACATAGATTTCTTTCTCATTTGGATGAAAAACTGAACATGTATAAGTAGTAGTAAGTCAACCAAGTCTGGAAACCTCAGAACACCGATCATGAATGAAGCCATGTCCGGCAGTGTCAATAACTTTGCCTACGCAGACAGGCTTTCCTTAACGTATTGTGGTCATCCGTGTCTTATTTATACTAATATATTTACTGTTTCATGCTATTTAAAAACATTTTTATGATGTTAACAGGTAGGTATGCGATTGTCTTATGTCAGCTACGCTCTAAGACTCAGTTCTAAAGTTACCTTCATCAAGACATCGACATCGTAAACAATCTTCCAACATGGTGGCCAAATACGATCGAAATGATGTTTTCTGAAGTTGCATTTAACATTAATTATCCATTCGAAATACATGTATAAATTAATACTTTCATGACACAGATGAGAACGAAGAACTAGTACTGACCTTTCATTTCTTCTGTGTCGACACTACGACGAGACTTTTTACTGGGAGTGGGGGTTGTCCTTTCTTTAGGTGCCGGTCTTGCTTTTCTTTTCAAGAAAATGCTCTTTTCCAAGTCGGTTGCCACAGCAGGTATTGGGTCAGGGAACTCTAATGTTGGCCCTTTTCCACCGACGAAATGTTTGGAACAAACGTAGGTATGTTTGGTAATGTTTTCTGCCCCAAAATTTTTGTGACCACAACATTTGATCCATCGCAAAGACTTATCTAACTTTGTCTTAGGCTTGGGAAATGGGATGAAGAATACCCCCTTCATATCATCCCTTTTGTCAATATACCGTTGGTCTGAATTGCACGTGCCATACGAGCACGTTTTCGTCATGTTGTTGACAAAGTTCAGGCTAATTTAATTGAAGATGTTTGCCAAAAATATTAACTTTATTACGCTGCTAAATACGACTTTACCAGTATATCTTGCATAGGCAAGATGGCGGAACACGCATTGTTTGCCGGAGGTGTAGCGTCGCTAGGGCCAGATTAGCACATCCGGGGACTCCGCTGCCATACTTGCACATACAGTATTTGGGAGGCTACTGGATACTCAATTAATTTTCAGGTGATACAGGTAAGAGAGATAGGTCGATAGTTGGCAAGGATGTATTTTTGCCCTTTCTTAAATATAGGGGCCACTAACACACTTTGCCAGTCTGAAGAGATTTCTGAAGTGTAGAGGGACTTATTATAGATGGTAATAAGAGCGAGGGCAAGATTGGGGGCTAATCCTTTAAGTACTCTGGGGCTAATACTATCAGGACCTGCTGCTTTGGTTGGGTTGAGGTTACTTAGGAGTTTTTCAACTCTTTTGCAGGTTACATTGGAGTCATTTAGCTTGGGAAATTTCCTGTTGGGTATTACATTTTCAGATATCTATTTTAGGGAGAGAGGCTTGTCTTGTGTGAAAACTGACTGAAATTGTTTGTGGAGTAGGGAGGCCTGTTTTTTGTTTTTTGTTTTTTGTTTTGGGGGGGGGGGGTAGTGATTAGTTTGCCATTCTGTTTTAGTGGGGAAATGCCAGTGTTGTCTCTTCTGTTATGTTCTATGAAGGTAAAGCTCTCAAGCTGTGTCAGTAACTCTTGCCCCCTTGAATTAAGACTAAGGCAACAGCTTTCCTAAGCATGTGTTGTGTGCTCAGTGACCAAACCCAGGCCAAGGACAGCTGTTGCCCTGTAGCCTGTCATTTTGCTAGGTCTCATTTGCAGTGTTAAATTCAAACTGTTTTTGATTACTGGAGGAATCTGTCAGAAACATTGATGGAGACAACATTTGACCATCAACTGGTTTTGGTCAGTTTAACCCTTTCCCCCTTGAATTAAGACTGAGTCAACAGCTTTCCTCGGCATGGGTTGGGCACTAACTGACCTGGGTCATGTTGTCTTGACAGGTCTCATCTTCAGTTCTCAGTCAAATTGTTTTTCACTGCTGTTGAAATCAGTTGAAAATGCTGAAGCAGACGACATTTGTCCACCAGCCTGTTTTGGCCGGTTTAAGGGGGAAAGGGTCAAGAGGGAAAGGTCATAGCTTGGGAAGGGTCTCTGTGTGGACTCGTCTGATGAAGTGAAGAAAGCATAAAACTCTTGTACAATGTACTAGTGAAGCTCAATACTTGGATATGGCTGTCCTGTGTATTGCAAGAGATCCATCCTCCATAATGGTCCAAGGCAACTGTCTGGTGCTGGGATGATGTCCATGTTTGCAGTGGGTACCTGCTGTGTTGAGTCAGCCACGTAACAGTAAAATACCAGGAGAACTAATACAGCCACAAGTGTGACTGTTTGATACCCATGCTGATCAAAGCAAGCAAGAGCCTCCAAATTATATGCAGATAAATTCTGAAGCCTAATATAAACCTGAAGAATCAGATTGTGTGCCCGGACTTTTGTGGAGAACTAGCATGTGGACAACAGGTCTTGGTGTGTATTTATATAGCTTTCCAGGAGTTGTGTAAGTCTTTGCGGCTGCTTGTCCAGTGAACGTGTTGTTGCCAGGGCCCATACAGAGCATCGTGAGTCACTGATAGAACATCAATGACTTGCTTTGGCAGAAAATAATCAATACATAATCAGTGATGGCAATGTGACAGAGCATTATGCCATGGAGCCCACTTCAGGAATCTGTTTCCATGTAATTTGTCACAAGACCATATCGTGTAAATTGGATGGGCAGATGGAATTTTTAAACATCATCAGAATTGGATGTGGAATTTAGGCTGGTACTTGAATATTGATTGGCAGAGGTGTGCCAAAAGTTTCAGAGGGTGACTGATGTTAACATTGTATAAGTACCAGATTATCTCTGCTGTAAGGTACCATATCATGTCTATTTTGGTACCATATCATCTCTACTGTGGTACCATATCATGTCTATTTTGGTACCATATCATCTCTGCTGTGGTACCATATTAATAATTCTACTGTGGTACCATATTATCTCTACTGTGATACCGTATTATCTCTACTTTGGTATGTGGTACCATATTATCTCTACTGTTGTATCATGGTATTTCTCTACTGTGGTACCATACTCTCTACTGTGGTACCATACTGTCTCTACTGTGGTACCATATCTCTCTGCTGTGGTACCATATTATCTCTACTGTGGTACCATATTATCTCTACTGTGGTACCATATTATCTCTACTATGGTACCGTATTATCTCTACTGTGGTGCCATATTATCTCTATTGTAGTACCATATTGTCCCTATTTTACACCATAGGCCCTTAGCAAATTACACAGAAGTAATGGAGGTCATTTTCACCCCTCGGCCTTATAAGCAGGAGGGGTATTGTCGTCATCTATGCGTCTATCTATCTTTCTGACTGTCCGTCCGTCCGTCCTGGCCAAGGGGTTTTGGCTGACTGATGGTGTTCTAGTTATGCCAGCATATTGGTGGCTAGAGCTACAGGTGCAGAAATCATTATCAATTTGAAGGATTCAGGATCATTTTAGTGTTTTCTAAGTTTGAGATGTGTGTTTGGTTGCTTGAGGGAGCAGGGGCATGGAGAGAGGGATGATAAGGTAATTATGTTCAGAGCTCAGTGGACTTGTCAGTCAACTGAGCTTATCTTTATGTTCACCTTCATCAGTTTGTCAGCAATTGTCATTTTCAGCTTCCCCCAAACCATCAAACTTACTGCATGAAGCTTGATGGGGAGGTACTTTGCTGGGTCTGTGTCAAGTTTACCACAAGTCATGCTTTAGTTGTGGGGGTTTTTTTTGTTTTTGTTTTTTCTTTGTTTTTTTTTTCTAATTTATGTTTAAAAAAGATGATTTATAGATGTTTTTTTCAGTTTTTGGGGCATGTAAGGAAATATCATTGATTGTAAACTGCATGGCCAATTGCTTCAAAATGACACAGGAGCACTACTAGAGCACTACTAGAGCACTACCCCTAGGTTTTAGTTTGCACCACAGCTGACAATTTAATTTCCTTTTCGTGCTTTTTTTTCATGAATTTGTTTTGTGTTTTTGTAATTGTCAATTTCTACGCAACAAATTCTTTGATTCATTCGAACTTGGTTGGAGTGCATTGACTTAATCGGTGTCAGCCACAGTTGTGCACTGGTTATAGATACATGTGTATAGGTGGTGCTGCTGTCACTTCTGAACAGCAGTTCCATCAAATTAGCCACTGTAAATTGAGAAGGAAGACTTCTGATTGTCTTTTCTACATTTTATTATTTTACAGATCATAAAATTTAAAGTTTGTGTTTTGGGAAATTAATAGTGAAATGACAAGTGTATTCGCTTGGATTATTTCAAATAAACTCATTCTTACTATTTCCCAATGTAACTACACTGTTTGCTAGTCTATCATGGGCAGTGGGCAACAGCCAATCAGATGGCTGCATTTTGATCTTTAATGACCAGTATTAGTATCAGCTGACTAACCACAGCTCCATTAAGCAATTTATAATGAACTTTTTTTGTTTTTTGCTTTTGTTTTATGAGTGTGAATAACATTTATCCATCCAAAAGAAACTATAATTTTGCGTGTCCATGCTTTAAATTTGAAACAAACAGTTTAGGTGTTAAAATTTTTTGAGGTAGTGCTTTGTTTACATACATGCAGTGCCATCTGTTGACAGAATTGTGAACTTCCATGTGAAACAGTTGACCTACCATTTCCACTATTTGGCATTTCTAATCGATCCCACATGTGTTGCTTAAGTTGGACACAGTGTTTACTCATGATCCAACAGTGTTTCTGTGTGTGTGTGTGTGTGCGTGTGTGTGTGTGTGTGTGTGTGTGATGCTCCAAGCTTGGTAGAATCAGTGGAACTCTTTGCTTGCATTAACTTACAGACACTTAAATTCAGAGCGGTAATTTTTCACTACACGTAGTGATTGCAATGAAGTGCCACTTTACTCGGAGATCAGCAAGGTGGCTGGTAGACCTGTGTACCGCGTGAAAACGGCTGCATTGGGGGGTAACTCTTAGAGTTAATTAAGATCTAGCTATGATAGAATAGCCTTGAATACTCCCCATCTAGTGATTGTGTGGATTCTCTGACCTCTGTCGGATATCATGATATCCAACGCCGGTCATAGACTGCACACAATCACTGGATGTGGAGTATTAAAGTCTATACCAATTAATGCTTTGCAAAGACAAATATGACGGAGTCCTCAATTTGAGTAAATGGAGATGCCATATAACACAGGTAAAGGAACCTTCACTCCTGGCAGCTATTTTGGACCCAGCTTTGACATTTCAACCCATGGTAAACAAATACCTTGGAAACTTGGACCGTTGAAGTATCTTAAAATGTTTATCTCAACCCAATATGCTACGCAATGCCATTGTCACCTCACATTTTGATCATTGCATTGTTGTCGGGGGGGGGGGGGGGGGGGGGAATAGGTGAGGTCAAGATCAGCTGGTTCATGTGGGTTCTCAATAGAGGGCTCTGTAGGCAGGTGGGCCAAGGTATGTATACATGTAATTCTATTATTTTCCATGGTCATTTGCACCTGTGCAACTTTAGAACCACTCTACCTAGAAAGATCAAGTTTCTTATGGTAAATCTTTGTATATGCTTGAAATACACTGGTCAATAAATGGATAACTTTTGCTGCAAAAACTATTCAAAGTATTGAATGTACTTTAGCACAGAATCTTACGGGAATACACGCCTGTAGCCTGCAGTGGATGATGTATTCAGCCAAATGCACATAAAAATGCTGCTTGTGACCTGTCCTGTTGCAGTATAAAGGCTCATTTGAGAAGGTTGCCAGGATACAAAAATGTGGCAGCCATATTCTAACAGACAAACTCCACTTCGCTCCATGTAGGCTGGTTTTCAAACAGTTGCACTGGCTGGAATCTCAGTTGTATCATCAAAGTCCACAAATTATGATGTGATCTGTAGAGCTCTCCATGGTCTCTTCCACCTGGTTTTTGTGACAAATTGGTATAAACACCATACTAGCATCGATCAAGTTGTCATTTGAGATACTCATTCTACCAGACAGTTCTTTTTCTACATCCCCAACCCAACATTTCATTTTATCACGACAGCTTTCATATTCTGGCCCAAGAGGCTCTTGGAATCGTCTCTCTGAATCAGGTCATCGGCCCATCAGCCCGGCCTGCCCCGCCCTGCTGCACCATTACTAGAATCCTTTAAATCAAGATATAGAAATATATATATATATATAGATCTTTATTTTCAGAGGGTAGCTCAGTTAGTATATTGGGTATACTAATCTTCCCTGAGGCCCTCTCTGGTTCACATACACAGAATATACAAAATACAGTGTCCATCAAAATCAAGCTGATCGATACATCAAGATAGTTATGTGTTATTTCCCCTTGTCAATAATATGTGTTTTGTGCACTTTTTCTTAAATGATGCTAGAGTTGGAGAAACGTTTACATCATGTGGCAGTTGGTTCCAAATCACAACTCCATCATAGCTTAGACTTCTTTTTATGTATTCTGACCTTGGACGAGGTAGGTGTAGCATATCATTACTAGTTGACCTTAGGTTTCTACTGTGGAAATCTCTGACATGTAAAAACATATCATTCATATATTGTGGTGCCAGGCCATTTAAGGCCTTGTATACAAGGACTGCCTTACAAAATACAATACGTTCATTTACTATCATCCAGTTCAATTTTTTTATCATGTTCATATAGCTATTGAACTCATTTGCATTTAAGACCATATACGCAGCCACTTTATGAAGGCGTTGAACTTTCTTAATAAGAGACTGACTACAATTTCCCCATATAGTACAGCAGTAGTCAATGCATGGCAGTATATATGCATTCACAAACATTTTTCTGACATGGAATGGTAGATAGTGCCTTATCTTTTTTAATATATTTAAATTTATAGCCATCTTTTGACAAATTTTGGAGACTTGGGTATCCCACAACAAATTCTTATCAATATAAATTCCCAGCATTCTTAGTTGATTTACAGTTTCCAGCATTTCGTTTCCCAATTGAATCTTTAATCCTTCATTTCCTAATAATCCTCCCTTTCTCTTAGAGCAGACTAACATGACCTTTGATTTCTTTTGATTGGCAAGTAATCTATTCTGGGTGCACCATGATTCTGCTTCTTGTGCTTTCAGATTCAGGTCTTTTTCAATTTCTTTGATACAGGTACCAGTGGTATGAATGGTTGTATCATCTGCATACATATTAATTTGATCATTGTCAAAATATAGTGGAAGATCATTTATGAAAAGAATGAAAAACAGTGGACCCAATATAGATCCCTGAGGGACTCCATACCTCACTCTTAATGGCTTTGACATAACCTTGTTTATACATACTGTCTGATAACGATCAGCCATATATGATTCAAACCATTTTTAAGCATTACCGGAGCATCCATATAGGTTGAGCTTTTGTAATAGAAGTTCATGATCAACCAAGTCAAAAGCTTTTTTGAGATCAAGTACCAGTGTTCCGACCATTTGACCACCATCCAAGGCCTTGTACCACAAATCCATTATTTTGTTAAGACTGGTCTCACATGAGTGACACTGTCTGAATCCTGACTGACATGAACATAATAGACCATACCTGGTTAGGAAGAGGTAAAAAGCAGAATGGACATGCCTTTCAAGTATTTTGGATAAAGCTGATAGCACAGATATAGGCCTGTAGTTATTTACATCCAACATTTCACCATCCTTATAAATGGGAGTAACTTTGGCAATTTTCCAAGCATCAGGAAATACAGTTTTCTCTATGCTAAGATTCATAATTTTGGTCAGTGGTTTCCCAATAGTATGTGCCGCCAGTTGAAGCAACTTTACATCAAGATTATCAGTGCCTCTGGCCTTTTTTGGATCAAGGGTTTTCAGTTTGGTTATCATATCTGACTCTTCCAAATGTTTGTAGGAATAATTGGTGACAGTATTTAATTATTTGTTTTCTCTGTAATTCATTTGTCCTTTCAAGTACAACAGCTGAAACCACTTTTAGTCATTGTCATTACTACTTGTAGTACATGTATATTAGCATACCATTTTATTTGTGAATATTTTTGTTTGTATTTAACAGCTTCAGCTAATTCTGCAACCCTGCAGGAATAGCTGTCTTACCTTATCTTGGTGCTTATATTTACTGGAAAAGATGGCAGACTGCGTGTAATGTCACTGTTCAACATTGCCATTAAGGCAGGGCCATCTTCTGACACAAGACACAACACTGTGCTTTCAATGTGAATAAATGAGTGCTCAAAGAGGCCAGTACAGTGCTACCTGTCTTGAGAGACCCCTCCAATGAGAGACTGCGTATCTTTTTAAGACCACTCTCTCAGAACACTGTGCTATCTTTTCTGTGTTATTATACCTCTAATGAAAGACCACCTGTTTTGAGAGACCACATTTTCACCTGCCCTAGGGGCAGTCTCTGAAGACAGGGACCACTGTATATCAAAACCAAGGGAAAGTACAGCGCCCCAGTAAGAATGCACAACATTAATTCGTCAGGTGACTTCAAAAGTCAACAAACATTATACTTCAATTTGTAGTTTCATGTATGGAGAAAATATATACAGGAACATGTGTTTCGAGGATTGTGGCAGAATTTAACATGCTGTGATTCAACTCTATGTTTTTAGCTGCCCAGCTGTCAGACTAGTCCCGCACTGGGAGATGAACCACTCAGCAGTGGTCGAGAGCGCATCAAGCAGTTTACTTACGACTATTCCTATTGGTCGGTCAGCCACAAGGATAAACACTATTGCTCACAGCAACAGGTAAGTCTGCTGGTTGAAAACTTTCAGTGTGCCACATTTTTAACACTTTACTCTGAATCAGTGAAATGATTCCATGGTCGAGTTCCTCATGCAGAAGCCTGCCAGTCCAGTTGCAGCAGGCCTAGTCCGTCCACTTTTGGCATTCCAGAGAAGGCCAATGGTCTAAATGCAGGTGAACATCTGCTGTCTGTGCACTTTGGTGGTGTTGCAGCCAAAGTGGCCTCGGCTAAGCTGTTGACTCTGTCCAGACAGCAGAACTTTAAGGTTAAAGTGCGTGGTGTTTTTTTCTTTTTCTTTTTGTCTTTTGTGGAGAGATACATTACAAACAGTTATTAAAGACCTTGAATGTTTCTTGTGGAAAATGCTGGAGCGCAGATGAAAAGTATGAAATATGGTTGAGTCCTTTTGCATGAATGGGACTGACATTCCTTACCAAGTGTCTTTGATGGCAGCCCCCCCCCCCCCCCCCCCATTGTATTGTTTTAAGTGCTTGTGTCTGCCAGTGAACAGATTCATTGATCAAAACATGAACATTGGACTTTTGTGCCTTAACACATTTTGAAGCATTTGATATGTTACCTAATGGATATATTAGTTGCAGGAAACTTCAGATCACATTCTGCCCCCTTAGCCTTATTAGCTGATGGGCTATTTTCGTCACCTTGTCTGTGCATGTGACGTGTGTGTCAGTCCGTCACAACTTTTGGACAAATTGAACTGCTGTCAGGAAACTTGTGCTGTAGAAGCGTCTGATTGGAAGCTTTGCTGACTTTGACACACAGCGACCTTGACTAGCATTTCACATCAGCATGGTCATCTTATTTTTATGCCGGCTAAGGTAGTCTTAAAGTCATTTTGACTGTTTTTATATATATATATATATGTGTGTGTGTGTGTGTGTGTGTAATTTTATATACTTTTATAGAGAATATATAAATATCCATACAGGTGATCCCAACAAACAAGTCGTATGCAAAAGTTCAGCAAGTCTTTCATTTATATGCGGATGACACTATGCTAGTCAGCGCTCTACAACCTCTGGTTAAGTCCGACATCACCCAGGTTTAACTTTAAATATAAATAAAGAATTACATAAAATAAACACATGGATGGAGTTTAACAAACTATCTTTAAATGAAAAGAAAAACAAATCCACGATTTTCCACAACCCTGAAAAACAAGTAACAATCCCTGAAATACAAAAAAACAAGACAATAGTTGAATGTGTTAATGACTTGAATTTCTTAGGAATACAGTTGACAGTCCTTACATTGCAACAGCCATATTGACAAAATCGCATCCAAAAATATCAAAATCACTTGGTATCGTGCAGAGACTTTTAGAATATCTTCCTAGCAACATCCTACACATATTATATAATTCATTAGTATTACCACACATAATGGTGTATTACAGTGGGGACATAAAAACTTCAGAATTGCTCTACTTCAGAAAAAGTGTGTAAGGATAATAAATCAAAACAAGGTTAATGATCATAGTTTGAAAACAACTGCATATTTAATCACAAGGGAAATGTTCCTAAATATTTCCATAGTCCCTATCCAGGGCTATTGGAACAACTATTCTGTTGTTCTAATTCTAAACAAGCCTAAGATAAGTACTGATTGACCCACAGTCATCAAACATCTAGGTGTTTCCATATTAGGAAAACACCTATTTTCAAAGAAAAATTCTTTGAATCAACGTAAACAATAGCACGTGTTTTACGTAGCAACTCAACATATATAAACAGGCACACGCAGTTTTTTCAACGGTCGGTTTCGTAACTGATGAGGTGAAGAGATCACCGAAACTAGTCTTACGTGGAAAAACCACAAAAGCCTCCTCCATCTATGGTCTAGTTCCGTCAGATTTGCTTACCTAAGGTTAATGATCACACAGAACTAATCTTTAAAGAACTGAATCTACTCAAGTTGAATGATATTTTCTCCATCAGCCGCTGAAGTTCTACAGTGGACTTTGGGTATATTAACAACCAATATACCCAAGTACTTTAATTCATTTAATATTAAACTAGCAAGTGAAGTTCATAATTATAATACAAGAAATAAAAGTGTTATTTTTACCGAAAGAACTAATCTTGTTAGCATTGAAAAGTATTTGAGACAGATGATTATCAACACTTGAACTGATACCCCTGTAAACATGCATAATCAACAAGGTTGATACAGTAAACAAGGCTTCGCTTTATATGCCAAGAAATACTACAAAAGTAAATACACTGCTACCTGTTCTATCCCTAACTGTTACATCTGTAATGCTCCTGTGTGTAAGGCTTTTTAAAGTGGTCCTCCAAATGAAATGAATACTGCCTAATCAACATATACGTAATGATTATGGTATATGTTACAACATATGTCTTCTTAGTACTTACAGAGTAAAACAAACCTTTTCTTTTCGTAAAAACTTGTAAATAAATTTGGATATAAAGGTGGCTCCCATGTTAGCGGCTGTTTGTGGCCTTTATGGGAGTGTCCTGACCACTGTGCCTAACACAACCTATGTATTTTGTTCAAATCATTATGGTCAAATGAAGGATTTCTGAGTCCCTTTACATTTTGAGATTCTTGCTGATTTGGAAAAAGGAAACCCAAAAGCATTTGAAAGCATGAGACAAGGGGGCACAGGGGTTAATGTAATGTAGACAAAGTAGATTTACAGTAAACCGCCTTATACCGAACACCCATGAAACTGGAAAAATGTGTTCGGCATAGCAAGGTGTTTGGTATAGGGAGGTTTGCTTACATTGGAAGTATATATTTGGGACGGAGAAATGGTGTTCAGTATAGAGATGTGTTCGGTATAGAGAGGTGTTCAGTTAGAGAGGTTTGACTACATGTGTATTTTCTTCTGGAGTGCATCAGAAATATCAATGATCTGTGTGCCGACTCCTGGGCATGTGATTGGGTAACTCTCTCAGGGCCATTTAGATGTTAATTGAGTTTGCCTAAAGAATACAAATTTTTCATTTTAATACTGAATATTCTTGAAAATAATTCAGATAACATGAAAATTCCATCTGGTGAAGCCACTTTAACAGCTCACCCATAAGAACTGTAAAAAGTGGTCCAGTAAGACAAGTGAAATTGAACATAAAATACAAATGTACACGGCTTGTGGACCTCAGAGTTTGGTCCTTCGTGACAAGTGGGTGCTGGGCAGAGGTGGATGTATAGCCAGGTCTGTAATATGAAATGGTCTCCAGGAGTGTTAATCATCTATAATCTCATTTTAGAGCAAAGTGTGTGACTTATGATGCATACCTGTTGGTTGTTCCACGGAAACACATTATACGGCCATGGGATAACTTCCTTGATGCATGCCTGGGGCCATTTGTGTGACACCACATCGAGCTGAAAATTTGAGAAAGCGTGTGGGTACAGTTCAGCCAATCAGAAGGGGGAGAAAGGGAAAATTGCTATTGATTGTATTTGGCAACATATAATGACAGGGGTATGTTTTTATTTACAGTAAATCATTACCTCTTCTGAGAAGACATGCCTCCAACATGAGAAAAACAAGTGTGTTGATTTGTTTTCAGCTATACCATGTATGTTGGTTTCCAATTTCTGGGAGGTGGGTGGGGTGAAGAAACTCCATGTAATTTAATATTGGAATTCACTTATTCTTTCCAATGGCATGAATGCAGACAGAGGTGGAACCACTCCGAGAAACGAGGATGTACAGTTCCACCCGCGAAAGTTAAACCATGTTTATGCAGTTGACATGCATAGACACACTAGATTTGTCTTTCCCAAATATTCCAGTTTTGACACAACAAATCTTACCCATAATTACAAATAACTTGTTAAATATGCATGATTACAAAATTTGAAGCCCAGGAACTCCATCATATATAGCAACACTCATTCCCCCCAGTACTGGAACAAAATAAGGTGTCATCATTCTGGGGATGTAAGGACCGCATCTATAGCGGCGACCAGTGCTAGGTGGCCCAATGATCATGCCGGTGATGGCCGCAATTATAGCACTTCAAAGTTTAAGGGTTTTAACCTGTTTGTGATTGACCACAGTGATATATGTGCTGATAGTGCTGTTCACAAAGGACAAGAAGAGTGGCGTGCAGTAACACTCTGGTTTATTATCCAATATCCAGAAAATAGGTTTAGGACTAAGGGGGGAAAGGGGTAAATTTTATTCCAATGGCTGATTGGAGTTTTGTAATGGTTTTAATTGTCCATTATCCCATACATACATGTATATCTGTATGACACCAGCTCTAGTCCTTCACCTTGTCCTCAGGGACCAATCTCCCATTTACTTATTTAAAGCGTGGTCTCAGGTCTTAACAGAAGTTATCATAGACGTGCCAGTGAGGCTAGCCTGTTGACTATTAACCTGTTGTGGATCTTAGATATAGGTGATGGCAAAACCTCATCTCTTAAGGGGTTCTGGGAAGAGCAGACTGATCAACATGAATATCAACAGGTTGGCCTTGCAATAAATTGGCTCCACTCTTTGGATGACGTTCTTCTGGAACGTGATATACTTTTAACATACCTAATTGTGCCAACACCAGTATTGATCACAGAGGGCTTAAATACATTGACAACCAAGATCAAATTGCTTTCCTCCGTGACTACTGGTACATGATTTATAATGAAACAAAGTATACAGTTTGATGGCTCTTTTGGGGGGGGTATGTTTTAAACATGGAATGACCGGGTCTTCAACCAGCAACCTTTAGCACCTCTTGCCTGGCTGAAAATGGGAAATGCACACAGAAATACTGAGGGCTCCCTCAGAAGAATGGTTAGATCCTTACTCTGAGAGTAAGAAAATGAAATTATGATTTTCTGGAGTTTCTCAATTTGTATTTAATCTGTAATATCTGTTCTACAATTTCATATTAACCATTTATATCAATCCAGTCTGCATATTTTGCCACATATTTTTGGTAAAACAGAGCATGAATTCTTCAGGCTTACATGGTGCGAGTAACTGCTATCATGGACCTGTGAGGATGCCACTTTCCCTGGCCAACAGGCAAATGTATTTGCTGTGTCTCAGCGATCAAGAGCAAAATTTTCATGTCCAGTCAGTGGTTGGTGTTGCGTTGTATGTTGCTGAAGAGCCTTTCTTCATTTAACTGTTTCAGGTTCCAAAATAGAAATACCATCAGCGTTTTTCAATTCGGAATATTTTCTGAAGCTAGCAGGCAGAAGTGTTATGATATTGATTGTTCCCCCAAACATTTGTTTAATTCTGCTGTTGCAGTTGCACAATGATTGTATCAGTTGTTTAAAAATAAACACACACACAAAACAGTATCATACTTTTCTGTAAACCTTATGATATATACATCTGTGGTCAAAATAAACTTAGCCTCATTACAAACATATATATGTATATGTGTGTGTATAGTATTGTGTATATATATATATATATATATATATATATATATATATATATATATATATATATATATATATATATGTATGTATGTATATATATATATATATATATATATATATATATATATATATATACAGGTGTGTATATATATGTATGTGTGTGTGTGTGTGTATACATGTACATGTATGCATGTATGTATTATCAAGATTATATTCATTGTTAAGAGTAAATTGTGATACAAAGTGCAGCCTACTAGATACAGGGTAAATAGGTCGGCATAAAGGGGTACATTCTGACTAAATACATATCTGACAATAGACTGGTATTCAACTGACAAATTCTGGAACATGTAATAATATACAACTGATATTGGGCCGGTGTTTCTGGTAAAAGTATGACATCACACTGTCATGTCATACTTTTACCAGAATGATGAGTATGTTCTGTCATTTCTGGCAAATAACTGGCAGTTGTGTCAGATGCCTTTTCAGTATCTGACACTGCACTGACACCTGACTGACAACAGTCTGACAGCTGACATTTATCTGGATTTAAACGAAATCCCACCTGGTGTCAGTTGATTTGCTGTGACTTTGACAACTTTAGCTCAGTGTGAGCAAACTGGTGTATAGCTGGTTAGTAACTGTAACAACTGACACTATGCTGTCATTGTGTGACCAGACCTGACAATTAGCTGGCAATGCACAGACCTGCTGACATGGCAGTGACAAAACTCTGATATAAGACTCACAAAAATACTGATAAAAGACTGAGAGGATGTAGTGATTTAGTACGGGAAGTATATTGTGTATGATCCCCAGTGTGTGGTTTAAGACCAGACTGATATTAGGCAGACTGTGTGCACATACATTGGCAGTGTCCTAGCAGCATGCTTGCAAGAAGATCAATAAATCAGCGGTAATCCAGTCAGTAAATGCCAAATATGGTAGAGCCACCTCTCTTAAGGACAGTAGCCTGACAGAGACAAGTGTTCCGGGCTCTGGTACTTATCTGCTAATGGTTGTGCTCGGTAGACAGCAGCGTCTAAACAACATTGTTATAGTCCGTTTTTCAATCAGTCCCAAGAATTTTGCTGGACAGAATCAGGAGCTCTCCTTTGCGTGGGTTTTGCCAGAAGTGACTGACCCTCATTCAGGAAGACTGTTGACTGACTTTTCTGGTCTTGTCCACAACTGAACCCATTCCCGGTCAGAGTATGACTGAGTCAATAGGTTTCCTTGGTGCGGGTTGGGCGCAGTGCATGCAACCCATGCCAAAGAAAGCTTTTGACCCAGAGTGTGCCATCATTAATAGTCGATTATTTACATTTGGGTGCTTTTGGCCAATTTGAGTGGGAAAAGGTTAAAGTCAGAAATGTTATCCGGTATAACAAAAAAGAAAAATACATGTAATTGAAAATATTGAAGCAGACAGCAATTGACCTTTGGGTACCTAGGCAAGATTAACCTTATCCTCTTCTAGAAGAAGACTCAATCAACAGCTTGCCTTAGTACTGGGCCCAACCCTTGCAGAGAAAATGTTTCCTTAAAAAGGTAGGTGGTCTCTCAATTAAAGGAGGGAGTACTACAGTTGTAGTGTACAGATTTCAAAAATGGGTTCAAAAGATATATTTTTGAGCTAGTTGTTGCACAAGGGTAAACCTTTCTCAGTAAGACAGAGACAGTCAGCAGCTGTCCTTGGCTCCAGCTGTCTTTTGTAATCAAAACATGTTCTATTTAAAATATAAAGAGAAAAATTCACAAACCTAAATTTGTAAGCCCAAGTACCTTTTGAACCCTATCAAGTCTGATATTCTAGCGTCAAAGTCCTTTTCTGTACCATTCACTGAAAATCTGCATAGTTTCAAATCATTATAGCAAATTAATTTCTGAAAGGAACAAATCATATTCATAAAATTTGAAATTTAGATCAAAGTTTTAGGCTTTATTAGCCTTTATGTAAAATCAGGTTATCAGCAGGGAACCAGCGCAAGACTTGCTTCGGTGCAATTAATCCCCAGACAAGTCATTCTGCTAACTGGTGGCACCATGTTTGCATTTCCAATACAAACATCCTGAGCTGATGTGTTATGGAATAAAGTGAATGAGATGTTCACTTTGTTGATGGGCCTACTTAAAAATGTAGCCCACATAACATAAATATAATCAAACTACTTTAATAAAACATAAGTCTGCACCTAAGTTGCATGATTAGGCCTACCAAAATTGAGTCACAGCTAGAAACTGGTACTGTTGGTGTCCAAATTAAATCTTTCAGTGCAAACTGTGACTAAAATCAAGCTACTTAAAACTTACTGTTTTGAATTACAACCAGAGTGCTGAATTCATGTTCCTTTTTGAAAAGACATTTTATTGATAAGTACCTTCATGTCTGAGTTACATACAATATAATAGTGCAGATCAGTAGTTCTCCTCAGCACTCTTTGCATACAATGTGCTCAAAGCACACCAAGGAAAGCTGTTGACTTAGTCCAAAACATGGCACTGAAAAGGTTAAGCAAAAACTTTAACCCTTACGCCCTTAAACCGACCAAAACCGGCTGATGGTCAAATGTTGTCTGCTTCCATGTTTTCAGCTAATTTCAACAGTAATGAAAAGCAGTTTGATCGAGAATTGAAGATAAGACCTATCAAGTTAACATGCTCCAGGTCAACAGCTTTCCTTGGCATGGGTTGGATGCCAAGGAAAGCTGTTGACTCAGTCTTAATTCAAGGGGGAAGGGATAAACAAGAGTTTACATCTGGATGCTTTTGGGCAATGTGAGTGGTAAAAATATAGGGGCGCAACATGAGAATTAGCAAATATGCATGACCTTGACGGAAATAAGAATGATATGTTTGGTCAGTAAGCAGAGTTAATGATATAGTGTGATGGTAAATTGACAGTAGCACAAAAGCAAAATGACTGCATGGTCCCTTGTTTTGATTCTGGTGCATACAGTTGTATATTTCAATATCCCTTGAAATTATGGTTTAGGTGAAGTAGAATATATCTTACTTTTATGTGCAATAACGAAGCTAGGTCCTTTTGGATCGTAGCAAGAAAAATGAAGTTATTGTTGGAAACATTTTAGGCAATGCATATCTTAATTGTCCTGCCAAAGGGTGTTGCAGTACTAGTCTTAAAAAGGAGTAATTCTTGCCCAAGGTAAGGGAGTTAATTGATATATATATAATGAACCTACGTAGTGCGTCATGCACTGAGGACATGGCAGGTCCCTTGATATTTACTGTAGGTCTTTCAGAAACAGTCTCAGCAAAAGCTCTGCCAGATACACTGCCACAATTTAGGAGTGCATAAGATTTTCTCATCAGGATATGACAGGTTGATGGTAAAAAACCTATTACTTAAATATAAAAACAGTAGTTGTCTGGAGGCTGTGTGGGCCAGACAGACCTGTATGGTTACCCTTCATCAAGGCTCTTTCACCTTCAGGGCTGGAAAAGATCTTTTTTGGTCAGATTCCTAAAATATATATATATATATCCAATGTAAAGGTCATTTTGTAGCTGATTTGAGAGGGAGATTTGTCTTGCCACCTATTGCACATGTCAATACAGCCCCCAGTCCTTGCTGGATATAGACCAAACCAAAATATACACAATCTAATTTGGCCATATAGGTGTGTTTGACTGCACACAAAGTCCTTGAAGAAAGCAACTTTCCCTTTCACTGCAGATTCCACTCTGATATACATGTACCTGGACTGATTCCACTCTAGAAGTAGATACACCTGGACTGATTCCACTCTAGAAGTAAATACACATGGACTGATTCCACTCTAGTAGTAGATACACCTGGACTGATTCCACTCTAGTAGTAGATACACCTGGACTGATTCCACTCTAGTAGTAGATACACCTGGACTGATTCCACTCTAGTAGTGGATATACCAGGACTGGTTCCACACTGGTGACAGATCTTCCCTGACTGGGTTCAGTCTGTAGTGGGTGTTCCTTGACTGAATCCACTCTGATAGTGGATATTTCTTGCCTGATTCAACACCAGCTGATGATTTCCACAGTGGTGACATATTTCTTGACTGATTCCGTACCACATATATTTTCCTATACATTGTATTTAGCAAGTAATCAGAATTCCGTTCAAATTCACTGGCCTAGTGTAGAGTGCTTATGAAAATCTCTTGTTTGACAGAGGCAATTACATACCAGTTGTAAGTTGGTATATATCTATGTGCCAATTAATGACGTGGATCTATCCTCAATTGTTTGACATAATCTCAGTCCCTTTCATCTGCTTATAAATTTTAATCATGGGGAACTATTTATATGAAAAAATGTGGCAAACTTGGCAAGTTTGAGATAGAGTCTTCTGTATAACAGCAACTTGATACACATTAACCCATTGCTGCTCAGAGTACAACTGAGTCAATAGCTTTCCTTGGCACAGGTTGGGCGCAATGTGCCCAACCTGTGCCAAGGAAAGCTATTGATCTAGGGGGTACCATCATAAATGTTCTTACATACAAGTCTCAGCAAAAATGCTTTCAAGAAATGAAAAAATCAAGTAAAAATATGAAGGCAGATGACAGTTGAAGTCTGGGTACTGTTGGGCCATGTGAGGGAGAAAGGGTTAAGCCTGTGCAGACATGGTCAACAGCTTGTCCTTGTCACACATTGAATGCAATGCACCCAAAATGTGCTGAGAAAAGCTGTTGACCTGAACCAACTTTGGCCATTCTATTTTCTCTGAAAAGATGGCTATATTGGTACTTGAAAGACAAATCTTTTCCTGGGAACTTGGAATACATCGACTCAGTCTAGCAGTCAGATGAGCACAACGTTTGTTGTGACCAGCTGCAAGGGCTAACTCTATGCCTGCAGCCAGTTCTCAGATGTCAGATGGTGTGGCAGGAACATCACCATGGTCACAGGAAAAGTGAATATTGCCCACTTCAGCATAAGAGGGCTGACATATGGTCATGACCACACGGAATGTAAAGAGAAACACCAGCTTGTCAATCCTTGACAGGCATATGATTATGTTTTTGGTCAGGCCTGCTCTTGTAATAGTGAAAAGCACAATGTTGAAGATTTGCCTGTTTGCTGCAGTAAGCAGTAGTGACTATTTTTAGCTCTGCTGGCCTGTTAGTCAGCAAAGCTTATGATATGTGTTTGTGTCTCTCCATCTGTCTGTCTATCTGTCCGTCTGTGCATCCATCTATCTGTTAGACTAAAATAATGACTTCTCAAAACCAAGGTAATGATGTTGATGTTTCCATGCTTTTCTGTAACATCGTCTTCAACACAGCAGAATAATTAAGTCAACCAGATTGCCACATTTTGTGCCCTGAATGCATAGCTCATCATGATATGTATGTATGGCTTTTTATTCATTTCGCAAAACCCTCTGACAAAACTATTACTGTCGTCCCTTTCCCATCAAAGCAGCCAAAACCTTGCAGATATCAATGTGGCCTGCTTCATTGCTTTTGAGTGAGATTTCCCTTGAATAGGAAACATTGTGAATAACAGTTCATGGTGGTGCACATAGGGATACTATAAATTCACAAAAATGTTCTCGTATTTACATTTATTGCTCATTTTAATGATCAGTGGCATAAATCTGTGAACACAGAATCACAATAAATGAAATCTTGACATACGTATGTCTATCAGGAATTATGTGCATGAATGGTGAAATTAAAGCTTCAGGTACTGAATGCCTGGAACACAAACACTGTGAAAATTTGTATATTGGGAGATTATTTACTGGAGTGCTGGTAGTGTTTCTCTGGGTGGGGTGTAGTTTTGTTCAGAACAGCCTGGACAGGGCAGGTCTTCAAGGCCAGAGTGATGGCAGACAATACAATTGAGTCATTATTCTTGTAAACTGGGAAAGGGTGATGGTTTCTTTTATGAGTGGGATGTACAATAAGTTGCCACTTACTGTAAAAGTACAGTTAGATGAACTATATTGTCTTTTGGAAAAGATCTACGGTGACCGTTGAATTAAATAAGGAGGGGGAGAAGACAGACACAATAATCATAGCAATATTCAATGTAGAAGGTTTGTTGTCACATCACTGAGACAGCTGAACAATTTCCTGATGGTTACCATTGTCTGAGACAAACACCATGAGACGTCCTGCTCACCACATGTAAGAATCTGTCTATCTTAGTGTGTGCCCGCAGGGCAATTGTGAACAGGACCAGTGGTGAGTACAAATGTATTGGGCATAAAGGCTGCTGTTGACTCTGTAATGTCATTAGCAAAAATAAAGATACAGGTCGTGTGAAAACCTGTGCACCTACCATTGACAGAAATGTAACCATTGTACCGCTGACGGAAATATTGACCATCATACCACTGACAGAAACAACCGTTTAAGCACTGACAGAAGCATAACCGTTGTATTGCTTACAGAAACATAACCTTGCAAAGCAAGATGTCAAGAGTTGTTACTGCCACATTCTGGTTGTTCATTTTATAACCCTTTTCCATTACATACACATGGGGGGGGGGGGGGGGGTTGCTCTGACCCTGTCACACACTGTGCCTGGGCCTCCAGGCAAATATTTTGTCTCTTCGGCATCTTCCATCACCAAGTGCTGCGATCTTCAAATTTGTAAAAAGGGGAGTACATTAGTTCTGCATATTCCAATCCATCTGAAGCATATAAGGGTTAAAAAAAACACATTGATGGATGAAGTCTTGTACAAATAACAGTCTTCTCTGTTTTATTTGTATCGATGTGTCTATAAAAATAAACTAAAGCCCCCACAAATCATCATCATGGTTTTAGTGGTCATAAGGGGTCACTACCTGCAGCAGTGTGCATCAGTGGGGTCAGTTTGCGCCCTCTGTGATGATCAATATTTTGCAGCTATCCTTGCTGTATCTTGAGCTCTGTCTGCCAAAGAATATCAATGGTAAAAAATGAATAGAAAATGAAAAGAAAAATCCAGATACATTGTATAAATAGCTAGATTTTATGTTTATTTCGATCAATGTGCATATCACATATTTCATATACCAACTAATATAATTTTAATTTTATGTAAATAACAAATAATTTGATGCTGGATCTTTGTATGCTTCTGCTAGTTTAATTGTGTTTTCAGTGTGGGATGTTGTAGTGTTTATTAATCTGTTGGAAGATTGTATGTTGCTGATCGTGGCTCTTATTGTGTCTTTCGTAGTTTCACTTTCTTTTCATATACATGTAATTAATATGTACATTGGTTACTCTGTCAATTAATTACAACTGACCAAAGCTCCAATATTACTGTAAGACCGAGAAAATTTCTTAACAAAAAAAGAAGAAAGAGGAAGAAAGGCTGGTATGGCAGTATTGATTTGTGTGGTGATCTGGGGATTGTCTCGCAGACTAAAAAGGTAAAAAACCCATCTGTTACATGCACTGGCAGCCACTAGAATAAAGTGCCCTGAATTAACCATATATGTGCTGTCTTAGAGCTGGATGCATGCCCTGAATTAGCCATATATGTGCTGTCTTAGAGGTGGATGCATGCCCTGAATTAACTGTATAATGTGGTGTCTTAGAGGTGGTGATGTGGGATGTGCAGCAAATGGTGTCAGGAGAATTTACACCGGTTTTGCAGCAGGCAGTGCTTCTAGACACTTAAGCTGACATCCCAGACGTGACCACAGGTTAGCAGCCCTCAAAATCTTGACATTCTGTTGTCATTGCCCAGTATGTACCTGGCTAAACGTGTCAGCGGTGAAATTGTTGATCTCAGTGTGTATGTGCAGTAAAACCTGCCAAGCCGAACACCTCTGATAGCTGAACACCTAGGTTACCCTTACACTTTTTTCAGGTCCCCACTTTTTTGTATGTAATTTAATAGGAGAGCCAAGTGTTAGACCTGCAATCCCCGGACACCTCTCCACTCGGAACACCCAACACTTGATTTGGGTCCCATAGCAACATTTAACCTGTCAGGGCTGAACACTAATACCCCCCCCCCCCCCCCCAGGAATTTTTGGGAAATTTATCGATATTTGATACAAAAAATCACATTTTTAAAAATTTAACACTTTCGTCAAATTTGTGGCAATGATGTATTCAAAGGGTGTCAATAATGTTGATATTCCATGGCGAGACCTTCTACAGCTATACGCACATAAACTGGTTTTAACTTATCAAACTGGTAAGTGCATTCTTTAGTTTAGCAGGACAATAAATTGAAGTTTTATGTCATTAAATTATGCACATGTAAATGCATTGTCACAGGTAGGACAGATGAACATACATGTGCATATGCATGTACCATTAATATTAGTAATGTAGCCTAATGATGCTGAAAAGTGCATATACTGTCAGCCTAAAGTTTATGAATCCTATACACTTTATTCCCAAGTGGTTGTAATTTTTATAAAGTTCTTTTTCATTTTAGAGTAAATTTTTCCTTCAAGTTTTTGTAATTTATTACTCTCGGCACATAAAGTGCCAGCTCTAGGGTATTGTCATCCCCTGCATCGTCCGTCCGTCTTGTCGACGTTACTGCGATATCTCAAAAAATATTCTCTGTAGCTATACCAAATTTTTGTCACAGAAGGACCTTATGATAGACCAGGTTCTTATCGAAAACCAGCTTCCTCTGATAATTGTAAAACTTTTTATGGAGCTTTTAATGTATGGCATCAACCTGACAACTTTACCGCATATCTCAAAAAATGTTGACCGCAGCTTTACCAAATTTTTGTCAGAGACATATCTTATGATGGACCAGGTTCCTATTTAAAACCAGCTTCCTTTGATTATTTTAAAAGTTTTTATGAAACTTTTAATGTATTTATTTGAAGACCATCTGAGTGGCGTCAACCCTGTCAACGTTACCACGATCTCTCAAAAAATACTGACTACGGCTTTCCCAAATTTTTCAGAGAGGCATCTTATGTTGGACCAGGTTCCTATTTAAAACTAGCTTCCTCTTTGTATTTAAAAACTTTTTGTGAAACTTGAAAGTATATATCTTTTAGACCATCTGAGTTGTGCACAAGGGGACGACGTTACCATAATATCTCGAGAAGGATCCAATACAGCTTTCCAATTTTTTTTACATAGATGCACTTCATAGTGGACCACATTCCTATTGGAAACCAGCTTCGTACTATTATTTTTAAACTTGTTATGAAACTTTTGAAGTGTTTATTTGATGGCCGACTGAGTGATGCACAATACAGTGGTCTCTGTCACCAGAACTTGCCCCAAGAACACATCCAAAAGTGCTTCTGCATTTCATAGACAGCATATGGAAATTGTATGTAAAGTATTCTACTGCGAAGTCTCCAAAAAAAAAAAAAAAATGCATAATTGAGGAAATAAAGATTGTGGGCGCCGAGGGTAATCCATTCTCTGAATGCTATTTTATCAATATATATGTATTGGAGCTGGTAAATTCCCCGATGCATGTGCATGTACAGGTGAATTCAAAGTTTAAATGTGCAGGATGTGGCCACAAGGCCATGCCCCCAACCCTCTACAGGGCCAGAGTTTCGCAAAATTTTGCAAGAATCTGTTTGGAGTTTTGTCAATTGGTTTTTTTTTTTTAAAGAAAGACAAGTTTAGGAGAATCTTTACAGGAATGGATTCTTGGATTCTCGCCGAAATTCTGGCCCTGCACTATTAGCCGAACACCTCCGATACCCAAACACTTTGGCTGGGTCCCAAGGGCGTTTGGCCATGACAGGTTTTACTGCATGTGTATAGCTGCAACACTTCCAGATAAATAAGTTGTTTCCCATTCCATCAAAATGTGGTTGGACGCTGTCTAACTGTATAGTCACCATAGTGTCAATAACAGTTCATTGGTTTCAAAAAGTAAATGGTATTTTGTAAAGTTATGTTTTTAGTTCACATTAAAAGAAACAGATCTGTGGCTTTGTACTAATTTCAACTGGTAGAAAATTCCATAGTCTTTTATAGCTAGCACCAAGATAGCATAAATGCCACATGCCGATCGAAGCCTTTGACCTGTGCGAAGTCATGAAGCAGGTGCCCATCAGTAGAGCCCAAGTTTCTCCTGGGCACAGGCAGTTGTTGCCTGTGAAGCAGCTTTTTTATGCTCTGACGTTTATGTACGCTGGAGGTAGAAGGCTTGCTTCGCAGACAAAGGCAGTTGGTGCATAAGAAAAAATATCCAGGAACTTTGCTCTTTAGGCATATATATATATATATATGTTGGCAAAAAGATTCTATTATCTGTTCAGAGTTTTACAGCCAGTAAGTGAAATTGCTTCAACAGGGGTAGTATGGCTATGCCTTGAAGGTTTGATGATATAATTCGATCTGGCCACATTATTAAAGAACCCACGGCAGATTGTGCCAGAGATGTTTTGAAATTCAGTGAGCACACAGGTGTTGGCTGTCAAACTGAGATGTGATATTTAAGGGCATGTACAGGTGGTTTTAACCTGTTCCCCCTTGAATTAAGACTGACTCAATAGCTATCCTTGGCACTAAGTGCCCAACCCATACCTAGGAAAGCTGTGGACCTGGGACATGTAATCTTAATAAGTGTCATGTACATTTCTCAGTCAAATTGTTTTTCATAACTCTTGAAATTAGTAGAAAACACTGAAGCAGACGACATTTGACCCCCAGCCAGTTTTGGCCAGTTTAAGGTGGAAAGGGTTAAGTTATTCATGGCCCAATATGTTCTTATTTATTATGGGTCTACATGATGTTCAAAGTGGCAAGTCAGTGGTAGCATGCTACAGACAGTTCAGTATTTGTTTGTAGTGCATTTGTGGATCCCGGGAGCCCCCGTGGAAAAAAAAAAAGGTGTTCCACTGAACATAGATAGATAGCTCCATGCTTGACAGTAACAAAGAACACTTTACCAGACTGGTCACTGTGTTTGTTTTCCCCCATAAGTGGCTGAAATTAGATAGGAATAGCATATAATCCAGATGTCATGGAAAAAGTCCCTTCATTCAATAAGCAGTGTGTATACAGTGGTGGTGTGTACAGGGACCAAGCTAACCTTCCAACGCTGGGTTGGACTCGGGGCCAACTCATTCTATGCCAAGTTTTAGACTGAGTCAACAGCTTTCGTCAGCACACTTTGGGCACATTGCACCCAAAGGGTACCAAGGAAAGCTGTTGACCCGGACCATTATTGTTTTGCCAGCGTAGGCTGTTGGGGAGACTAAGCAGTCACTTTCCGTCCGTCCGTCCATCAAGAAAAAAATTTCCCTGTGGCATTATTTCACTAACTGTACTGGGTAGGGCTTTCATACTTGGGTAAATGATTGGTAGTGATGGTCACTACAGATTGGTACCATCACTGTCATACTTCATTGGTTACATCATGCTTGAATGAGCCTTGTAGAAAAACTTCGGAGTGGCTTGAATTATGCTGCCAAGACATATTCATGCGCCTGGGCATTGCTCTAGTATTCTGTGGACCTACAAGCGTGCTGGTACTTGAATGAAAGGTCTTTTCACAAGGAATATGAATCTGTCATCCTTATTATAATTGAGAGCAGTTCATCTTAAGTAGTACGAATTTAGTTGCAGTTGGCACTGAAAGGGTTAACAGTTTGCCCTGACAAAAGGTAAAGGTATTTTGGTGTGTTTTTTCAATGTAGAATAATTATACAGTGGTCCCAGTCTTGAGAGGCCACCCCAAGGGCAGGCTCTAAAGTGGCCTCTCAAGACTGGTCACCTTTCATTAGCGGTACAACAACATGGAAAAGATACCAGCAGGGAGCGGCCACAAGTGGCCTTTCAAGCCAGGTGGCCTTCCATTGGAGTGACCTCTCAAAGCGTACCACTGTACAGTGAAGCCTCAGTATAGTGACACTATCTGCTCCCTGAAAATGTGTCAGATAACTGAGTATGTCAGATAAGTGAATCACAGAACACAGAAAATTCACTTTTTGTCCCTTAAAAGGTGTCATTAAGTGAATATATGTGGGATATCAGAGTGTTTTTATAATGAGTTTTCTTAAAAAATTCAGATGAGCTTGAGCTGGACTTCTCTTCTGATTAGAGCTGCAAGAGTTGAGCCAGTAGTTTTCTTGTAAGGTGATGCCCCAGCTGCTACAGCTTTAGCAGTACATGCCAGCCAACTGACACTGCTCACATAAATATAAAGGCTTTAGCAGTACATGCCAGCCAACTTACACTGCTCACATAAAGGCTTTAGCAGTACATGCCAGCCAACGTACACTGCTCACATTAAGGCTTTAGCAGTACATGCCAGCCAACTTACACTGCTCCCATAAAGTCTTTAGCAGTACATGCCAGCCAACTTACACTGCTCACATAAAGGCTTTAGCAGTACATGCCAGCCAACTTACACTGCTCACATAAAGGCTTTAGCAGTACATGCCAACCAACTTACACTGCTCACATAAAGGCTTTAGCATTACATGCCAGCCAACTTACACTGCTCACATAAAGTCTTTAGCACTACATGCCAGCCAACTTACACTGCTCACATAAAGGCTTTAGCAGTACATGCCAGCCAACTTACACTGCTCAAATAAAGTCTTTAGCAGTACATGCCAGCCAACTTACACTGCTCACATAAAGGCTTTAGCATTACATGCCAGCCAACTTACACTGCTCACATAAAGGCTTTAGCATTACATGCCAGCCAACTTACACTGCTCAAATAAAGTCTTTAGCATGACATGCCAACCAACTTACACTGCTCACATAAAGGCTTTAGCACTACATGCCAGCCAACTTACACTGCTCACATAAAGGCTTTAGCAGTACATGCCAGCCAACTTACACTGCTCACATAAAGGCTTTAGCAGTACATGCCAGCCAACTTACACTGCTCACATAAAGGCTTTAGCAGTACATGCCAGCCAACTTACACTGCTCACATAAAGGCTTTAGCATTACATGCCAGCCAACTTACACTGCTCACATAAAAGGCTTTAGCATTACATGCTAGCCAACTTACACTGCTCACATAAAGGCTTTAGCATTACATGCTAGCCAACTTACACTGCTCACATAAAGGCCACTTGTGCACAAGACTGCATGGAATGGGGGTTGACAAAACAGACAAGTAGGTATGTACACTAGCCAGTTGCAGTCCAGTCCATGAGAGCCTTATGACTATTGGATGGACTTTACTGTGACTCAGCGAACAGATACAGCTGAGTGAAAGATTTATTTGGCTGCAGTAACTGTGTTTCTGCATATCAATTTGCTTGCAGGATAAAAAATTTTGATGTAGTTTTAGGTACATACACGATGCACTACAAGCGGGGCCCTGGAAAACAGCTACTCATAGAATTGCAGATTATATGACAAACAACTGGAATGGATGAACAAAACTACATTACATCTGTTATTGATGACTTTCCCTGAGTGGGTTCCCAGGTTGCAAGGAAATTAATTTTGTCATTGCACCTATAAAAAATATATGTCTTGGAATAAGCCAAGTACACAGTTATTGGGTTTTGATAGAGCAAGTGGGTGTATGCAGCGCTAGAGACTATGGTGAACTTTGACCTTTTATGCACAAGTAAAATGGCTTGTCCGGACACAATGACACAAGCTCCGCTCCCCCCATTCCAGGCTCTGAATAGCTGCTTGTAGGTAGTCTCATTTACACGTGTGTCACAGAAATTGTTAGTCATCTGGTAGGAACACGAGATACACCAATAAAATGTCACGGGTTCTGGCAGTCTGTGGGAAATGAGTTCACAACAGCCATATGTGTCAGCATCTGCATGTTCTTGTTGAAAAAAATAGAATAAAAAATGAAATAAAAAAGGCATTTATCAATTTGATACATTTCAATCAATGGGTTGTTACACCTTGAATTATACTTTCAATGATCAGAAGATAAATGGCGCAGAGAGTAGTGTCCGCTTATTATTACTGGCTGCCACCGAAAAGATGAGGCTTTTGGGGATAATTAGCAACAGATGCTATCAGCGGCAGACAGTGAGGGTTGTTGGCAGCACACAATGATGGCTGCAGGTGGAAAAGGGGAAGGCCGTCATGGGCTGTCTGCTGCCAACAGCCAGTGTCTACAGCCACAGTTGGCTTTGGGCATTGGCATCAACGGCAGTCATGTAGTTACCTCTCAGTCCTCTGGCCTGGTAGCCTGGAAGTCCCCGTAATCCAGCAGTCACTGCACCCACAGAAAGGTTGTCTGGAGAAAGTGAGAAAGTGCCAGGAAAAAGCTAGCACCAAAACGCTTGGAAAGGCAATCTCTTTCCAGTAATATTTAATATTTCTAATGCCTGGCAGTGGTCAAATAAAAAGGTTTACAACATTGACATTTTAGGCTTTCTTGGAAAAGCTTGAATTATGAAAGGTTAGGGGTGGAATTTTCCTGGAAAGTTTTTGACTGAAGCAAGATTGGATATGCTGGGAGAACCTTTCAGTATTCCAGTTTAATGTCAGATGGTAATGAAATGTCATGCTTTTTTAGCTCAGCTGATTTGTCAGTCTGCTGAGCTTTTATGACGATCCATAGTACATCGTCTGTTGTCTGTCCGGAATTCACATTTTTAACTTCTCCAAAACCGTAGGGCAGATTCACTTCAAACTGGATGGGGATGTGCCTTGGGTGGGTCTCTACCAAGTTTGTACAAATGGTCATGCTCCAGGATTTTTTTGTTTTTTATGATTTTTTTTTCTTCTTTTTTGGGGGAAAATCTTCACCAAAACTGCTCATCCAATTGCTTTGATACCACACAGGAACACTCCTTTGGACTCCTAGTTCTTAATTTTTATGCCCCCCTTCGAAGAAGGTGGGGCATATAGCGTTGCACATGTCGGTCGGTCGGTCGGTCGGTCGGTAGACTGTGGTTTCCGCACAATAACTCGAGAAGTTTTTGAGGTAGGACTTTGATACTGTACAGGTATATCATTCTAGTCAAAAGCTAGGCGAAGTTCGAAGATGGGTGACCTTGACCTAATTTCCAAGGTCACAGTGGTACCTGAGTTAACTTTAGTTTTCCACACAATAACTGAAGAGGTTTTTAGGCTAGGACTTTTATATTGCACAGGATTATAGTCCATATTTGGGGCTAGGCAAAGTTCGAAGATGGATGACCTTGACTTCTTTTTAAAGGTCACAGAGCCACTTTACTGAATATGGTTTCATGATTTCTGCATGATAACTTATATCTTGGAGCTAGAACTTTAATATTGCACAGCTTTATGGTTCTCTGTAAGGTCTAGGTTGATTTTGGAGATGGATGACCTTGACCCAGTTTTCAGGGTCACAGAGAGATTGTAGTTAGACTGTGGTTTCCGCACAATAACTCAAGAAGTTTTTGAGCTAGGACTTTGATACTGTACAGGTTTATCATTCTATTCAGAAGCTAGGCGAAGTTTGAAGATGGGTGACCTTGACCTAATTTCCAAGGTCACAATGGTACCTGAGTTAACTTTGGTTTCCCCACAATAACGGAAGAGGTTTTTAAGCTAGGACTTTTATATTGCACAGGATTATAGTCCATATTTGGGGCTAGGCGAAGTTTGAAGATTAATGACCTTGACCTCATTTTAAAGGTCACAGAGCCACTTTACTGAATATGGTTTCATGCTTCCTGTGGTTTCTGCACAATAATGCAAGAAGTTTCTAAGTTAGGACTGGGATATTTTACAGATCTATAGTTCTTGCTGAGGGCTAGAAGAAGTTTAAAGTTTGGTGACCTTGATTTAATTTCCAAGGTCATGTTGGTACCTGAGTTAACTTTGGTTTCCACATGATAACTGAAGAGGTTTTTAAACTAGGACTTTTATATTCCACTGGATAATTGTCCGTATTCAGGTCTAGGTCAAGTTTGAAGATGGGTGACCTTGACCTAATTTCAAAGGTCACAGAGCCATTTGGCTGAATACTGTTTCTGCATGATAACTTGCATTTTAGAGGTAACACTTTTATATTGCACAGCTTTATGGTTGCCTATAAGGGCTAGTTTGAGTTTGTAGATGGGTGACCTTGACCCAGTTTTGAGGGTCACACACAGACAGTAGACTTTCTTTTTTGTTTTTCGCACAATAGCTGGAGAAAGTCAAGTGAAAATGAGTTCCCTTTCCATAATTACCAAGGTCATAAAGCCACTTCGCTGAATATGGTTTCTAAATGATGACTACTTTTTCAGCTATAACTTTTATATTGCCCAGGCTTTCATTCGTTTTTTAAGGGCTAGGTTAAAGTATAAAGATATGTGACATTGATGTATGATCAACTTTCACTAATTTTGTAAGGTCACAAGTGCCCCTTCTACCACTATCAATAGGGTAGAGAGGGCAAGGGTAATGAGGGAGGGGGACATCTATGTTTTACAAACATACCTTGTTTCACTAAGTGGTGCTGCAATTTTTAGCTCAGCTGACTTTACTAGTCAGGCTGAGCTTTTAGGAGGCCAAGTCATCCATCATCTGTTGTCTATTGTCCGTTCACAATTACATTTTCAACTTCTCCAAAACTGTGAGCCAGATCATGTCAAACTGGGTGGCAATGTACCTTGGGTGGGTCTCTACAAAATTTGTTCAAATGGTCATGCTCCAGTGATTTGGTTTTTTTTATTAAGATTTTTTTTTTTTTGTTCTTTTTTTTTGACAAATCTTAGAAAATCTCCGAAACTGCTCACCAAATTGCTTTGTTATTACACAGGAACAATCTTAGGGACTCCTGGTTCGTAATTTGTGCACCAGGTGGTGCTGTATTTTTTCCCTCTAAAACAATTTTAGTGTTGAGAACACATTAAATTCAACAGTTGAAGGAAGAATATGGTTATTCATACTGAATGTACCAAAAATATGTATCATAGCTAGAAGTGTGATGTAACGTGTACATGAGATGTATGACTTTGACGTTCTTTCTGAAGGTCATGCAGGGAATACATTTTAGAATATGATTTTTCTATATGATCTTCATTACGTCTGAACCTTTGGACATATATGCATATACCATTACAGAACATATACAGAGTACGGCATAGAGACATGGTGGTGCCATTGATAGTATTATTTGAAACTAATATCACAGGTATCAGAAACAAATTAAATTCATTTTCATACTGTGATAGTAAATTAAGATACAACTACAAAACTTGCACAAATTCTGTACTAGGTCAGTCATCCAATTTGGTAAAAGTCTGCATGGCCTTGACCTATTTTCAAGGTCATTAAGCACTTTAGTAAAGAACTCTTAAGTTCAATATCTTGAGATAGAATAAGGCTAATGATACTAAATGCAGCACAACTGCGTAGATGTAAGTTTGATATTGGACAATATGGGTGACTTTGAACTGTTGTTTCTGGGTCACAGAGGGATTGCATTTCAGAAAACAATTTTTCTGTGATGTTCATCTGATTAAATGTCAGCAGAGTATCAGGTCCATGGGCCTCATGTATATGGATGTCCATAGATGTTATACCAGCCTACTTAAAAGACTTCAATATAGAATCATTATTTTAAAAATGGGGCTGAAAAAAGGGTCTCCTAACTTTAGGGGTTCCTCATAATTATTAATCAGTGGTATTCACTCAGGCTCCCATTTCATTGTGCAGTCATGTAACATTGTTGGTTGAATGTGTGCTGTGGTCGAGAATCAAAATGTGGTACGTGGAGGGGGCGTGTCATGTTTGGCATGTTTTTGCTGGCAGTGTTTTAAATAGTAAGAATGTGTGGCACGTAGATACATTCTAAATGCTTATGTGTTTAGGTATCTTTAAACATATGATTATATAGAGGTCAGATATCAGGCAGTGCATGGTAAACAGAAAACAAGAGCTAGAAGGTTACAGACCACAGTTGTGATTGGCTGGTTGCACATCCCAACGGAGATAGTCCGTAATTGTGAAAATACTGTTTTCAGCATGCTGTAGCTTCTGTTTAAATAAAGTTAGCTAAGTCAGGTTTGCTGCATCACAGAGCTGCTTCATTGGTGGTCATATAGGTGCACTGTGTTCCAGGCCAGATGGGAACTTTATGGTGGGGAAAGACAATGATGTGACCCTGGCAAGAGCACAGTCCATACACCTGTATAAAGCTGACATCCAGGTGTTGTTTCATATTTCAATTGTCACAAATTAATGAGCTGGGAATTACATGACAAAAATCCATCCATGTTTTTCTTACATTTTTATCTGTCAGGTGCCGTTCATGGAATTTTAAAATACCAAAATGCTGATTTTTTAGACTGAAAAATGCTAATATGAAAAATAGAAAGATTTATAACTGTGGTCTGTGGCCAGAATATTTACAGTTTGAACATAGATTTCCGCTTTGCTGTATGTATGATTTTCATCATGTTTTGCCGTTGCAGGTTTGGAGTAATCAGATTATGTGCAGATGAAATTGTGTCAGACTCTCAAATTTTCCAAGTTGTTCTCTAATTGGCAATCACAGCATTTCAAAGTTAGGGAATCCCTTCCCTCAGTTGATGCAAGACTAAATTTTCCATACTTATTATTAATCCAAGAATATGAAGAAATAATTGAAAAATGGAGATATATTATTAACATTTCCATTGATAACAAAATCAGGAAACATGAATCAGTGTTCTGTTAATGTATACTGAAACATGCACCCAGCTTATAGGATGGACCATTGTCCGTTGTCTGTCGGTCCATCTGGTGTTGTCATTTACATTTTGTACTTCTCCAAAACCATTGGCAGTGTCCTTGTTAAACTTGCTAGGGATCTACCTTGGGTGGGTCTCTGTGGTGTTTGTTCAAGTGGTTAGTCAGCAGAGCTTATAGAATTGTCAGTGACCATCTGTCCATCATCCAGCATCATTGTTCTTGTCCTCCAGTCACATTTAATTTTCAAATTTTTCTGCAAAGTAGTTGTGTGATCCTCATTAAACTTGGTGGAAATTTACCTTACCTCTACCAAACCTGTTCAGATGGTCATGATTCGATGATTTTTTTTTTTTATTTATGTTTTTTATTTTTTATGTTTTTTCTTTTTTAGCAAAATCTTTATAAAATCATCCTCTCCAAAACTGCTTGGCCAATCACTTTGAAACTGCATCTTGGTAATGGGTTCTGTCACTTTTCAATTGAAACAAAGTGACTTGTGAACTGTATGAGTGAAGACAGATATTCCAACCGTTGATGATGGTATTAACACAGGAACACTTCAGTGTGTGCATGCAAGGTCAGCTGAGCACAGAACTATCACAGTCCTTTTGCTTAATTACATCTCGCATGTCTGCAGTCAGCCAGCATGTGTACTTATTGCATTGGTGGAGTTGAGGCTTTATGAGGATTGATTGATGCACCTTCATGAAGCTGTTAGTACGTGTCTGGCTGGCTGACGTATCATGTCATATGCATGACAAAAACGTTGTATTGAACACTGTGTTGCTTTATTTTAGTAATTTGTATTCAATTGATGGTTCGGTGGTTGATATTTTTTCTGTCTTTCAGGTTTACCATGACCTGGGCGTTGATGTGGTTAACTCGGCCTATGAAGGCTACAACGCTTGTGTGTTTGCGTACGGACAGACTGGGTCGGGGAAGACCTACACCATGATGGGAAGCCATGTAAGTAGCACATACTGTGTCCATAGGCAGCATCTTGCCTGCTTTACAGACCAAAAAAAGTCTCGTCAGTTCTGTGTGCTCCCTATTCCACTAATAGGAGAAAAGAGACACAGAGCTTCCGTAATCAAAGAAGGCAAGTACACAACATACATTAACCCTTAGCATGTTTTAGGTGAGACGGGGTCCGTGTTTTCATTTGTTAGTCATCTGTCTGTTTCATTTTTCATCAAAAATGATACAGGTATTAAAGGATAAATAGCTTTCCATGACACAATCTAGGCACATAGTAGGCCGAGTGCACACAGGCTTTGAGCTGTTGCCTCAGTGCCTTGGCGGTTAGGACTAGAAGACGAAATGGTGGGCACAGGGCTATATTTGCTATATAATAGTCTTTCAAATTAGAACTATATGTCCCTGAAAAGTTTTGCTGTTTTATTCATTTTTGCAATAAAACCCTTTATTGTACCTTACTGTTTAAAAGAAGTTAATTACACAACAGATGGCACCACTTGCAGCTGGACAGACCAGGAGCCAGTGGTGCCATCTGCAGAGTATGTTAAAATTGTAAGGAGAAGAAAAATTTGAAAGAAAACTTGACATAAATTCTGTAACAGTTAATGCTCTTGTGAAGCACATGGGCTGTTCTTTTAGTAGTGCTGGATTTTAAAGTCGGAACTTTCAGTGGTAAATTTCAGACTGAGCCGACAGCTTCCCTGCAATGCACCCAAAGCAAATTCAGGATTCCAGCTGACATGGAGCACACTTTGTGCTGCTTAGCAACAAACGTGGTGGTACTTGAATGAAAGGTGTCTCCCTGAGCACTCTTACTCTGGAGTGACTATAATCATTCAAATGAGCGCAACTTTTGTTGCAATTGACACTGAAAGGTTTCACTTGTTTGATTAGACTCGTGCCTGTTGACCCTTGAAGACATTATAGAGACAAAACTCTCTGTTGATGTGGGGAAAAAGAGGTCAGAATTATATTAAATTTTGGACAGACTGTTTTGTCCATTTACGATACACATGTGTCATGAAAAAATAGGTGTTGACTTGACACTTATGCTGCTCAAGATGGTCTGCAACAATGCTCAGGGCCTTCAAATATGGAACAGGATAACTGCATCTGTTTGCCCGTCTTGATATTATATTGCATAGGTCCTATACATGTATGTGGCAGTTAAAAAAATATTGTGGTGGAGGACATACAGCCATGAGATCTTTGTACATGTGTAGAGATTGTCATTGAGAGGAATGGGCTTGGAGAGTATAGAATTTGAATATAGACATTCTGGTTTTCATCATATGGACATGTTGCAGTTCGGACATTTTAATTTTTGATATAAATGGTGTTCAAAAATGATATGAGAGAGTTGTGAAAGAATGATCATTTTTGAAAATTTTTTAATTATGAATCATAAAACAATATTCTTCCCAGTCAAAAGCAGCGCTGACATATTGGGTCCCTATTAGTGTTTTCATGAGAAATCATTGGTAACCATGGCAACTAATTCCCTTTGTAGAACCTCAGTGTTAAGTGCTTGTAGAGTCAGCTAGATTATCTAAGATTCTTGATGTATCTGTATGCTTCCCCCATGTACTGGAAATTTGCTTAATTTTGCTGTATTTTTATTTTTTTCACTGATTTTGCTGATGACGCGATACATGTACTGTGAAAATAAAAATACAGTGACAGTATTTTAACACATACATTTAACAGAAATCGTGTTCAATATGGTGAAATTAAAACTTCAGTGTAAAAAGTTCAGAGCCTGTCTCAAATGCAAAAGCCCGGAACGTTTATACTGGTAAAAATAAGTGTGTTTACATTACATTGCATTTCCTCCATGACCAGGTTCCTGTCAAGAGGTTCCAGAAACTGAGGAACTTTCTTCCTTTTCGTGGGCTTCCTGGCACGAGACAGGTAGACAGGGAGGTGTGTGGTCTGGCTGTCAGACCCGAGTGCTGTGGTGTGCCCTTTTCAGCTTTGCCTTTATTGCAGATATGGATTGCTGGTATCGTATAATATCATGATAAGTGTGACACTAAGTGATTGTTTAACCCTTGCAGTACTTACAGACCTGATCAACAGCTTTCCTTGTCCTGTGTGCGATACGATAAAGCTGTCTGCTAAGTGGCCCTAGGAAAGCAGGGACCTGACCCTGTTGTTTTTCCTGGCAAACCTCGGCATGGCCTGGGCACTTGACAATACATCCTTATATCAGGAATTTGAATCTTGAATCATTAAACTACTTTGAAGGATTATAATTGTTGTCATGGTTAGCACTAAAAGAGTTCAGTAGACAGCTGGTGGTGAGGTATTGGAACTGATTACTTGAAAGTTGGAGTTGTTAGTGCCTTTCTCTTAATGTAGCATGTGTCTTTACCTGCTTGGCATTCATTCACCTAACTCAATCCGGGCTGGTCATGTATTTTCCTGTATTGTAAGTGAAAATTAAATGAGATATGTATTTTTGAATTCCTCTGTGTGGCAAAGTCATATTTACTGCAATACTATCAAATGGAGATAAACTTTGTACATTGATATTAACCTTTTTCCCCTTAACCTGGCAGGTTTGACAGGCTAAAACTGGGCCCTTATCAAATGTTGTCTGCTTCAGTGTTTTCTATCAAAATCACATGCCCCAGGTCAACAGCTTTCCTTGGCAAGGGTTGGGCACTAAGTGCCCAACCCTTGCCAAGGAAAGCTGTTGACTCAGTCTTAATTCAAGGAGCGAAGAGTGGCAGTGGGGATCAGTGCTTGTCTGAGAGCTAATATTAGCTGTCAATCTTCTACTGGCTACCTGTGGAGCCCTCCATTAAAACCATTGAGGTCTGACTCATAGTTAAGCAGGCAATTGTGCTAATCAGTGTGATGTATTTGAAGTGGTGGTGCTCTGATGGTTTCTCTCAATTGAAGATTATGTGGTCATTTATCGTGCAATCAGTATTAAATAATTGCTTTATTTTCACATATTTAAATTTTCTTGGTTTAGAAAATACAGTGTTTCCAAGTTCTTTGCTTGGAGTTAAAACCTGACCCTTCCCCTTTCTGAAAATATTGCATGATAGTTTGTTATGTTGCCCCAATATTACATGGACTATATGTAACCATAGCAGCAGCTGCTTGATTGCTTATAGGACTTCAGAGATTGAAGTGATGGCGTTTTGATGCATGCATGTAACATTTCATCCATATCACCCATTGACATTGTTTGTGACAAGCTTTACCAGAACAGGTCAAGTTTTTGTGGCTAGAAGCTTGCTGATTCATTTTATATCAAATGGAATAGTTTTTTTCCAGTCAGGTCCATGAATATTCATGCACCACAAATAAATTTTACCTTGACCCCCAAACACGGTCATTGTATGTTTAATACATTAAACACATGTTCTTCCAGTAGGGAAATTTACACCCATTGGGAACACTAGCAAAGAGATGTCAAGAGGTCAGACAGAACGAAACCACTCAGACCATCCTAAAGTCTCTACTCAGGCAAAAGCTGCCCAGACGGGCACTTTTTGCCATCTTGGCCATTGCCTAGTCTTTTCATGCATGTGACATTCACTCAGTCCATTAACACTATATACTACATGTACATATACAGCGTAGATAACGGGTCTTCAGACGTCGACAGATACCTCTACATGTAATTGATAATTCTATATGCCATACACTTGTCATTATAGGCATATCATCATTACAAACTGTTTAGGCCAATGACACATTCCTGTTGTGGCTGTCAGTTTGGGTTGGGATCAATTTATATCATACAAATGGGTGCTGCCAAAAAGTAATGCTGTTCCTGCACTGAAACAAGATTACCTTGCTTTCCGCTGAAGATCTTAATTTTACATTAATGAACTGACAAGGTTTATCAGATCCTTTCACTTCAAGACAACCATTATAAGTGATTTGGTTATCATTATTTATAACCTGCTATTGCAGGAAAAGCAGACACATTTAACTGGAGATGATGCATGCGGGACATTGTTTGTGTTGTGTTGGAGTTCATTATAAGACATTTTGTTTACAGTGGTCCCCGTCTTATAAGGCCACCCCAAATGCAGCTAATAAGTGACCTTGTAAGAGGGGTGGCCTCTCTTGAGGGGAAGAATATAATGGAAATACCATATTTTCTGAACAAGAATGTTGGCTTTTCAAGAGAGGTGGTTTCTGGTGAGAGGGGCCATATAAGAGGGGGCCCACTGTATTCATTTCTTTACATTAAATACATTAGTATCAAGCAAGCATCATGACCAATTGCAATTGAAGGCTTATCACAGAGTAACAGTTGGTTTTTCAGAACCATCTGATCGCTCAGGCAAGAAAAATACGATCAGGATGCAATTATGCACGAGCCACTCTATTTACTGCTGGAAACTGACAGCCATGTATCCACATGCAACTGTTTTCCTGTTAAAATTAGCAGAAACAGTCCATCATAAATAGCATCTGCTTTATTTCTCATCAAGGATGACGTTGGCAAATTGTATCAATAGCTTACTTTGTCACCCTTTCTGCACATTTCACCTGAATGTGCATTATATGTTGAACAAGCTACAACTTGGGTGGCAAAGGAATAGATGAAGCCTGTCCTGGACAGAAGAAGACTGAGCCTACAGCTTCCCTTGGTGTGGGGAGGGTGCATTGCACCCACCCTGCACCAAAGGAAGCTGTTGGCAGGGAGCATGCATTTCATGATAGGCCTTATTTACAATTCTTAGCAGAAATGTTTTCCATAAACATGAAATAATAATTGAAGGGAGTATAAAGCAGATGGCAATTTACATCCTGGTACTTTTGGCTGATTTGAGCTGGAATATGTGAACATTGTCAGACTTTATGTCGTATACTATGAAAAAGTTGTATCACTTAAAATCAACAGGGAGGCTGGATTGGTTATTTTGTCGCAGATGTCTTTCAGAGTTCCAAGATGTGATTTCAGTGTTTTTTCTGAATCTCTGTACTTGTAGTGTACAGTAAATGTTTTAAAAAACCATAAAACTATGTAACTATCATTTAATATTATTACTCTTCCAGTGTCAATCAGGCCACAGACTACAGTTATAAATCCTTCTATTTTTCATATTAGCATTTTTCAGTCTAAAAAATCAGCATTTTGGTATTTTGAAATTCCGTGAACGGCATTTAACAGATAAAAATGTCAGAAAAATATGGACGAATTTTTGTCATACAATTCCCAGCTCGTTAATTTGAGATAATTGAAATACGAAACAACACCTGGATGTCAGCTTTATACAGGTGTATGAACTGTGCTCTTGCCAGGGTCACATCTTTGTCCTTCCCCACCATAAAGTTCCCACCTGGCCTGGAAGACAGTGCACCTATATGACCACCAATGAAGCAACTCTGCGATGCAGCAAACCTGACTTAGCTAACTTTATTTAAACAGAAGCTACAGCATGCTGAAAACACAGTATTTTCACAATTACGGACTATCTCCATTGGGATGTGCAACCAGCCAATCACAACTGTAGTCTGTAACCTAATAGACTTATCAAAATTTTTAAAACTTGTTTAACTGAAGCCACAACTTGTTTTCTGCAAAGGATTTGCATTAACTTTACCAAACTTCAATATTAAAGAAAACATCAACTTTTTTGCAAGCAACCTTTAAATCTGAAAAATCAGTTTTTATGACAAATAAAATAATTAATTAAAATTTTGAGGAAAATTATATAATTGCATCCAATCAACTCTTTTCTGTCCAATATGAATAAGATACACAATGGGCTATGATGCAAACCCATAATCACTTGCCTGCATGTCCTGCCCTTACAATGAGAGATCAAATTACAATGCCCCACCCCTTAATTTTAACCCCAAATTTGAATATATTGCTAAAATTTTATGAATTTTTAGGTGAAATTGGCGATTTTTTTACTATTTATGGATAGATTCGTAGCATTTGTCTACAAAAAATATGACATCTATCACTGCTGAGGCATTAATGGCGGATGGGGGGAGTATCAGTTACACCAAGTCAGCATCTAATAGCAGTCATTATGGCAGTATTTTCCTGATATAATCTGAATTATGGCAGACAATGGGACAGTTTCAGTGTTTAAACATTATGAGCCCATCAAAGTGCACAGTTTAAGACCAGTAGGTCACAGATTAGAGTAGCAGTATTCAGCAAATTATGTTTTTTGGTACTAAAATTATGGAATTTTAACGCGCCCTTTATTTGAACATTAGGAGGGCAGTTGGGTGATCCAGCTTCCACAAACCAATAGTGCTATGCCTTTTTTTCTGCAGTAGACTGTATAAGTTGTGGTTAATTGACATGGTTTCTGGTGTATGTGCACATATTAGACAGAAAATGACAAAAGTTTGTACAGTTACTCCAATATCATAAATGCATATTTGTATTCACAAGTGCTCTAATTTTAAATTTGATAAGCATCCAATTATCAATCCAATTATCAGGCGCAAGTGTTTTCAGGCAAGTGTTTAATGGAAGCTAACTTTTTCCCCTTGTTTCACTTTCTGAAACTCTTATGATTATATGTGGTTGTATGTTGAAGTTCAAATGTTTTGCCACCTATTTACACTAGCTTGGTAAAAGTTATAAAATCTGCAATTCATAAGTGCTGTCATCCATATTCATGGATATTAATTTATTCATTTATGTGAAAATAATATGCTGATGAACTCAACAGCTCAACAAAGTCGGCATGCCTGATTTTAAATGATTTACCCCAGTCAAATGACACACATATATGACAAGCTTTTGTCTACAAAAAAAAATAAAAATAAAAATAAAAGGGGGTGGGGGGGGGGGGGGAAACAAAACCAAAACCAAAACCAAAAAACAAAGAAATTTACATTTTACCTAAGATTTGTACAGCTCTACTGACAGACAATGCACATTTTTTCTGGTATGCCGAAAATCACTGTGACATGATTTTGTATAAACAGCTCTGCATATGAATGGAGGCTGTAGGCCTACAATGACAATGCCACAAAATTAAAAGTTTGAAACAGAGGGTCACTAAGATTTGTACAGCTCTACTGACAGACAATGCACATTTTTTCTGGTATGCCGAAAATCACTGTGACATGATTTTGTATAAACAGCTCTGCATATGAATGGAGGCTGTAGGCCTACAATGACAATGCCACAAAATTAAAAGTTTGAAACAGAGGGTCACTAAGTTTCATATCAATGGGATTAGCATAATTTATTCATATCACATTAGCATTGTTAATTTCTCATACACACATGATTACCTGTGTGGTACCTGTGAGGTATCGCTAAATAAAAGGGCTATGGAAGCTATCTATCTACCAAGCAGTCTGCAAAGGAGGCTTATCCTGTGCACTTGTTAAATGTCTTGCAGCGAATCCTGTTATTATTTATGCAGTGTGGTTCCACTGATAGGTGCAACATATCCATGCACAATGATTTGTGACATAAATGTGATACTTCATGAATTTTTAGAAAATTGAGACTGTTAAACTTGATATTCACAGCCGATCTGTGGGTGTAAAACTTCTTTTCTCCTTTCATAAGCTGGCCTGAGGTACACAATACCATAGCCCGAACCAATTTGCCTTGTGATCTACAGTCCCAGGACCATATCTTGCATGCTCCATCCATGTAAAAGTTGTTAGGATCACTCAAAATTATCCAGGCAGCTGTCAAAAAGTGCTGACTTCCCATTTTTAACTTGCTTGATGGACGATAATAGAATAACAACATGACCATGTGAGTCCCAATACATACAGAGTTAGCCCTAATAGGCCACAGACTACAGTTATAAATCCTTCTATTTTTCATATTAGCATTTTTCAGTCTAAAAAATCAGCATTTTGGTATTTTGAAATTCCGTGAACGGCATTTAACAGATAAAAATGTCAGAAAAATATGGACGAATTTTTGTCATACAATTCCCAGCTCGTTAATTTGTGATAATTGAAATACGAAACAACACCTGGATGTCAGCTTTATACAGGTGTATGAACTGTGCTCTTGCCAGGGTCACATCTTTGTCCTTCCCCACCATAAAGTTCCCACCTGGCCTGGAAGACAGTGCACCTATATGACCACCAATGAAGCAACTCTGCGATGCAGCAAACCTGACTTAGCTAACTTTATTTAAACAGAAGCTACAGCATGCTGAAAACACAGTATTTTCACAACTACGGACTATCTCCGTTGGGATGCGCAACCAGCCAATCACAACTGTAGTCTGTAACCATCATAATAAAAGTTTTGTTCGTCTAAATTATGGAATGAACCTGTTTCCATATGCTTGTAAAAAGTGGAGGTTTGAGGTAGCAACATGTGTGTAGTTGCAGATCAAAGCAGTCCCTGTATTGAGCAGCAGGTTCCCTTGCCACCCTCAGGTCATGATATGTCCAAAGTGTTGTTTTGAGCAAAGCTGTTGGTTCAATCCAGAATCTGCTACTAAAAGAGAAAACAGCTTTGACAAAATTTCTTTCATTGCAAACCATTTGAATGATAATGGTATATCCCCATTGCAAATATGAACACAATTGTCCACATGTATAGTAATATTCAGGGCAGGAAATAAGCCCATGCCACCTGAGCCAAATGCTTATGTAGTTGCCTGAACAATTTTTACATTGTACTGGTGATCAAATGAACCATTCTTGATTAAAATTTTAGAAACCCTGGCTATTTTGTTGCCTGCTAAGACAGATGAAATTACACTATCGTTACTGTGCGGGCTCTCCACTTAGTCTGCCGAGCCACAACTGGCCGGCTGTCTTTCATCCTTCTGCGACAGAAAAAGTTGACAGCCTGTACATGTGATATTTCAGTGGCTTTTAACTCGCACTGACCTCTGGGATAGTGGCGCTATTTTCCCTCCATTTTGTAACCTGGCAATTATAGGATCAGGGAGCAGCAATTAAGATTGGAATGCCGATAGTTAATTGAGTTATTAGATAAGCCCAAGTTTCAGTAGCAGTAGGAAGCACTTGTGTATACAGTGGTACATGCCATTAGCGACCCCGTGGTCAGCGACCAGCTGGTCAAAACGACCATTTTTCTCCTGCACGGACGTTTTTCTCATGTTAAATGTACTGTCGTGAGCGACCCGCAACCAGGAAAATTTGGCATTACGGACAGCAAATGACCACTTTTTGACGAGACTCTTGAATGTCAAACTGTGACAAACCCTGATTTTTTCCCATCATATATGACCAAAATGTAATTGTCATTCATTCAATTACCGTAATTCCCCTGTGTTTCAAACTTTGTTTCAAATAATGGGTACAGATGTGAAGTGCATGGCAACGTGGAACATACCGGGTTCTTTTTTCTTTTTTTTTCTTTCTTTTTTTTTTTTTGGGTGGGGGTGGGGGTGGGGGTGGGGGCTTGAAGTTGAACTGGCCGGCACCTTGTGTCTATGGTGTCATCTTCTATCGAGCCTTTGTTTTGCATAAAAAAACAACTGTGAACGGTTGCAAAAATATTCTGAATAAATAACTTACTATCTTGACCATAATCTGCATGCTCAGTTATGTCAAGTTCATTGTTAATCTTAAGAAACCAATTAAAATACACTCCCGCTATCTTGCAAGTGCACACTTGAATCGGCCATTTGTAGTTTGCAGTTGGGTACAAATTATTTTGCGGAACTTCGGTGAACTCCGGCAAACTCCGGAGCAACGCACATGGTCTGACATTTGTCAAGAAGCAAAACACAGATATACCTGTGGTGTTGTGTTGCCGTTTATTTTATATTCAATTGCAATTAAATTATTACAGGTTTTAAATTCAGAATTACTCTCATCATACTAGGAATAAATTATTGAAATTCAGCATTACTCTCATCATACTAGGATTAAATTATTGAACCAAGAGTAATACTTATGCGTAACTTATGTGAACTACGGACACGCACATGCTCTGAGATTTGTTGATCAACTTGACTTGAGCCAAGTCAACCACTGGCAGATATGTATACACATGGTGTTTTGTTTGCCGTTTATTTTATATTTGTTTAAATTAGAATTATTATAGGTTTTTCAGCATTACTGTCATAATGCTATGATTAAATTGAACCGAGACTAGAAGGGTGAATTTGTTTGCGACCAAACATTCAACTGGCCACATCGTCAGGCTGGGTGGGATATGACGACACTCAGCACAACAGCTTAAAGGCTTAATTCTACCACTTGCTTTTGTTTTGACAACCCCTTACGCAGATTATCATTCTTATCAACTGAGACACTTCTGATCTATGAGCAGATGTAATGTGCTCTGCAGACTTGTGAAACTGCACAGGTTTGTCTTTGAAACTTTATTGATTACACAGTGACCATGATTGGTATAATGAAGTTTCTTTTTAATAAAGTTATTGAACATAAGTAAAAATAATGAGTCAAAAAATATATTTTATTTCCATGCACATGTGTGCAAAAGAAAGATGAAGTCCCACGTACGGGAGCTTGATCGTCTGGGGAAATATCGTCGTGTATATTGGGGGATGCTTTTGAGGATGAGGCTGAACTTGCTAGCAGGACGATTTCCAGTTATTATGGGGAGTCCTGAGTCGTGGATCATGAATAAGAAATGGAGGGACATGCTTTTGACAGAGTAGTACCAGAACAAAACAGTCACGGTTGTCTGTACTGGCGTTGTTTCATGCAAAAATATGGTAGTGACTCTAGCCATCTTGACATCTTTGACTCGGAATTGTCCGAGTTAGAGGAGTTACCAATATACTGTATCCTGTATTACTACCAGTAAACCACATTAGCCCTTTGATCTCTGTGGACTACACATGTTGAGCAGGTTGGCTTGTAATGTTCTGACACAAGTGTGTGGAACATGACATCATACAGGATGCTGATTGGTTGGAGCGCAGCTCATTAATATTTAGAGGGCAATCAACCAGTTGGCAAAGACAAAGCAGTCATTGGCCAGAGAGGCCCGTAGTAATGTTATCTTGCAGAGTGCTTATTGCCCCTTGAAATGACTCTAATTTGCGGTTCAGCAGACTATTTGTGGAGCGCATTCAGACATGCGAAACAATAGTTTGTTTAGCAGGCAAGCTATTTTATGATTATCAGTCATTTCATGAGTACCTGAAATCTCAATTTTGAGTCCTGGTGTTGACTTTTTATTCATCCCGTCAAAAGAAACTGTTGATGTGTCTTATAATTATCAGTGTGCAGGTTATGTGAGAAGGCTGTGGGTTGATGTTTTAAGGGCTTAAATATGAAATTCAGAGAGTAAGTCCCAGGTGGGGAGGAAGATTAACAGTTTCTTGAGTCAATTCAAAGGTGGGGGATTGAAAGACCTGGAGTTAAATTTGATGAAACTGTCACTAAATCTGTATTATTGGCACATATTACTAATAGTCTACTGTTGTTCTTGTCTGATGCCATTATTTTATTGCATTGCAGGAAGACATGGGGCTGATCCCAAGGATATGTGAGGTGAGTAGCTACAAGCAGTCTATGATATTGATCTTGTTGGTGGTGCCACCTAGTGGACTGCATAATAAAGAGACCAAAAACATGAAAAAATTGAAAACATTCTGCTGTGTTACAGTTTCATTTTCGGTGGATTCTCATGAAATTTCGGCAAAATATTCTGGTGGCCATAATTATGTAAAACCCAAACAGTGCTAGTAGCACGACCAGCAGGAGAACAGAAGTAGGAAATATTATTTGGTGAGATTTATGAAAACTAATTCATTATTTTAAGGAATTATAAGGTAATTTTACCAAATGTAAAACAAACATATATGATATATGGAAGGTTAATAGTTCATTAATATGGGTGACATTGACCTACTCTAAGGTAGAGTGGGAATGCATTACAGGAAACAATCTTTTCTTTTTTTGGATGGTCATTGCATTTTAACCTGTGAACATATACCCATATACCATCACAGGAAACATTAAAACAGACTAAAGTCTCTGACATTAATTCAGACATGTTTGTGGAACTGGTGGTATATTGAAACTGTCATTATAGGTGTCAAAACATGTTAACCCTCAAAGTGCTAATCACTGCTAGAGTTGTTTTTTCATTACTGTTAAATATATAATGGTTAAAAGATTCAAATTCCTCTTGAAAATGTTTCATTCAAATACCAGCAAGCCTAGTCTGAAGCAAAAACTGATCTTAGTCAACAGCCCAGCTGCTTTCCTCTGGACACTTTTCGCACATCGTGCACAAAATGTCCCGAGGAAAGCTGTTGACTCAATCTTAAATCTGCGCTTCAAGAGTTTAATTCATTGAATCAATAATAAATTGAAATGGAACTACAAAATTAACACCAAATACATGTTAGGCCAGTAGACTAATTTCATATGTATGACTTTTACCTATTTTTCAAGATAATTAAGCACTTAAGTAAAGAGCCCTAAATTCAACATGTTGAAAAGGAATAAGGCTGACGATACCAAATGTACCGAAAGTACTGAGGAAAGCTGTTGAAGGGAACTTTTTTTTAGCTCAGCTGACTTGTCAGTCAACTGAGCTTATGTTATAAGTAGCCATCTGTCGTCCACAATTCACATTGTCGACTTCTTCTCCAAAACCATCAGCCAGATTCACTTCAAACTTGGTGGGGATGTGCCTTGGGTGGGTCTCTACCAAGTTTGTACAAATAGTCATGCTCCAGAGATTTTGGATTTTTTATGAATTTTTTTGTTCTTTTTGGGGGCAAATCAAAAAAATCTTCTGCGAAAGCGCTCACCCAATTGCTTTGATATCGCACAGGGACACTCCCAGGGATTCCTAGTTCTTAATTCGTTCACCAGATGGTGCTGCAATTTTTTATAATTGCTATGATATTACATAAGAACTCCTAGTTCTTATTTTTTTTCAAACTCTTTTTGAATTTTTGTGGGTATTTCATTACTTGTCGCTTCTTCTCCAGAACTGTCTCTCAGATTAAACTGAAACTTTGTGGATATGTTCCTTATGAAAATGTCAAGTAAAGATGTTCACTACGTAGCACTGCTGTTGATTCCTGATTTTTCACCATTTGTTTTTTTCAATTCGGGTACTTCTCGGTAAATGCACCTTTTCTGTTGCTTTCTGTGCAGGCCAATGGGCATTCTAATGCATTTTAATGGTAATTCACATTTTGGACTTCTCTGAAGAAACTGTCCAACAGATTTACTTCAAACTTGGTGGCAATGTACCTTGGGTGGGTCTCTACCAAGTTTTTCCAAATGGTCATGCTCCAGTGATTTTTGGATTTTTTATATTTTTTTTCAAAAATCTTCAAAAAGGATAATAGGAATTCAAATTTAACATGGGAATCTCTTGTAACGGTTATAACTTAAATAATTTGGGCCATATTTGTGCCAAACTTGGTAGGGATGTACCTTTTATAAGTGTCTACCTATTTTGTGGAAATGGTCATGCTGCAGTGACATTGGATCTTGACCTCATTCCCAAGGTCACAGGACAACTGACACGAAATTTACTGTTCATTTGATAACTTGAGATCTGTTTTGAGTCACAATAAAATGGAGTAGCCTCTCTTCCCCTGATGAAGGACCACCCACGGCACGAAACACGTTGGGGGAGGCTATCCTTGATTTGTTATATTTCCTTTATAAACTTCTCGTTTTGATGTCTTTAATTTTTCAAGATTCCTAGGTGTTGTTAGGTCCCTTCTTTCACAATTGATCTTAGACCAGTCCCAGGGATGCAGACCATGCATCTCCTAGTAGATCCATCTGGGCATCTTTTTACCACCCAACGGCACCAGCCTTTGTGTTGTCCTATTAGTTTTACTCATGATTGACTTTGCAGAGACCTTTGTGGAAAGAGTGAATACCTGTATGTTAATATTGTCTTTCATTTTGTCTAGAACCTATTTTGCCGGATGTCAGATGAAGACACCACATACAGATGTGAAGTAAGGTAAGTTGTTGGATGCAGTAGAGGATTAGTTTTTGCAGATGGCACCACTGGTATTAACCTTAGTATCTAGCTCCTTACAAGTGGAGCGACCAGGTGGGTAAAGAAATCTAGCCTCACTGATTGGCTGCTGGGTGTCCACCAGAACTTGTATCACATGCACTTTACCTCCCTGTACATCGCCTATTAAGAAAGTGTCAAGAGGAGTCTGACATGGTGGTGGTAGAAAAGTGATGTGAGACTCAGTCATGCTAAATGGTACACCGTATCATACATGTAATTGTCGTGTAAACCTTACAACATAACCTTCATCTTCAGCTGGTAACATTAACAATCCAGTCATGATTCAGCTGTCTTTGCCAGATGGAAGGACAACTTTACATGAATGTATATACATAAATGTATATACATAAATGAGGTTGTTATGTATGTAAAGGTATTAATTTTACTTCAATAATGTATTTGTAATGAGTACATTGGGTAATTAAAGGTGAAAGTAGCAGACATGAAAGTATAATATTCTGTTTGAACATGTTATACTACATTGGGAATCCTACATTGTGCATGTTTATAATGCCTTGATTTTTCTCTCTGCAACATTAAAGGAATCTGGCAAAGCATCATCATAAGTTTGTGCATACTGACACCTAACTGTTAAGTGCTTTATTTTTGAAACAAGGTCAGTGGGGGGGGGGGGGGGAGGGGGCTGTCAGACTATCAAATTAACAGAAATTTTGGAACTTTTCAAAATTTGACCTAATGTCGCCCTCCTCCAAAGGTGATGGATAAAATAAATTAAAAATGACAGTTGCTGCATGGTTACCTTTGTCCTGGTAGATATGATTAATGGTTAAGAATGCATGCTGATTTTTCAGCTACCTTGAGATTTACAATGAGAGGGTGCGTGACTTGCTACGTGACAGGCAAGAGAAACAAGAAAAACAGACTCAGAACCTGCGTGTCAGGGAGCACCCCAAGACTGGACCTTATGTACAAGGTACACGCACATAAACCTTGCCGTGTGTCAAAATATACGAGGCCAAACAATAACATAGCAAGTTTCTTAGTATAACCTAGCTGTTAGCCATTTTAAGGCCCTACAACAACCGCTTATATTCAATCAAAAAGGAAAAAAAGATTATTTTTGTCTAAGGTCTGGCCGTTTTTATGTAATTTGGGCCTCATGTTGGCCTTTTTCTGGCAAGTATTGGGAAAAACAAGAAAATGAAAAGCTGTGTGCTCTCACCCATTTTTAGCTCAGCTGACTGACTAGTCAGGCTGAGCTTTATGGAGACTGAGTCGTCCATCGTCAGTCAGTCCCTCTGATTGCAATTAAATTTTTGACTTCTTCTGCGAATCCTTTGGCCAGATTCACTTCAAACTTGGTGGGAATGTGCTTTAAGTGGGTCTCTACCAAGTTTGTTCAAATGGTTATGCTCCAGTGATTTTTTTATTTTTTTATGATTTTTTTTGTTTTTTGGTGGGGCAAATCTTAAAGATCTTCTCTGAAACTGCTCGCCCAATTGCTTTGGTGTCACACAGGAACACTCCTTGGGACTCTTAGTTCTTAATTTGTTCACCAGGTGGTGCTGCAATTTCTATTTTTTTTATGATTTTTTGTGTGTGTTTGCTATTTTGGACTTCTTCTCCAGAACCGTCACTCAGATTGAGCTGAAACTTGGTGGATATGTTGCTTGTGGAAGAGTCAATTGTAGTTGTTAACTATATGGCACTGCTGTGGATACCTGATTTTTAGCAATTTTTTCAATTCGGGTGCTTCACAGTAAATGCAGCTTTCCTATTGATTACTATGCAAGTCAGTGAGCATTCTAATGCTAAATTCACATTTTTGACTTTTTCTCAGAAACCATCAACCAGAATCACTTTAAACTTGGTAGCAATGTACCTTGGGTGGGTCTCTAACAAGTTTGTTCAAATGGTCATGCTTCAGTGATTTATGGATTTTAATCTTTTTTTTTTCTTTTTTGTCCTTTTTGGGGGCAAATCTTAAAAAATCTTCTCCATAAACGCTCACCCAAATGCTGTGATATCACACAGGAACACTCCTGTGGCCTCCTAGTTTTTAATTTGTTCACCAGATGGCACTGCAATTTGTAGCTCAGCTGACTTGCCTGTCAGACTGTGCTTTTAGGAGGCTCAGTCATCCGTCTTAGAAATAATTCCAAATGTCATGTGCATTCAGCTTAACCTCAAGTCGTCAACACAGGTCTATTTGGTTACAACCTTGACTTTGTGGGACAAGCTTAGGTCAGCTGAGCATGGGCTCATCACGCAGCCCTCTAGTTTTCAAATATACCTGAGAAAGTTTAATTTGCATGGTGTAACTGTCATTTCAATTATAGATACATGGACAGAGAGCGAAAACAGCAAGACCATACAAACTGTTAAATTAGCCACGAGCACATACAGTGGACCCTACTTGAGAGGCCAGCTTTTCAAGACCTTGACTCCGTACTTTTCATGTTACTTATAGCTCATACGAGAGGCCAACTGTCTTCAGAGACCACTATTTGATCATCCCTACAGGTGGTCTTTGAAGACTGTTTCACTGTTGTCTAGTACCAAATCAGAATTGAATTTATGTGAAAACAGAGCTCACCATTCAATAATACCAATGGAGAGTGAGGCTTCTAGTTTTACTCAGGCATAATTATAAATTTTATATATATATATATATATATATATATATATATATATATATATATATATATATATATATATATATATATATATATATATATATATATATATATATATATATATATATATATATATATATACACATTACCTGGGATACTTGGCTTGTTTTGTTGAGCAAGTAGAGTTGAATTTCAGCAAACTTACTATTTGTTGCAGATTTGTCAAAACATTTGGTGATGAGCAATGCTGACATTCAGGGGCTCATGGAGAGAGGAAACAGCAACAGGTAGTCACCACATACTTTGTACACCTGTAATACAACGCAGATCAAAAAGAATCATTTTTATGCACCTGATATACAGCACAAAGAACCATTTTTAACTCGGTGGACTTGTCAGTAGCTGAGCTTATCTTATGGTCCTTTGTCCATCGTCCGTTGTCAGCAATCGACTACTCCAAAACTGTCAGCCAGATTCACTTCAAACTTGTTGACAGTGTACCTGGGGTGGGTCTCTACCAACTCTCTTCAATTGGTTACGCTCCATTGATTTTTGGATTTTAAGCTATGCTGACTTGTCAGTCAGTAGAGCTTTTAGAATCTGTTGGCATCCGTCGTTAGACTTTTTCAGTTTCATCTTCTCAAAAATCGCTGCATGGAATGTTTTGATTTTGCACATGGGTGTGCCCCAGATGGACCTCTATGAAGTTTGCAAAGGAGATTATTATGCAATAATTTTTTTACTTTTTATGAATTTTTTTATTTATTTTTTTCAAAAAAAATAAAACTTCTTTATCTCAAGAACCACTTGGCCAATTGCTTTGATATTGCACAAAAGGTTACCTGGGGTCAACTAGTTCTTATTCTGGCCAGCAGATGGTGTTGCAATTTTTTCCTTATTTTTTTTTTCTATGAATTTTTGTGTGTTAAGGCTATTTTTGACTTCTCCTCCAGAACGGCTAAACAGAATTGTTCGAAATTTAATCAGAAAATAATTGGCCTTTAGACAATAAATGCTTGTAAAAAATAATGTGGATATGTTAATTTTGGACAAAGTTCTGGGATATCAAACTTTGCAACTAAGTGAGTGCTGCCACTGTACATGTATATATGGCAATACAGTGCACATACTGCCCTATTGTATTTACATTGTCGACTTCTTCTCAAAAACAGCTACATGGAATGTTTTGATTTTATACATGGATGTTGCCCAGGTGGACTTCTACCAAGTTTACAAAGGAGATAATAATGCAATAATTTTTCTATTTCTTATGAATTGTTTTAATTTATTTTTTGAAAAAAATAAAAATTTCCTTGTCGCAAGAACTACCTGACCAATTGCTTTGATATTGCACATAGGGTCACCTGGGGTCAAGTGATTTTTATTTTTGGCTACCAGGTGGTGCTGCAATTTTTTAAGAATTTTTAATGAATTTTTGTGTGTTAAGGCTATTTTCAGCTTCTTTAGGACAGCTAAACAGAATTGCTTAAAATTTTATGAGAATATAGTTTGACTTTGGATAATAAAGGTTTGCAAAAATAATGTGGATATGCTAATTTTTGACAAAGTTATGTGATATTAAACTTTGCAACTGTAAGTGAGTACTGCCACTGTATATGTATATATGGCAATTCAGTGCATTTATTGCACTATTGTATTTACATTTTCGACTTCTTCTCCTAAAAAGCTCCATGGAACATTCGGATTTTGCACATGGACATTTCCCCAGTGGGCCTCTACCAAGTTTGCAAAGGAGATGATGATGATGCAATAATTTGTCTATTTTTGATGGATTTTTAAATTTATTTTTTGAAAAAAATTAAAATGTCCTTGTTTCAAGAACTACCTGGACAATTGCTTTGATATTGTACATTGGGTCACCTGGGGTCGCCTAGTTCTTACTTTTCAATTCCGGCACTCATCAGTAAATGTACCTTTCATATTAATCACTGTGCAAGTCAAGGGGCATTCTAATGCTGATTCACATATTTGACTACTTCTGTGAAACTGTCAGTCAGATTGATTGACTTCAAACTTGGTGGCAATGTACCTTGGATGGGTCTCTAGCAGATTTGTTGAAATGGTCACACTCCATTCATTTTTGTTTTTTTTAATGATTTTTCTTGTGTTCTTTTTCAGGCAAATCTTCTACTCTGAAACCACTCACCCAGTTGCTTTGATATCACACAGGATCACTCTTAGGGACTCTTAGTTCTGAATTTGTTCACCAGGTGGCACTGCGATTATTTTTAATTTTTTATGATTTTTTGTGTCTTATTGCTATTTTTGACTTCTCCAGAACAGTCACTCGGATTAAGCTGCAACTAAATGGATAAGTTCTTTGTCGAAGGGTCAAACAAAATGGTATGCTAGGTGGCAATGCTGCAGTTTCCTGATTTTTCACAATTTTTTTCAATTTGGTTACTAGGGCAGTCTAATGCTAATTCACTGTTTTGACATCTTCTCCCAAACCACCAAATTGACTTTAAACTTGGTAGCATGTACCTTGGGTAGGTCTCTAGCAGATTTCGTCAAACGGACATGCTCCATTAATTTTTGGATTTGGGGGAACTTTTTTTTCTTTCTTGGGGCAAATCTTGAAAAATTACAATGTATGCCACAAAGAATCATTTTTATACACCTATATGATACAATGTCGATCATAATGAATAATTTTTACCTCAGCTGACTTGTCAGTCAGCTGAGGTTTTAGGAGTATAGGCCATCCCTCCTCCATCGTCCGTCCGTCCACCATTCACATTTTGGACTTCTTCTCAAAAACCGTCAGCCAGATCCACTTCAAACTTGGTGGGGATGTGCCTTGGGTGGGTCTCTACCAAGTTTGTTCAAATGGTCACAGTCTAGTGATTTTTGGATTTTTTATGAATTTTTTTGTTCATTTTTGGGTGAAATCTTAAAAAATCTTCCTCTCCGAAACCGCTCACCCAATTGCTTTGATATCACACAGAAACACTCCCTGGGACTCCTAGTTCTTAATTTGTTCACCAGGTGGCGCTGCAACTTTTTAAAAAAATTTTATGAATTTTTGTGTGTTATAGCTATTTTCGACTTCTTCTCCAGAACCGTCGCTCAGATTAAGCTGAAACATAGTTGATATGTTCCTTGTAGAAGGGTCAAACAAAGTTGTTCACTATGTGGGAATGCTGCGGATTCCTGATTTTTAATGATTTTTTCAATTCGGCTCCTTTGCGGTAAATGCACCTTTCCTATTGATTACCATATAAGTCAATGGGCATTCTAATGCTTATTTACATTTTCAACTGCTTCTCCAAAACCGTCATCCAGATTTACTTTAGACTTGTTGGGGATGTACCTTGGGAGGGTGTCTACCAGGTTTATTGTCATGTTCCAATGAATTTTGGATTTTTTTTTCAAAAATCTCTGCAAAAGTTTTAATAGGAAAGTTTAACATGGGAATTTCTTGTAATTATCATAACTTAAATAATATTGGCCAGATTTACTTCAAACATGGTGGGGATGTGCCTTGGGTGGATCTCTACCAAGTTTTTTCAAATGGTCACGCTCTATTGATTTTTGGATTTTTTATGAATTTTTTTGTTCTTTTTTGGGGCAAACCTTAAAAACTTTTCTCCTCTGAAATTGCTCACCCAATTGCTTTGATATCGTACATAGACACTCCCGGGGACACCTAGTTCCCAATTTGTTCACTAGGTGGCGCTGCAATTTTTTTATGAATTTTTTATATGGTTTTGCTATTTTTCACTTGTTCTCAGAACCGTCGCTTAGATTAAGCTGAAATGTGATGGATATGTTGTTGTGGAAGGGTCATACAGTTGTTTACTAGGTGGCACTGCTTTGGATTCCTGATTTTTAAGGATTTTCAATTCGGGTACTTTTCGTTCAATGCAGCTTTCCTATTGATTACTATGTAAGTCAATGGGCATTCTAATGCTTATTCACAGGACAACTGACACGAAATTTGCTGTTGACTTGATAACTTGAGATCTGTTTTGAGTCAGCTGCACATGTTAATTATTCTGTATGAAGGTCATGCTGAGACAGTACATGAATGACCTTGACCTTGTTTGTGGGGTCACAGTGCAACATACATGAATTTTACTCTTCATTACAACTTGAGAACTACGTGAACTTTGATGTTGCACATGTAAGTATTCTTCTATAAAGATCAGACTTACTCAGAACATGGTGTCTTTGATCCTTTCCCAAGTTCATAGAGCTGCAAGTGTGATGAATGTCAAGATCAGCTGAGGCACGGGCTGTTCGCATAGCCCTCTTGTTTTATACCTATGATGTAATGGTCAAAGAGAGTCATCTTTATACATCTGAGTACAATGTAGGTCACAAATGATTGCAATTGTACATTTCAGCTTAAGCCTTGCATGCAGATATCACTTGAAAATAGCCAGATATAAAACGTTCCTTGCTAAGATTTTTCTGCCTAAATTTGTTGTTATTAGAAACTGTTTGACTGAAAGTCATAGTGAGTCAGATCATGATAGCATGCCCCAGGTTAACAGCTTTTGTTGGTTTAGGGGGTGGGTATCATGGCTTAATTATGCATGCCCTGTAGGGTGGATGCATGTAGTGTTTAGTCCCATCATCCGCCGGCACTGCTGCCGTGTATCTTATTTTCTTTATATTTCTGTCCCCTTTTGACCTATTGCCTCTTAATTTGGCACAGATAATCTATGTGTTTGGGGGATTTGTCCCATATAATAATCAATAACTGTGAGGTCAAAGGTCAAGGTCACATTCTTGTTGCATTTTCTGCTGACTCAGCAATTTTCACATATTGGCTTATACCTTCTTAATGGTGCATCGTATGCCCAAGGCTACTCTTAATTGTTAATAGGAAAGCACTTATGGGCTTTCAGTTTGTATTGTTTATTTGAAACCTGAGTGACCTGGAAAGGTCAAACTGCATGCATTCCTGTTGATTACTATGTCAGTGAAAAGGGATTAATGTGGATCATGTTGTTGACTTCATCTTCAAAACCGTCAGCCAGATTCACTTCAAATTTAATTTGGTGGGGATGTACCTTGGGTCAGTCTCTACCAAGTTTGTTCAAGTGGTCATGGTCCAGTGGTCAAGGTCACAGGACAATTCTTAATTTTATAGGGTAATCCTTATTTTTATTGGATCTGTGGTCGCTATTGACCCATTCCTTCCTAATTTGGTACAGATTATCAGTGGGTCTGCAGAGTTTTTAAACATATGTTAATGGATGACCTTGAGGCCAAAGGTCAAGGTCACATGGTGATTCTTATTTTCATGGTTTATTCCTTATTATATTATACCTCTGCCCCCTATTGACTCCTTATGTTCTGTTAAAGTGCAGATAATGCATGGATTTGGAGAATTTGTTTTCACATGAATGCGGATAATCTTCAGGCTGTAGGTGAAGGTCACGCAGTCCTCAAAAAGATGATTGGTTAACTGTAACCAAATGAATTCATAGATATAATTCAGGTTATCATGCGTTGTTGCTTGTCATGTAATCCCAATGGACAGGTCTTATAAAAATGCTGCAAGTATTTACATTGTTCATGGTGTATATTGACATGCATTGGCACAAATTACACTGATCACTGATGTCGTGCTCAGGGGATGCATGTTTTTCACGAGAAAAACTCGCTTCTAGTTACTAATAATTATTGCATGGCATTTTGACAGGACCACAGCAGCCACGAGTATGAATGATGCCAGTAGTAGATCCCACGCCATCTTCTCTATTGTTTTTACACAGGTGAGTGGTCTGGTCACTTTGGCATTCAAGGTGACAGTATGAAGTCAGTTGCTGTCTCATAGTTGTCATAAGCAATATAAATGTACATATTCGTGGTGGTAGTGTTCAGTAAATTATCAGTTAACCTTGATACTTTCCCATGAAGTGCTGTGTCGGAATTAACCTAGCTGCTAGAGGCATGGGGTGGTGGTTTTTTCTTTGCTCTTCATAGATATGCCATGCTCTAGCTTACAGCTGGAGCATGACTTGTCATGCCATACATGAACGATTGACTGTAGACAGACACATACCAAGTATAGCAACAAGGATTAGGATTTGGATGCTGTCTCTTGATAGCAAAAAACATGAGTCATACTTCCCCGACAAGTCCAGTCCTCTACATGTGAGTGGTTGTATCACAGCATGAACATGATGAAGTCTGAGAGGAGGCTCCTGGCACCTTGCCCCTTCTGATGATGAAAGGCGGTCAAAAGCGTCACCAATTGTACGGTAGATGCCCCATGAACAAGATAACACGATTTTTATTGAGATAAATTATCCTTCTCAAGTATGAACTTGAATGACATACATACACTTAACTAGAAAAGAAGATTTGCTTCACAGCAAATCTGTCTGGGTGCCTTCAAAATGAGAACTGTTTGAAGTGCTACACTTTGCCATTGTTCAACATAATCTAAATTTACTGTATCAGCATAATTTTTGTAAATTGAAATGCTACAACTTTGGTTCTTGTTTCATTGGATGTGGCCATGTCCCAAGCTTGTAAAGTGAAGTTTGAATGAAACTATGATGTATAATAGTTTTGAAGCTATTTAACTTTATTTTGTGTATTTGCCTAATTTGTTTGAGGTAAAAGCCTGGAACTTTGGTTTATGGTTCATTGGATGGGGCTGGTAAGCTTTTGGGACCCATCCAATCAATCAATCAATCAATCAATCAATCAATCAATCAATCAATCAATCAATCAATCAATCAATCAATCAATCAATCAATCAATCAATCAATCATCAACCAATCAATCAAATCAAATCAAATAAATATAAATGTTAAACCTTCCATTGTCTTTTGCAGGCTCGCTTTTCAGAGGGACTGCCCAGTGAAATCCACAGCAAGATTAACCTGGTGGACCTGGCAGGCAGGTAGGGTATTTGAATTTGTGCTCTTCTGCAGTGCTGTAAGGATTTCCTGCAATGAGACCTTTCATTTAACATGTTTTGAGGAAATGTTTTTGGCCCTGGTCAACAGCTCTCCTTAATGTACTTTGGTCAAAGCACACCAATAAAAGCTGTTAGTTGAGGGTCTAAACACTTGCAGTGAAATGAGAAAAAAGGGGAAAAGAGGGTCCCTGGAGTCGTTAGAAATGCTTCCAAGATTTTATTGAGTGCCTTGGCAACTGGTATTAACTTTGTGTGACCTTAACATGTACTTCAGGAGAAGGTGGTTAATGTAGAAAAAAGTTGTTGATAAAAAAACATTGCAATAGAGAATGGTCGCTGGAGACTGCACCTGAGACAATTGGTGATCCTACCTGATGCGAGACATTCTTTTATTTTTAATTCAAATTAACCCCTTCCTTTCAAACCAATGATTGATTTTCTTTCTGCACACTCAACCGGATATACACAAAACTGCTTGTGTAAAGGGGAAACTGAAACAACCCATTTCTGGCCGTTATTCTGTGGAGATATTACTTTTTGGGAAAAAAAAAAAAAAAAAAAGCTGTGTGGTGTTTATTTTCCTGTGTGCCCATGGGCTTCTTGACCGCATTGCCAGATCAACTTAATCGAATGGCCACAAATGTTTGGCATTGGAGCGCTAGTGTCGCGTGATGTCAATGGTTTGAGTGCCTTCTCAGCTATTGTGCAAAGTGACAAAGAAAGTGGTGGACTTTTGAAGGAAGAAGTGGCAGATGACAGTGAAAAGTGAAAGCTCAGGGAGCGAAACGTTTGGGATGGAATAATTATTAGATGATTGTAGAGTCCATTCTTTGTCAACATTGTCCTCCAGTGATGGAGAAAGGCCAGTTGCCTGAGCCTACGATCCAATGAGGGACAGTGGGTCAGGAAGCTCTGATGAGGACTGTTTGGCGACATCTTCATCATCCACATCAGAATCAGATACGGAGTCTGATGAGTGACTGGGCAATAAGGACTGGTGTACCTGTCGGGCAATAAGGACTGGTGTACCTGTGGTCATTGTATGGCCATGTCAACTGCACGAGAGTCAGTTTGTTGCGAAGAAGAAGACGTATAAAATGGCAGACCCAGTCTTGAGTCAGTTGTTGGGTCGTATTACATACAGCGCGTATTTCACCTTGCGGTGTGTGGACCAGGAAATTTTGGATGTGGCAGTGTTGCAGTTGAGGGATGCTCTTATCCTCCCAACACGTAGCAGGTTTGTTTGTATATTGTTATTTATGCTTACAGTGAAGATTTTACAGTCAATTTCTGAAAACAAATTGCGATAAATTTGCTCCCAGCATCGGGAACATTAGCAGGGTTTTTTAGTGAGCGATAATATGGACTTCAATGTTTGCTGTGTAATGAAGGCAGGTTCATGCTTCTGATGGCAAAGCATCTGCAACAGAGCAGTATAATGTACGAAACTTATCTGTGATTCCTGCTCACTTGATGTAGAATGTTGGTTTTGTGCTTTTGTGGCTCAAGAAATATTTACAAGTAGTAGCAGTTGCATACTTTATGAGCAATAAAGATTTGTGCATATAATGTCTAATAATATGCCATATGCAATTATACTTTTTTCTTTTTAAAATTTTTCAGTCCAACTCTTCTCTAACTGGTCAGGAAAGGTTTCTGTGTGACAAATTGGTATAAAGACAAGAGCGTGTACAGCCTACAGAAATTTCTAGGAGTTTTAAGATGTTCTTATCCTCACTGTGATGTCACAGCTGAGACTGGGCCAGGTTTAACCCTTTCCCCCTCATATTAAGCCGGAGTCAACAGCTTTCCTCGGCATGGGTTGGGCACTTAGTGCCCAACCCATGCCGAGGAAAGCTGTTGACCTGGGTCATGTTGTCTTGACAGGTCTCATCTTCAATTCTCAGTCAAATTGTTTTTCATTGCTGTTGAAATCAGTTAAAAACGCTGAAGCAGACGACATTTGACCACCAGCCGGTTTTGGCCAGTTTGAGGGGGAAAGGGTGTAAACAACCCCTACTTTCCCATTCATTTACATGTAAAGTGCCAGGTTTTCACATTGCTTATTTCCACACAATTGTGGAGTTATTTCCACACTCTTGACGAGTGCCAAACTTTGGATCTGAAAAAGGGAATATCTCATGCTAAGCTGTCAAGTTTTGGAGAAATTATGTTGGTGAGAATTTTGGTTTTAAGAAGTTTTTGGGGGAATGATTTACACACAGATATACTGTAAATTGCTTTATTTTTACCTGTATAAATTTTCGTATTTTTTTTTTATCGGTGACATTTCACTGTTTTGGACATGACTCTTGTTCAAACAATGTTAAAATACTATTTCACAGTTTTAATTTTCACGGTTTTGTGCCATGAGCGAAATAAGCGAAAGTAAGAGTACAGTGAAATTAAAGCTATTGACAACACTAGTATATAGGTTGCTACAGTGTGTTTTCACCTGGAGGTGTGTGACTGCAAGTCAGTAGTTCACACTTTTGATTGGCTGAACAGTACAAGTGCCAGGATGGTGAGGATGAGAACAGTTCAAATGGATGGGGTGCTAGAGGCATATGGTGTGCTCTATGTTTGTTGGGTTTTGTATTATTCTAACAATTAAGAATATTGTGATGTATTTCTTTGGTTTACTGACAAGTTCCTGTTACTTTTGTTAGAGTTGGGCTCACATTTTTATAATGCAAAGTATTTGTTTTGCATTCTTCTTATTTCACGTCCTTTTTGAAGGCCAAATTCATATCAAGTATCTGTCATTAAATAATTTGTGTTGCATGCGTGATCATTCACTTTTGTATAATTCAAACAATTTCCATATTGAAATAAGAGTTTCCAGTTCAATTTATTTTATAGTTGGGCTTAATTATTGTTAAACTGCTCGACTGAGTGCCCACATATATGCCACAAAATTGGGACCAAACATAGTTGATCCCAACTGCACTGTATGTAAAATTTTCATTTAAAAAATTTGGAATCAAGATGTTGCAATTTGATTATTCTTGTTGTTCTTCATTCAGAAATTTTTGTGAAATTTTGCTCAACCAAATTACATCAATAATAAGTACATATACACCTCCATCATTGATATCATTGCTGTATTCCTAATAAAATGATCAGTTGTGTCTCGAGGTGAACAAGCTTATATATAGTTTTATCAAAATTAATCGTATGTTTAACAGACAATGGCACATGACATGTGACAATTCATTTAGTGTAAATTTTCTAGCAAATATCATTTTAAGTCATTTGCCCTGAAAAATACTAGAGGCCATTCAGTATGTTGTATGCTTTAGCAAGTGCATGATAGTTTTAAATTTCTTTTCGATGCACATGCATGTTTTCCTGAGGGAAACCTCCAAGCTGAGTGTAGTTATGATGTGGCAAGACAGCACCAACATTGTTATCTTAACCCTACATTGGTCTTGAAAACTTAAAAGTATAAAAGGTCTGAAATATGGTATCGGGAAAGCTGCAGGAGCCTGAGGTGAAGATATATATACCCAACACATTTTGTCATGTCAAATAAGGTCACATATACATGCTGTATAATTCCCTAATGGTCATCAATGTTGGAGGCATCTGTACCCTTTGGACACATTAAGTTAATACCTGTGACATCAGAGCTTTACAAAAAAAAAAAAAAAAAAAAAAAAAAAAAGAAAAGAAAAAAGAAAAGAAAAGAAAAAAAACCCCAGACAACTGGGCTGGCATGAAGTGAATAGTTGTGTAGACTTGATATCCAATGGCAATGTCTTTCCAACAAATTCCACAGATGTTGCAAAAGTGCAACAGAACACAAGAAATGTTTATTTGCTGTTTTGTTTTGTTTTTTTGAAGGGTGGGGGGGGGGGGGATCAGTGCTAGAAATCAGGCCCTTTTACTTGTCTGAGACAAGTGAAAAATGTGGTAGACAAGTCAACTTGGCCACTTCACTTGTCCAAATTCAGCATTTATTTCATTTGGAGCAGCGCTCATTTCCCCAAAATTGAGAGATAAACACAAATGAAAAGGACAACAGCTGTGGTGTTTTGAAGAAAATCGTGGTATTTTGAAGAAGGGAACAGCTCAGGAGGATAAAAAAAAAAAAGAAAAGGACATTCATAGTACTTGATATAAGAACCAGCACGATCACATAAAACCACAGGTGTCAGAAAAGTTGTTCAAAACAAGATGGTTCATTACAATCTTTAATAATCAAACATATAATTCATTTGTGAATCAAAACTGCTTTTCTGTACAAAATACACATTCTTTGTTGCAGGCATGGATACAGGTGTTAATCATCATTGTCTAATATGTTTGATACATATTCCTTAGCCCTGTACAGTTAAGTACTGGACCTCCAATCTTTATCAAAACTATAAAGAGAAAGTTGCTCGCTAAGCAGACCAAGCTGGGTGTTATCTTCAAGCGCAGTAGTGATGACATTGAGCTAGGTTTGCTTTAAGGAGGCAAGAGATACACTGGACATGGCAGATGTTCCTTGTCACATGTGGAGTCTTGTACACACCTGGGATAGAGAACTGTTTCATGATTTGAAAAGAATGTCTCAACTCAAAACTGTTCTTGTTGCAGGTCCTACAGGCCAGCTGTATACCACTTGGACAGTTACTTTAAGCATCTGGGATCCAGTAGAATGTCTTTGTCACAACTGTGACTTTTGACTGTACAAAGGCTTCCAGGAATATCAAGGAGAAGACCACTAGGCCATGTCAGACAGAGATTAAGTTTTTGATGTGTGAACATGTATGAAACTACCTAATTTCAAATGTTCTAAAACAGTTGCAACTTACTGCTTAATGAATTTATTATTATACCTGAATTATACCTGTTCAATGCTTTTTCCACAAGACACTTTGATAGAGCATAACTTATTTTCTGCTGTAGCATGAGTTAAAAGCCAATAAACTGGTTTTGCTGCAATGCTCATTTGTTCCTGGTCCTGAATTACACTACTACTCATATACATTTAATTTGGTTGTGTCCACAGGAAAGTTGGAATGATTAATGATCAGTGTAATTCCATTGTCAGATGGTAATGGAATTACAAAATTTGAAATGCTCCATCATACACCATGTTTGCAGGGTTTTTTTTCTTTCCTTCTATTTTTTTTTTTTTTTTGGAAAGGTTTGGGAAAATCTGTTCACATGCACGCCAAATAAAAGGATTTAAAATGAATAAGATCTTTGCATATTTGGGAGGATTGCTGCAATACTACCCACAATGACTGCTACTGTGTGGCTGCCAGGGCACAGATTGTGTAAACACAGAGGCTATTTTAGCCCCTGTGTTCATCTGTGTATTAGTAATCTCCAAGGTGCTGGGTGACAAGATTCACCTATTTCAAGGCTGATTTTCTACCAGGCCAAATCATGCCACAAAATAATTGTTAACATCTATGGCAAGATCTTACATTGTGGTACATTTTGGTGGTATTTTGACAATCCGGTCATGTCTGGATATTTTCAGAAGAGGATACATCCCAAGTTCAAGGGATTTATCTGGAACCCTGCTTTTTTAAATCCCGGAGCGAAGCGTAGGGATTTAAAAATGCAGGATTCCAGATAAATCACGAGAACAAGGGATGTATCCTTTTTATACCATGCCTTCTTTGTTTTCATGAATATTAATGCATTTTAAAATGTATTCACCAAAGCAAATCAGTCCTGTGTTGAAATTTAGCCATAGAAATTTAAAGCAGGGATATACATGTATGTGTAAGCAGGTGACATATATATATCCCTTGAGAAAACAAAGGAGGCATGGTATAATAATACAGATCTTTATTCAGGCTAAAATGCCCATAGGAGATAAGCCATCCATCTTGGGAGAAACTGGATTTCCTCCTGATTTCCAGGTTGATTTTCTGCCTGGTCAAATGACACCAAGAAATGACAGTTTACGTCCATGGCAAGATCTCAAATTAGAGTACATTTTGCAGTAATTTGGAGTCAACTGGTTGCATCCAGATTATTCATTTATATGGATCTTCATTTAAGCAAAATTACCCAGACTTTACATTAGGACATATCCGCCATATTAAGACACCCATCTTGGAGAAATCGAATTTTTTCCCCTATTACGACGGCAATTTTTTACCTGGCACATCATGCCAAGAAATAACCATTTACATCCATTGCAAGATCTGCAGTCAGTGTACAGTGTGGTGGTATTTTGACAAACCGGCAACATCCAGAACGTTTATTATTGAAGATCTTTATTTTGGCAAAATTTTCCTTACATTATCATTCTGGAATCCCCCTTAGAAATGGTAGAATTTCAATATCTCGGGTTCCAGAACAAGTACGATGATGTAACGGAGACCATTCAAATCGTCTTGACAGAAGCTAGCGATTTAAACTGACTGCGAACGCATGCAGGTGATTGGAGGCTGCTTACAACATTATGCATCATAAGGCCCCACTGTTCCGGAGCAGTGATGCTAGAAGTTGCTATGTGCTGTGTGCCTGCATGACAAGCCTGGCTGAACACGGCCATGGTTTCAAAGCAAGGGTACAGAGCGGGCGTAAGATGGACCAACTGCCATATTGACATTGGTCTGGGTAGGTCCAGGTGTATCACGGTATGACTAAACACGGGAACGGACCCATGGTACGGGAACGGACGGGAATGGACGGGAATGGACAGGAACGGACGGGAACGGGGCTGGAAATAGACGGGAACGGACGATACGGAACAAATTAAGAATGAAAACCTGGGTTCGTTGACGGGATATACATAACATCAGACAGGAATTATAAAGTAAAGATATATACGTTTATATCCCAGGCCCTATCATCAACTTCCCTTGGTTCTTGTCACGTCGTTAAGCTTGTACTGACGACAAAAGCCGTGCGAGGGTAGGTTCATTCGCCCGTTTCATTATTGCCCTGAAATTTTGTAGTCCATGATGCAAGCACAATAAATAGTGATTTTCATCATTGTAGTTGTTGTTATATTGATACTGCCGCGGATATGAAAGTATTGCCACTTATTAAATTTGTTCATTATTTGATATCTTAAATTATACATTTATCTTGAAATCGGAAATATTTTCATTTATCTTAATGTGAGTTACTGTGCAAAATATTTCTTTTCTGCAAATTAGCCTTGACGGGATCACGCGATTGTACAATAAAAAATAGTTATAGGTAAAAAAAAAAAGCAAACGACAATCTACAAAAACAACAGACAAAAGAGAGAGACAAATGAGGTAAAAAAAAACTTGTTTTACTTATATGTATGTACATAGTAGAATCTCCAATTAAGACCATTTTCTTAAAGAGACCGTTTCTATAATAAGACCACAGTCCCATTTTTGTTTATTCTTATTTAATTTCCTTCCTCATTAAGACCACTCCCCTAATTATCAGTCCCTTGGGTGGTCTTAATAGGGAGATGGGAGATTCAACTGTACATATATATATATATATATATATATATATATATATATATATATATATATATATATATATATATATATATATATATATATATATATATATATATATATAATTAAACACACTCCAGTCACTTCCTGATCACAGTCCGTTCAAGTCTGAGCCAAGTGATCAAAGAACAAAGTAAACTCTGTCCTTAAGATTATATATGCAGTAAGTTTATGGGCTTCAAAAACTAATAAGACAGAAGTTGGAATGAGAGTAAGACCAAAGTCAAAGAAAATGTTTGAGACAGTAAAACTGGCTTTCAGGTAGAACCCACATTCCGGTGTGTTGCTGGTGTTACAGTGCCTAGATTCACCTAGGCCTAAACTAAAATTTAAACGCAGATTTTTGTCTGTTATAATCTGCGCTAATTGAAAATTAAGTCCGATAAACAAATTGATAATTCATTGTCGGATAAAACAATCAATTCCCGTCAAATACAATCAAGTGTATATTCCCGATAACACTCCATTCCCGTCCATTTCCGTCCGTTCCCATCCATTCGCGTCCGTTCCCGTCCATTCCCGTACCATGGGTCCGTTCCCGTGTTTAGTAACACCCGGTGTATCATACACGTGCTTGTGTTTGCAAACATCCTGTAACCAAGGAGACAGTAGGTCCCCCTGGTGGTGATTCCTGTGGGCGCAGGATCAGTCCTACAAGGAAGCTATGTTTATGTTTTAACATAGGGGAGGACGTTCTTTACCAAGGTGTGCTATTTATGGTTCTTAATAAATATTTATTAAGTCATAATGGAGTAGTCTGCTCCACTTTATTTTATAAATTGGCAATTCATAGGGACAGAATATATTATTTTCTGTCTGTAAGCATATCACAAACAGTGTCAGTGGTGAGTAGACACAGAACTGTAAAATTTAGTACGATGCAAGCGTGCCTATTTCCCCACGACATTCAGACTGAATGGTTCCATTGTGCACAGTTTGTGGATCCAAAGTGTTCTTTCTGCAGTCAAAATGTTTTTTCTTTTTTTAGCCTGATATATTTTTCCAAAAAAAATTAATTGGCACTAGGCCTACAAAGGCACCTTGCTGTTGCCATGATCCTCCAACTACTTCAGTGATTAGTCACATGATCTATATGCACATCCGTTTAATTTCATTAGTTTATTTTTCATTTTAAATCGTTGCTTTATCTGTGCTTTTGGCTTGCACTGGTCAAGAACACCTTCATACAGAACAAGCGAGCGATCATGAGAACCCCAAAACACACAGCGATTTGTTTACATTTCTCGTGGGACGAATGTGGTAATGTCACTCATCGTGAATGAGCCAAAAAGAAAGGACAAAGTGTTGAAAACACTTATTATAAAAGTTACACACCATCTTGTGAATGTTTTGACTTCGTAAGCAATACAAAAACTAAATATCCCAAATATCTCTTGTTTTGCTTTAGCCGCGTGTCTAGCTTCCGTCCTCTTTTGTCTTGCTGTTGAGCTTAGGGTGGGTAAATGTACTGCTTGACGGCAAATCTGTGTGTTTGGGATCGTATCTCAAGAAATCAAAAATACTGGGAACACGTTGACTTTCAGGTGATTGGTCCTGATGAAAGACGTGTCCTTCATCTGGCTGTCACTGTCCCTTCCATTTGGTAATCATCTGGATGAAAATGATCACTACACACACGTGCATGTTTGGACTTCGGGGGATCGTGTCTTTTCAATTTCTGAAGCCACCACCGCAGCAGTTGAGGGTTTTTTACCAGCAAACTTGGAAATGTTTGCCGGGACTTTTGTGGTAGTACTGCATGCAGCCTGGGCCAATACAACGTATACCAGTCAGGGTTTTGCCAGCTGCTTGCTTTCTTTTTTTCTCCGGTGGTTCATGACAATCTGCATTGTTTGCAGACATCTTGACTTTTTTATCAAGCGTTTCTGGTCCTCTTTAAGTTTCTCATCAAGTGAGCTTTGATTCAAATACCACATAGGTGGCGCATGTGAGTAGCGTTTTGCCTGTGTTCATGTTGCTGTGGTATGTGGCAGCTATATGGCCTGGCATTCCATGCACTACACAAAGCCATGCACCAATTAAGACAATACAAAAATGGGTAAAAGTCATGGAGTGGAGAAATAATTGCGTCTCCCTAACATTGTGAGGGCATGACATTTATCCCGAATGGGTTCATTCTGTCAGTGATATGAATTGTAATTAATGTTTGTTTGTTTTTTTCCTCCCGTGTGTGTATCAGTGAGCGGGCAGACGCATCAGGAGCCACAGGAGAGAGGCTGAAGGAGGGGGGCAGTATCAACAAGTCCCTGGTAACCCTTGGCAACGTCATCTCTACACTGGGTCAGTCACATGTCCCTGTTTACTTTTTCCCCCGACTCTACATGCAAAAAACAGCTAACTTTTCATGTTTAAAAGTTGATGGTCATCAAAGTAAAATGCTTGCCCCGTGCCTGTGAGATGTGTTGATCAGGGTGACTTAATGCACCTATTAGATACAATGGTTTTATTATTGAAGTCATAACAACTATTTTTTCGTGATACAAAGGGCAGGACCCTGACAAAAGTATGAGGCTAATAGCAGCGAACTAGTCACACTGCGACATTTATGAAGGCAATTAAATGTAAAGAAGTAGAACTTTTGTTTTTGGTGTTTGATGGAGGCTGTCATGTGACACAGGGACACTGCACATCAAGGCTACATGACCTACAGCAAGATGGGAAGGATATCGGGCCATGCAGGGGTTTCAACAGAAAGTATTAAGAAATACAGTGGTACCTGTCATTAGAGACCACCCTTAGGGAGGATCAAAATGTGGTCTTATGAGACAGGTGGTCTTCCATCAGAGGTACAAATAACAAGAATAGTACTGAGTAAAGTATGTTGAAAAGTAGTCTTAAAAGGCAGTTTCCAATAGTGGTACTTAATACGCATGGAATATGTTTTAACCTCCCCCCACCCCCAAACAAAACAAAACAAAACAAAAAACAAACAAACAAACAAACAAACAAACAAACAAAAAATATAGCAAGGCAGGTCACTCTCTGGGTAACTTTTAGCCTTTCATATATATTTTTCACTATGACATATAAAACCTAATGTTAAGAACCATTGTGGGTGTTGTCTTTCACAGCAGAAGTCAAATTAAAATTCAGTCCTTTCATCATTTCTTGAATGTTACATAAATCCCACAGCGGATCTCTCGGACAAACTAGCCGCTGCACGGAAGAGTGTCTTCATCCCGTACCGAGACTCCGTGCTGACCTGGCTGTTAAAGGACAGTCTTGGGGGGAACTCAAGAACCATCATGATTGCTAGTAAGTCCCTCCAATGTTATGGATAAATTGTGTGACTGTTCAGTAGCTTCATCTTTAACACTTTCCCACTCAAATCACCCCTAAGCATCTGGATGTCAATTGTCGTCTGCCTCAGTCTTTGTACATAAAATTCTTTTCAGCATAAAACACTTTTCCTGAGAAGTGTAGATGATACAAATATAATGATTGCACCCCCCAGTTCAACAGCTTTCTTTGGTGTGGGTTGGGTGCAACCCAACCCATACCAAGGCAAGCTGTTGACTTAATCTTATGTTAAGCAAGAAAGGCTTACAGGTCTGATTTCTTGTCTTCAGTAGTAACTGTGTCTGGATCTTGCAGCTTTAGCTCACAAAGACCGACTCTGTAATATGACAGGCCTGTGAACAAAGAATTCCTGAAGGTGTTGTAATGATTAAGGTAAGATTGTGGTGACAGACACTGGCAGGATCAGGAGGGAGACAAAGTATTGTCACTTCAGACTTGCCTTGCTGGTGTGCGATTAGTCATCCAGCTCTGATTGTCGTGACCTTGGCGTTTGATGTCACCCATTCCTGGTGAGAGTAGGTTTCCTTGCTTTGGGTTGGGGGAATTGCACCCATCCAATGCCAGGGAAAGCTATTGAGTTATGGTGGGCAATTAGGAATTACATGTCAAGTTTCTGCAAGAATGTTTTCTACATGTACTAATAACAAACTTAAGTAAAAACTTGGAAGGCAGACAACAGTTGATGTCCAGGCTCTGGTGGACAATTTGAGCAAGAAAGGGTTAAATTGTATATGTGCTTAGTCTTTTAAGTTTGTGAGGAAATGTGATTGTGTAAGCGTGCTGACAGACAAGTAATGCGTGACTGACCAATTACTTGAGTATAATGCAGTATCTTTGATGGATGATAACAGCCGAAATAGGACACTGTGATGCTGTTCAGAGTTTAAATTAGCTCTTCCAGATGCAACGAGAAATATAATTGTTTAAATTTTTGGGATATTTCCTGCAACAGTTTTGACCCTGTGGCAAATGCATATAATTTTCAGCTGAAGTGGATGTAGTAGACTTTGCCCTGTTTACAAAGTCCATTGGGACCTCTCACATAATGCCTGTTTTGTCTTCATTCTGGCTAATAATTTTGTTTTAAGAAGTTAAAATAAGAAAGTGCTCTAGGTATACACATTACAAAAACATACAAAATTGAGAATTTAACTTTTTTGTGTTGGTATCCTATATTTCAATTTTGATAAAAAATTTAATTTCTGTACAAACCAAAAAATTACGCTGGTTGAATATTAAAAGGATATTGATGGAATTAATTTTCTTTATTTTTCAGCTATATCGCCCGCTGATTGTAACTATGGGGAGACACTGAGTACCCTTCGGTATGCCAGTCGTGCAAAGAAAATCATCAATAAACCAACAATAAATGAGGTACGAGGCAAATTGTTTGCAGTTGTCTGTCAGAGTTACAAGTTGACCGCGGGCAGGTGCTGTCCTCATCGTAAGGACTCTTTCATGACAGTTTGCCTGGCTTGACCACACCGTACTCCTCACAGTGGGCGCCTACCCTCTAATAAGCATCTCTGCTGGGGGGAAAAAAACATGTGAAAGTTATGCCAAATAATATATATAACCATCAGCATTTTGTAGTATCATACTTCCAGCGCTGTCAATTCACTTAATTCTTTCAGTACCACATTTTACACTGAGTCAATAGCTTTCCTCAGCACCCTTTGGTCACATTGAGCCCAAAGCATGCCGAGGAAAGCTGTTGGTTGACCCAGACCACTATAAACTCTGGAACTATAGACAAGCTGGTACTTGAATGAAAGGTCTTTTTACCTGGAACATGAATCTAGCACTCTTATGATAATTCAGAGCGGTTCATTTTAAGTAGTTCAACTTTAGTTGGCACTGAAAGAGTTAATTTCTCTGTATTAATTTTACCTTACTTTGTTGATGACAAAAAAACCATGAAAATACAGTCACAATGAAATTATATTTTAACCCATTCTAATGGGAACTATGACCAAAATGGCAAAATTAAAACTTCTGTGTTTTCCAGACCTCGGAAATATTTCAGGATTGATAGCAGTATACTTACCCCTAGTGGGTACCTTCCAAGGTCACCCATTACTACAACATTATTAGTAACTTTCCTTTTTTAACTGTTATGTAAATTTCCAGCTTACATTTACACTGGTTACCTTTCATATACATGTTGTAGCAGATCATCACTTCTGATTTGTCCAAGTCTCATCTTGACACATGGAAAAGTTAACAATTGGTGATCAGAGTTCAATATTGTGATAACCTGCCCATCGTCACCCAAGTGACTGTTAAACTAGAAATAGTTTATATATATGCAGTGAGCTATCACCTGGGAATATCTGATTTGAGAATGTGAAGAGAATTATTACATGTACATAATAAAAAATATGTTGGAAGTTTGCATGGCATTTTGCACTTTATTGTGATTTACTGTGGCATCAGGTGTGGAGAGCTGAGTGTAAGGCTCTGGGATACATGAGGGTGATATGTGTAGATACCACGACATGTTTCTGCGGTTTTTTTTATATATTTTTTTCATATTGACATGAGCTTTTACAATCTTATTACAGGATCCAAATGTCAAGTTGATAAGAGAACTCCGAGAAGAAAATGCTCGACTTCGGGCTTTGCTGGGGGAAAACATGGTGAGTTGAAAGTCTTTAATGGAAACTGCTGTAATTTTGAAATGAAACATATCAGATATATTTGAAGTGGTTTTGTTTTATAAGTGACTGAACAAATGTACTAGTGAGATAGTCCTATACCCCTACATGCTATATCCATATTTAATGCAATTCAGTGGTCTCCCTCTAATAAGCCCCCCCCCCCCCCCCCCCAGAGAGGTGGCCCTCTCTGGAAAGGCCACACTTCTTCATGCCACAAAAGTGGTATTTCCATTGCATTGTCTCCTGAAGAGAGGCCAACTCTAATATAGCCACATTTTGGTTGCAATTGGGGTGGTGTTTTTGAGGGGGACCACTGTAGGTCTGTACCCTGACATGATACATGTATATCCACTGTACGTGTGTATCCTGACATGTATATCCTTACATGATACGTATATCCACTGTATGTGTGTATCCTGACATGACACATGTATACCCATGCTAATGTGTATCCTTACATGACACATGTATACCCGTGCTAATGAGTATCTTGACATGACACATGTATATCCGTACTAATGTGTATCCTGACATGACACGTTTATCCGTACTAATGTGTATCATTACATGATACATGTATATCCACTGTATTGGTGTATCCTGACATAATACATGTATATCTGTACTGATGTGTATCCTGACAAGATACATGTATATCTATACTAATGTGTATCCAGACATGATACATGTATATCCGTACTGATGTGTATCCTGACATGATACATGTATATCCGTACTGATGTGTATCCTGACATGATACATGTATATCCGTACTGATGTGTATCCTGACATGATACATGTATATCTATACTAATGTGTATCCTGACATGATACATGTATATCTATACTAATGTGTATCCTGACATGATACATGTATATCAGTAGTAATGACATGTTGCTGAATACATTTTATTGCTTTCATTTCCACCCTCATATCCACAGACTCAATGAGCATTTAGCAGAAGTTCATACATGATGAACATAAACACTTGACATTTTTTGCTGTATTCCACTGTCCTGTGTATCATGCTATTGTGATTGGCTGTTGGATGTATTGCATTTTGTGGCGAATAGAACAGTCTCTTCTCACATTTTAGAAATAGACAGGGTTTTTAGGGTCTTCTCATGGGTATAGGGCATTTTTGCACAAATAAACTTGCAAATATGAAGGTCTCAAGTTGTGGTAGATATTGATGAGAAAATTAAAGACAGGTGGACGATGGCATATATTTAGCTCAGCTGGCTTGTCAGTCAGCTGAGCTTACAGGATGGGTCTGTGTCCGTCGTCTATCCACCTTCAGTGTGGTCATCGTCCACCATCTGTTGTCTGTCCACAATTACATTTTCAACTTATTCAAAACTGTTAGCCAGATATTCTTCTGCAAAATTACCGGAGAGGTCACAATTACCAAGTGTGTATTCAGCTTAATGCATAAACCAAAACACAGAATTCTTCAGGGCTAGAGATGCATATTCCCATTGGATTGCATATTCAATTGACCATGAATTAAAAAACTGCTTTTAAAGCTGCAAGAATAAGATTTATGTTAACACTTCAGGTATGTACATAATTTTTTACCACACAGATTTTACTGTTTCTGCAACAAGTGGTTTTAAAGTTATTAAGCTGTAAATTACAATGAAAAGAAATGGGAATACCCAATTCTAGCCCTGAATGACTGAAATGCCCTTGACAGGAGAGCAGTAGAAGCTTCTATTCTTAGTCTAGACCCACATCTTTCACATGGATTGCAAAGCAGGCCAAGCCTATATTAATCTCTCTCCATGGCACAGCATGGCAGAAATGTTGGCATATATTTTCCTACCCAATTGTTTGGTGGAGGAAACAGAAAGACTCGGAGAAAACCAGCATGCCCAGTCAGAGTGATAGGAACCCTTGTCACTTGCATCCCCAGTGGTGAATCGAACCCGAGCCACACAGGTGAAAGGGAGCGTGTTGCAGCTCTGCCAACCATGTGCCTGTTAATTTGAAATTGCATTAGCACACTTATGGGCACCCCTTGACTTCTACAGTCAGTGTACATTTGTTTACCAGCGACACCTGGTGAAAGTATGTCAAACAATCAGACAGGTTTTCCTGAGTTTCAGCACCCCACTAAAATTTTATGAATATTTTCCTTATATTGTTTGGTAGATGTTTGAAGTTGAAATAAAACAAAGTGATATGATGGCAAAATGTAGGGTACAGGGCTGGCTGAGTGGTAAGACACTCGCCTTTCACCTCTGCGACCTGGGTTCGATTCTCATCCTGGGAAGCATGTGGAGAAAGTTCCTACCCCTTTAACCGTGCATGGTGGTTGTTTCCCGAGTTCTTCAGTTTCCTCCACCACAGACAAGGTAGGAAGTATATGCCAACATCTGTGCCATGGAGAGTGACCAGATAATTCAATGCTTGACTTCTTTTACAATACATGTAAAACAAATGTGTCTATACTTTCACATTTATCAAGTCATTGTCTGCTCACTACTAGATTCAGGTTGTGGCTGTGTGAAAATCCCAGTTTACACACCATACCGGTATTTCCCAAAACAGAGACCAAATTTTCATCACCGGGGGCTATTGATGTGCATTAGGTGCCTGTCGAAAAGTAGGTCACTAGGTCACAGTACTACATTAAGAAAAAACACAATATCTAAAAAAAATATGGCATGTGGCTACATCAGTTATTTATGACAGTTGGTCCTAAGGATGCTTCAGACACCTAGTGAAAACTAGGTCACTGGGTCACATATTTAGGTTGCAGTGCTGCATTAAAGAAAAATGGCCTTATCATGATATCTCTGTGATTGCATTTGCACCGAAGCTTTGTCATTAGGTCAAACAGAAGTAACCTTGACCTACCCAAGGGTATTGTCATCACCTATGCATCCGTCTGCCTGTCTATCCATCCATCCTGGCCAAGGGCTTTTCGTTCACTGATCGGCTTCTAGTTATCATATAGTTTCAAGACGTTTCACAGAATTGTGAAGCATTCTGTTATCTCCACTTCCCTTTGTTTACACAGCAGTTATCATGAGTTTGTGTCTGTAGGTTTTCCGTGAATTCTTGAGACTTCCAGTTGCATACATTTACATATTTATTGTTTTACAAAATATGTTGCAAAGATAATGGCTTTGAATTATGGCCACTTTTCTACTTATGGAAAAGTACCTATGGGGTTTCTTTTAATGTTGTTAATGTTGATCTTGAGTGACATTGCAAGGTCAAACAGTCACTGTGGCTTATGTCTTGGTATATTGGATCCTTCACTTCGGGTGTAAAAAGCTGAGTCAGACTTCTAAACCGTTTAAGTGAATACTGATATTGAAACAGTGACATGGTCTTAAAGAAAGGTGACCTTGATTCTATTCCAAAGGTGACAGAACCATTTCAGTCTGTGTATCCAAGGTCAACTGAGCGCAGGACTGTTGCAGCCCTCTTGTTCGTTTTGGAGCCAAATACTTTATTTGTTAACTCAGGAGTATTCATTGTGTCAAAACAGTTGCTTGTGATGGGGCAACAATAAATGGTGGTGATGTTTGTTTGCCAGATGTCATTTTAGGATGACTGGACAAGTTAAAAATTAACAGAAAAGTGTCACCCCAGTCCAGCTTGCCCTGCGGGACAAGTTAGAGAGACAGGGTTGACAGAAAGGGAAAATATAAGTGAACGATACAGTTTAGAATGGGACAACATCTGTGAACCAGACAGGGTGGAATGGAACATCAATAAATGAGACAGGGTAGAATGGGACATCTATAAACCAGAAAGGGTAGAATGGGACATCCAAAAACCAGACAGGGTAGAATGGGACATCAGTACACCAGACAGGGTAGAATGGGACATCAATAAACCAGACAGGGTAGAATGGGACATCAGTAAACTAGACAGGTTAGAATGAGACAACATCAGTAAACCAGACAGGTTGGAATGGGACATCAGTGAACCAGACAGGGTAGAATAGGAAAACATAAATAAACAAAATGAATGAAATATAATGCAACATAGAAACCAGATCTGAAAAAAGAAAGTTTTGACTTATAATTGTTAAGAATTCTTGCCTGATTAGCGTGACCAGGAACTTGGTCTGGGTGAAGTGGGATCCCAATGGAAGCCATTGTGCTCAGCATGGTATCAGTGCAATACTGTTGACACAAACATGCAAGCTCTCACAGCTCTCACAATTCAATGTGTACCCCATCAAAACTGCCTTGTTGAGTGCTCTTAAAGCTGTATTTAAATTATACTGTTGATGTTTGTGAAACGGCACTATTATTGATGTTTGTAACATATTTTCCAAAGCACATGTATTTTTTGTTATTTTTTTTTTCTTTATGTAGAAGGGTCATATGCTGTCCCTCCGGGTAAACAACTTTATGCTCAATTTCATAATTGAATGTTGTTTTGAATATTTTATATTACATTGATTTCACAAGTGAATGTTGTTTTATATATTTCATGTTTAATTAATTTCATAATTGTGTGCTGTTTTATAGTTTTTATTCCTGATTGATTTCATAAATGTATCCAATTCGTGTTATATACTGAAAAAGAAAAACATTGTCAAGTTTTTGCTTTATTGATTTCATTACACCCTAGTTACATAGACTTTATCCTGTAGGTCTTAGGCTTAGGGAATTAAAGTCATGTCAATCTGGCTGTTTATCAAAAGCATGAGGTTTATGATACATAATTCAAATACGGGCATGGCAGGTGGCTTCGGAGTTTTGACACTTGTACGTATATCTTGTGTAACGCGTAAGTTTTGCCCTGTCCGAAAGAGTGTAATCCAGTCTAGAACCTGCATGTGGACTGGCAGAGGATTATGAGATGCTGCATGTTATCAGTCTCTATTTTAACTTCATTTTTCTCAAGATAAACCCACATTGAAATCTGTGTTGTGATCAATGGATCATTTTTAAGATATTGAAAGGAAATGAAATGAAAGGAAAAATTTCACACATGGTGGAAATATAGTGCTTTCAAGTTGCACTAAGTGGAAAAGTTTCTGTAGTTTTGTTGCATGTAACAGCAGACATTGACCTGTATATGACAAAATATTCAACTGCAGAAGAAGGACAATATTTATCAGAGGAGAGAGGCATGGTTAGAAAGATTATGACCATGATATTTTGATCTGCTTCCATGCTTGTATGATTATTGAATCACCTCCCTTTTTTTCACTTTTTTTGTAAAAGAGTTGATCGGAACTAATCTAAAGATGTTTTGGTGCAACAATTTTGTAATTGTCAAATGGAGAATCATATATATATAATATATACATATTATATATACAAAAACATAAACTTGAAAAACTAGAACTTAAAAAAACCCTGAGAATTTAATTGATATTTATGCCCTGAGTATAACGTATTTTATTAAAGATAGACAATAAGAACCCTTCCTTTGGAAATCCTGGTTTGAATGATGTTTATCAAAAACAAAAACAAAAAAACAACCCAAAACAGGGACACATCCAGTCAAAATACGAAATAGTTTACTTGAATATTTTTATTAAATGCTGTGGATGCAAATGATTACTGCCCATTGTTTGATTGCTGATATTTCTCTCACACGTAGGATCTTGGGGCCACACAGGAGAAGTTATACCAGAATGAAGCCAAGGTACACATGTTATTTTTTTTCATCCTGACAAACCTCGAGTCCTAATTTCCATCCCATCCTTCTGTCCTTTTTCTTCTTCTCTTGTCAAAATTGCTGTTGTAATATCCCTATTTAGTGCAGGGGCTAAATAGTATTGCTGAAGATAGTAAAATGATTGGTATGTATTTTTTTCTGAAATCCACATAAATTGACCTTGAATTTATCATGACTTTTAAAATTTGTGTAAAAACAAGAATAATGTACCGGTATGGTAAATATGGGTCAAGGAATTTCTGTGTTATAAACTATTTGTGTTTTCTTTTTTGAGAAAAAGTCTGAATGCACAACATTTTGGCTCAACAAATTTTCAGGTCATAAAATGTATGTCTTCAAAGCTGATTGCAAAAAATTTTCCAGGGAATGTTTCAGTGCCAGTATACCTGACACAGGCTCATGGAATATTCAAACCAACTTGGAAAATGACAGACTGGAAAGTGACATTAGATGTATATTTGTAAATGTGCTACTTCCCCCTCCCCCTCCAACAAATATAAATAAATCACTGCAGAAGGTGCTGATCCCCCCAGAAAAAACAAACAAACAAACAAACAAAAAAGAAAAACACCACTGTCCATTTTCATATCACAACACGGTGGCACAGCATATTTTGATTTGAATTGCTTCAGCCACATTTTAATTTTTATACAGAAAAGGAACAACAAACTTTGCATTTTTAAATATGGCTGCTTACAGTGGCTGGGTGTGACAAGCTTGAGCATGACAACAGAGATCAAAGCTTCAGGAATGTGCAGTTTTTTAGTTTAAATTATGTGAAAGGGAACACCTCTGTGTGAAGGTCAAAGTTGGAATGTTACGGTGCTCTCTTGTGATGACTTACAGTGTTATGGATGAAATTGAATGTTTCCATACATTTGATGCATGGTGATAGTTCTATTATTTGCCGGACACTCCACAAATTGTGGTAAAACACTTTATTTAATTGTCACAGCCTATGTCAGTCATGGTAAGGAAATATTAACTGCTGTAGTTTTGAAAGACATGCTCACCAGGTCACCGTGATATTCAGAGTTGACAACTAGTGACTGCATGAGTTATAGCTAGGCCCTGTGTACTGTAGATGAAGAGGCTGACGGAGAAATGGACAGACAAGTGGCATGAGGCAGCGATCATTCTACAGGAACACAAGACGCTGGCATTGAGGAAGGAGGGGCCAGGCGTGGTACTAGACTCTGAGTTACCTCATCTCATTCTTATCGAAGACAACAATATATTCACCACAGGGATGACACTCTATCATCTGAAGGTCTGTGTCGATATCTTAACACTTTGTTTTCTTTTTTAAAATTTGTCATTATATGTGTGTGTATATATATATATTATATATTTACTTGTTTATTTTTTGGGGGGTCGGGGAGGGGGACAATTTTTGGGTCCTCAACAGACAAGAAGTCCTCTTTATGACTTTTTTAAATATTTCACTATAACTGGCCTCTGTTGTTGTACGGCAGGGGTAGCATCAAGGATTTCTCAGTATGGATCCGTATGGCTTAATTTTAACCCCAAGTCTTTGCCTATATCTGGTATCACACACAGTGTGCCACCAGACAGTTTTTCACTGGCTTACACAACACGCGGCATGCATGATTGAACATGCCTGGGCTCCGTTATTTTTGCGATTCTCTCCACGTGATGAAATGGTCATAAATTACATGATTTATATTTCTATGCAATTTCTATTTCAATTTACCTGAAAAATTTGATGCCGTAGGAGGTGTCAAGAGCCTGATGGTAAATGCGGTCACTTTTTTTCACCAAGCAACACAGTAGGGCCGTGCAACACAAGCGAGCTTTCACCGGCACGGTTTTAAGCTGTCAGCCGATGTATGTACATTTTCTCCGGCCTTCGATCATGAATTTTATTCCTACCATGTTCTGTCATACAGGTTTGTTCCATTCAAACATTTTAATGAAATTAAAACAACAAAATTTTGTTAAAAAACACCAATGAGGACATGACGTATCAGAGACAGGGATCAACAAGTCATCATGTTTACACAATCTTTATTTCATCCACGTGTGACCGTGCGGTGACTAATCTGCATATTTTGCTTGCCTTAAGGAATTTTCACTCGTGCCTTTATCTGTGTCTAGATTTGTTCGATGGAAGTTTTTTTGGTGAAAATTTAACATCTTGGTCCAATAATCTTTCCATGAATACAACTTATACCTTCCCAACATTGCGGAGGTGAGACATGCACATGGGCAACGAGTTTGATTTGGACAGTGAGCGGCACATGATCAAATCCACCCAATGAGGAGCCTGAAAGCGTTCTCAATGCATTTATAATGCTGTAAAATGACGTTTGCATTCCTTTGGAAATTTTTGGAGGGATACCCCAGTAATATTTTTTTCTTAACAAAGAATGGAGCTTGTTACATAGAAAGACGAACATCAGAGAATTCCACCAGTATAATACATAATCATAATAATGGTGGACGATGCAAAACATCATGACCGCAAAGGTGCAAAGTGACTAAGTTTGGGGTAATTTTTGCCGTTGTATTCATTCAAAATGCGTCTTGTTTTTTGTGTCTTCGTCCACAGAGATGCAAAATGTCAATGTTTTAGTAAGTTCCAGGCGTCTTTTCTAACTTTTGTATCTGTGACACAGGACGTAGCTTAATGCGACCCCTGTATGGCTAATAATCACCCAACATGATGGGAGCTTAAAGTGCAGATTTGGAAGTTAACCCTTGGAGTGTTGACCAAAAGAACAGTTATGCCCACCTAACAAGCTACAGTGATTCTGGACTTTAACCATGTGAAAAAAAAATCAATCATTTAAATACCAGCTTGCATGGATGTCCAAATAAAAAAAAAATGAAATCAACTGTCGGCCTGAACAGCTATGGTGGGAGTGGTCTGGACATATTGCACTTACAGTGTGCTGAGGAAAGCTGTTGATTAAGTGTCCAACTTAGCATTCAGAGGGTTAAACCACAAATATTATGCGGTGACAAACAGCTTTTGAACACAAGTTTTCTACATTACTATTCTCTCCAAGCATGAAGTGTAAACATGGGTTTTATGAAAATTTTCAATTGGTGTTTACAACTTTGGCCGGAAAAGAAAGATAATTATACATGTATTGCCCTGGGAACCATCTTCCAGATTATTTTTTCATCATGCTGGTTTGCCTGTGTGGATGGTTACCATGCGGGTAAGATGAGATTAAGGACGGATCCCCATGTGAGGTGGTTGTCATACCACATAGACCATGAAAGGTGGAAGTTCTTTTTAATGTTTTTTAAAATATCCATATTCATAAGAAACATTTGACGAGAATGACCATGACCTAGAAAATGCTAAATTTACGCTCCATGTTGGTGTGATTTTATGCTGGGAGAATCTTTTAACAGCAATACAACAGAGGAATGAAACATAAAACATTAGAACTGAGGCAATTATGTATTACACAAGTCCTTGAATTAAGCCATTTATTTACAATATGAGACATTCATAATTAACTGCAGTCCCGCTCACTTCCTGTGTTGCCAGGGCAACAGACTGATGCATCAACCATGATCAGGGCAGATTTGTATTATATACTACATAAACCTCCATAAATAACACCTTTTCAAGCACGAGAGAGCTCATTTCTAATCAATTTAGGCATCCTTTATGTTTCAAATATATGTTAAAACATTTTAAGATTATTACGTGTTCTTTTTGTTTATTTTATTGAGAAAGTACTTTTTACCATGCCAAATATATGGATCTGCCCTGATGCAGGTGGCTCCCTCTTTTGCTCAATAGCTGTTGGAGTAGGACTGCATCTGAATATGAATACATCCTATTCCAGGCATATCTACCATAAGTGAAATTCTGGTCCGTGTCGAGTTTTATTCTTTGCACACACCAATTAAATGTGGAAAACATACTCACGTTTAAATTGTTGGAACTGTCAATTGCTCACATTTGCTCTCATAACATCAACCATAGACATGAGTCTTTGGTTAGCAATTACCTTTCTGCTAAGTTATGTGTGTGCACTTTCATCTGTTGTGGCTTGAATGCTCTGTCACTTTGCCTCCATTCACTAATGTACAGGAGTAGATTGTGCTGCAAATGGCTGTAGCTATGCCATTATAGCCAGTCAAACTGCATTGCTGTTTTGCATATGTATATAATTTATTGTACGCTTACTCTGCAGGAAGGACAAACTCGTCTGGGTGCCCTTGATGAAGACAACACGCCTGACATCAGTAAGTTGATTCAGATTGTTTCTGTGAAGGCCCTGTGACTGGACTCACAAGGACAGCAGTCCTGCCATGACACACTGCCCCTTGGGCCACATGCAAGATGGTCTTTGGAGACGGCGCATCTTTCATAGCTACAAGACCATGTTGGCAGAATGGGATTTGGGATTTATGAAGTGGTCTCTAAAGTGAGGATGGTCTCATTGAAGGGGTTTCTCAAGGCAGTTACCGGTCACTCTATCATGACACGTGTATGTGTTGTGGTGAAAACAAGGAGCGATCCAGGAATTAGGAGGGGTTAGCGATTAAACTGGGTGAAATATTCCACTGTTTTTGCTGAGCATAAGATCTGCAAGGTTTCAAGCATTTTTTTATATGGTCCATTTTAAGCTATCATGTGCTGTAGATTCACTTAATGTTCCTTTTTTTAAACATGATTTGTTTGGTTGATGCCAAAATCGTGGAAATGTAATCACATGGAAATAGTGTTTTGACATAGATGTAGTTTTTATGGGAACTATATATGTATGTCCAAGATAGTGAAACCAAAACTTCAGTTGAATGCATAAAAAAAACCAAAACCAAATTTTAAAGTAATACCTAACACTTCTGCTGAGTTAATCTGCTAATATAATGATGGAAATTTAATTTGTTCAAGATTATTGGACAAATCACACAGTAAGCCATAATAATAATAATAATAATAATAATAATAATAATAATAATAATAATAATAATAATAACAACAACAACAACAACAATAATGATGATGATGATGAATGAAAAAAGAGAGAGAGAGAGAGAGAGAGAGAGAGAGAGAGAGAGAGAGAGAGAGAGAGAGAGAGAGAGAGAGAGAGAGAGAGAGAGAGGAGAGAGAGAGAGAGAGAGAGAGAGAGAGAGAGAGAGAGAGAGAGAGAGAGAGAGAGAGAGAGAGAGAGAGAGAGAGAGAGAGAGAGAGAGAATTATAGCTAATTTGGGTATGACACACATTCTAGGTGTGGGCTTACTTTGTCTTTCTAAAACATAATTTGTGCCATAACTGAGTGTTCACTACTCTCAGTGGTTTGACACCCAACCTCTGCACAAGACACTTTTATCATTGTGTTTTATTGGAAGAAAATTTTTTGTTGAGAGGACATACTTCATGATGTAGACGTAGTTGAACCAGAAATCACTTTATTACATGTAATTAGAATATTGAAGAAGTTTGGGCCATGTGAACAAGCAGGAAATAAAGGGTATTTTCTTTTGACAGTTTTGCGTGGTCAAGACGTGAAGCCGGTGCACTGTATTATCGAAAACATCAATGCCGAGGTGACGCTTTTGCCGAACAATGGAGCGCTAGTCATTATCAACAACGTGTTGGTGCAGGAACCGACCAAACTCAACCAAGGTGAGCACAGTGTGTTGTCACACAGAAAAAGTGGGTCTTTAAAATGAAAATAAAAATATAAAAGAAAAACATACAGATTTATGTGTGTCAGATGTGGAGTACTTAAAACCTGTATCTTGATAATGTGCCTCTCATTCAAATTTCCGAAATGTAACTTGTCATCAGCTATAATTTTTTTTCAATGGAAAACACATTACAAGTGCTGCATGGACATTGATATTTTTTCACGTAAATTTCTTGTTAATAGAAAATGACTTTTGATGAAAATTGTAGCTGAGCCCAATTATGATAGCATGCAGTCAACAGCTTGCCTTGAGATTGGCTACGATGTGCCTAGCCAATGGACGGAAAGCCAACGACTCAGATTCAGTCAAGCAGGACTGGGTCAGTGTACTGTTTCAATGCCAACTGTGACCAAATTCAAAGTACTGAAGAGGAACTGCTCTGAATTATAATAAGAATGCTAGATTCATATTCCTTGTGAAAAAAACTTTTCATTCAAGTACCAACATGTCTGTAGTTCCAGAGAATATAATAGTCAGGTCAACAGCTTTCCTCAGCTTGCTTTGGGAGCATGTCCAAAGTGTGCCAAGGAAAGCTGTTGACTCAGTCCAACACTTGGCACTGAAAGAGTTAAAGCTGGTTTGTGGTCCTTTCATTTTGTTTCCAAGAAGTTACATGTACATGTAATGTCAGTTTAACCTTTATAATCCCAGTTTGATTTACCTTGCAAGACACTTCTGCACATAAGTCATTTTATTTGTACATGTACTTCTGGTATAGTTTGGTATGTAAGACAGCCTTGTATGAAATATTGTTAAGATGATGCATTACCATATCATGTCTGAGCTCTGTCATGTTCAATTCTGAAATCAAGTTGTTAAATATGATAATACAAATACACATACAGTGGTTTCACGACATAAACATAACCTGAAAATATATTTAATTTGGTATTCATTGGCATTTAAGCCAGCCTTCAGAATTGTTTTACATGAAAAACAGCTGTTATCTCTAGACCAAGGACTGGTTATCCATACAGCAGTTTAAATTTTTGAAGATGCACCAGATTGTCACACAAGCAAACCAACACGGACTGTATGGTGCTGCCACCTAGAGTGTGTCACCAGAACAAGTTGGGTCAGTTTCAGTCAGTCCTGATGGTTATCAGTCTTTGGTGTTTGAATACAGTGTGGCAGGTCATGCTGCAGTTGGCTTTACATTTGTGATGGCAACCAGAGTACGACTTAAAATACAACTGGAAAACTACTAATTTTTAAATATTGGCATGCTGCTATTACTCAGGGAAGGGTTTTCTTTTTATTTTTACCCCCTTGGCCTTTCAACCAATAGGGTATTGTCTTTGTCATGTCTGCGGGTGTCTATCACCCTTGCAGAATCAATAACTGTTGAACAAATTGAGCTACTGTTGTGAAACTTGTTCTGTAGAAGCATCAGGTTGGGTGCTTGGCCAAGTTCGACTTTCACTGACCTTGACTTTTGTTCAAGGTTGCTAGGGGTCATTATATGTTTGTGCTTGCAGATGCAATAAGTTTTTAACAAATTGAATGCTACTATTATGAAACTTGCACCATAGAAGCATCTTATTGGAAGCTTGGCTAACTTTGATATTCAGTGCCTTGACCTATGACCTATTTTCAAGGTCATGAGGGTTCATCCAAATTTTATCTCTCTCAGACACAGTAACTTTAACTTTTGAACAAATTGAGTTACTATCATAAAACTGGTACCGTAGAAGCATCTCATTAGGAGCTTGTCTGAGTTTGACATTCAGCGACTTTGACCTATTTTCAATATCACCAGGGGTCATCATATTTTTACTGTTGCCGAGCAATGACTGTGGAACAAATTGAGCCATGAAACTTGTTCTACAGAAGCATCTCATTGGAAGCCTTGCTCAGTTGAACCTTTGATAACCTTGACCTATTTCCAAGGTCACCAGGGGTCGTCATATTTACACTATAGCTGAAAGGATCTTAAGGTCATCCCAACCAGTATATTTAAAGTCAGGAATTAAAAAGTACAATGCTCAGTCAATTTTACCGTAATACACACAGGAACACCATTGTTATGGAAAGAAAGAAAAGAGTTGTTTCATTTCTTGTAAACAGGCGCCGTGTTGCGGCTGGGCAGGACCAATATGTTTCGTTTCAACCATCCCGGAGAAGCAGCCAAACTGAGGGCAGAGATGGGGAGTGATGTAAGTATGGCTGACATGGTTGCCAGTTGTTAAATCTGTGTTGTCCGTTTCGGGGATCTTTGTCATGTGGATTATTTTGAATGACTCATAATAATGATATCAGAGAATTATATATTCCTCAGTTTATTAAAATCAAAGAACCTTGGAGTTATCAGAAAAAAGTTAGAAGCAGATAGTTCTGTGAACATGATCTTGTTTACTTGATACAGAGAAATTAAAGCAAAAGTGTTAAAAAACAAAACAAAACAAAACAAAACATCAGAAACAAATCTTTTAGGAGATTGAGCTTCATTTTGCCTTGGTATCTGCCTCCTGTGTAGTGATGTATGTTCACATGATATATTCAATTGCTAGATAATTCAATATCGCTGAGGGGGATATGATTAGAAAGTGAACCCAGAGAAATGTAATGTTGATGTATGTACATGCAAGTTTTTCCTGTTTAACATTACCAGAAATAGTCCAGTTTTATAATTGTCATCTGGTGCTTTCCTAACATCAATAATGATTTAGACAATTAGCTGACAGTTTTCCTCAGCACACTTGGATGCGTGGCAACCATAGCATGACAAGTATATGCTTGTGACCCATTCTCCAGGGGGTTAAAGTGGACTGAGCCTAACTGTGGGCTTACAATTAAGAATAGAACTGTAATGCCAAAAAATAATAGTGGGTGAAATGTGTTGTGTTTTTGTTTTTTTGTGTCAGACAGTGAATGATTACATTCAGAGATATAGGAGTGTTTGTGACTGTCAATGCCAGAGGCACTGAGAATGAAACACATTTGATTGAATATGCTTAACCCTTTCTTCAAATAAAGAATGAATTTAAGACTGAATCGGTTGTGTTCCTTGGCATAGGTGTCCAACCAGTGCCAAGAAAGCTGTTAACCTGGGTCATGTTAAGTTAATATCCTGACAGTCGTATCTCCAATTTTTGTGCAAATTGTTTTTCGTAACTAAGAAACACTGAAGCAGTCAGCAATTTGACCCCTACACAGCTGTGGCCTGTGCATTGAGGAAAGGTTTAATGTGTGGCTTTAACAGTTTGCAGGTTACAGCATGATGGCTCATCTGTGGTCAGACTTCCAGTGGACGTGGTCAGGACTGGCTTCCAGGGAGTCCACGCCAGATATTGCAGCCGCTGGGTAAGTGCACAGACTCAATGGAGTCTACACCCTATATCACAGTGACTCCTGTGGCTATGGTCAGGGCTGGTTTCCAGGGAGTCCACATCAGATGTTGGAGTCACTGGGTAGGTATACAGACTCCAGGGAGTCCACTCCAGACATCACAGTCACTGGGTAAGTACAGACTCCAGGGAGTCCACACCAGACATCACAGTCACTGGGTAAGTACAGACTCCAGGGAGTCCACACCAGACAGCACAGTCACTGGTTAAGTACAGACTCCAGGGAGTCCACTCAAGACATCACAGTCACTGGGTAAGTACAGACTCCAGGGAGTCCACTCAAGATATGACAGTCACTGACTTGTTTTTAATCGCAGTGACACATTCAGTGCAACATGTTTATGGTAGGAGATTTGGTGAAATATTCTTTACTATATGATGACAGATTTTGCAGAACATGCCATTCTGTATGGTGATAAGTTTTGCAACACATCTCATACTATATGATGGCAGATTTTATGACATTCCATGCTTTACTTTATGGAGACAGATTCTATAATGTTGCATACCACATGGTGACAGATCTTGTAACATTCCACACAATATAATGACAGATCTTGTAACATTCCACACAATATGATGACAGATCTTGTAACATTCCACACAATATGGTGACAGATTTTGTAACATTCCATACAATATGATGACAGCTCTTGTAACATTCCACACAATATGGTGACAGATCTTGTAACATTCCATACAATATGATGACAGATCTTGTAACATTCCATACAATATGATGACAGATCTTGTAATGTTCTGTAATGTATGGTGACCAATTTTGTAGCACTGCCAAACAGTATGAATACAGATTTTTCTAGATTGCATACTGTTCGGTGAAAGATTTTGTAATGTTCCATACTGTATTGTGACAGATTCCAATATCAATATGAGTGTTACACTGTACAACTGTGTTGTAGCCATAGGCTGGGATTCCCTGTAAGTAGTGACCTCATGGATTCATGCAGTCACACACTGTTAGTTATATGCAGAGAAATGAGGAGGATTAATGTTAACTAAGTGTAGATCTGAAAGAGATCTGATGTGAAGGAAATAGTGATATTATGAATTTTATTTTTATTATCAGTTTCATTATCTGCCACTCTAAAAAGTTGATGAAACCCGTGGTTGGTGTCAATGTCAGGTCATGGCATGTCATGCTGCTGCTGTGTGGTGGCAGCTGGGGCATGATTGGTCAGGCAGTACAGGCAAAAATAAACTATTTGATGCCTTTATGTGAAATCCTGCTGAGGCAAACTTTGTTCTTTTCAGTTATTTTCATATTTCAAGAGAAAAAAAGAAAGAAACAAGGGTATGGGCATCATTCTGTGCCTATTTCAACTGAATTCAGGGCACTCTCAATTGACATAATGATGACACAAGATTCATATCCCTTGGATTAACTTTGATCCATTTGATAGATGGAGATATTCAGTACTGTCATAGTGTACTTTTGTAAAAACTGTTAAATTTTTTTGTTGTATTTTTTTAAAATCTGTATCTGGTTTAGTCATACAATTTACTTGATGTACAGGTGGCCTGCAAAGCTTCCGACTGTTGGCTGTGTTGCTTCCAAGGTTTGTTCCTTTTCTAGTCACTAGGTGGCAGTAATGCAGCTGAGACCTGGCCACAATGTCACAGGGACAATAGATCTGAAAGGGGAGACCTCTGTTTCGGGATTGCTCAGCTGGAAAGTGGTCAGACTGCACTTACACTTTTGTAGTGGAGTAAAATTGGACCATCAAAGAAATAAAAACACGTTAAAATTAAAAGAATAAACATATGAATTGAAAAAATAAGATTTAAAAAATAAAACCTTACTTGAGGAAAAAAAAGAATTAAAAAGCCCCAACCTGCAGCAGGTCTCGTTTTTTTTCTGCCGATTCATATTTTAAAAATTACTTTCCATTCTTATATTCTCATTCTGAAGAAGAGGAGCTCAAATCCATTGGTATGATAGCTCTTGGGTGTTTGGGATGGGGGTGGGAGTGAGGGTCGGATTTGTTGCCTCCGGTCTCTTTTTTCTTTTTTGTGCTGAAATATCTCCCAAGTTCTATCCGGATTGGATTGGTTTTAAATGATTGTTATACTATTTTTTTCCCTGCCACAAAGCTCCCTTTTAATGTTATTTTGTATATTTTATTAGTTATATCTGTGAGTTTGTGCATAGATTAACTCGGTGATTGAAATGACACCTGTTTATTGTGTCAGTATACAATTTTTCTACTTTTATCCATCAACTTCATATTTTTAGGTCACTTTCAACAATTTTTTTTTTGGTGATGATTGTGGCATTAGCCTGTCAAGTGTCCACTTAGTATGATTATGTAACTCAAGTCTGCCAAATTTTGATTAAGGCCACACATTTACACGTTTGGTTATGGTCCAAGTGGAATTTTGTAGTTTCACAGATACATGGAGCTTATCAAAATATAGGCCAGCAGCAAAATATGTTGGATTACCATTGGTTTTACTCTAAAACTAGCCTCTTACGTATGTGACCTACCAGTCAGACCAGTCTGGTGAAAGAAACCACAGGAAGGTAAGAGTTTGCATCCAGAAAACATAAATTTTTTCCACTGTCTTGCTCAGTAGGTATTGGTAGCCCTACAAGGTACCCTGGATACCTCAGACACTCCTGGGTGCCATCAAATCCAAAAAGAGGCAGAAGTGGGTGTGTCCGCCAGCCAAACTTGTCAGAGTGTGGGATACAAGAGATGTTGTATTGTGAGAAGTGCAATATGCAGTTATATGGCCCCCTGTAATTTTTCAGGTATATGGACCTTGGCATCCTGCCTCATGCAATATATATATATTATTATTGCTGACCACATGATGTAATATTTCCTTTATATTGGACTTTAAAGGAAGCAAGTCCACTTTTTTTACCAGAGCTGACTTGTCAGTCAGTTAGAGTTTACATGGTGGGCCTTTTTCCTCTGTCTGTCCATTGTTCTGAAACTTCTTCAAACTTGGTGGGAATCTACCTTGGATGGGTTGATCTCTACCAAGTTTCTTCAAATGGTCGTACTCCAGGGAATTTTTAGATTTTTTTTATGGTTTTTTTTGGGGGGGGGGGGAGAATTTTTCAGCAAATCTTAAAAGATATTCTCCATAACTGCCTGCCCAATTGCTTCAAAATTGCAAAGGGACACTCCTTGGGAGCCCTAGACCTATTAATATGTGCAACAGGTAGCACTGCAATTTTTTGTTCTTTTTTTTTTTTTTTTTTTTAATCTTCATGTCTGTCATTCCGTCCCTCCCTCCGTAACACTGAACTTATATCCACAACCAATCCCAAGTTTTCATTGAACCCCTTTCAAACTTTGCACACTTAACTGGCATGATGTGGGTCAGTGCTTGTTCCATTGCCGTGTCACTGCTATCATTTTTTTTTTTTTTAGTTTTAATGATTCATTTAAATTTTACAGATCCTAGGTAAATATACATGTTCATATTTGTGGATGATCGATACATGTTCATATTTGTGAATGAGGCTGAAGTAGTCCCTTGTTTTTCATTGGATCCCTTTCAAATTTGGCACACTTCATTGGCATGGTCCAGGCTAGTGCATATTACATTGGCATGATACTGCTGTCATTTTCTGATTTTTTGTATTATTTTTTTTAAATGACAGGTAAACACACCAGGGGTCACATTAAGGATTTTTCAGTATAGGTCTGTTGGACCCATCTTTCTTCTTTTTCAGGAAAAATAGTGGGTCCAAGAACTGAATCGATGGGTCCAGTCTGAAATTGTGCAAACTGGACTTCATTTGATGTAATTTGATTAATTGATTTTATTTGGTATAATCAACATACATGTACATCAAAATGATAAATAAATAAAACATGCAGGTAACTTAAGCCTAGAAATGAACATAACATAGGGTCTGTATGCTCACGTAGGTAACTCATTATTATAAATTACCAATATGCCAACTTGATGTAAAAGGGTAAAAAAAGTTGTTGACTGTACCCAGGATGGATTCAATCTACACAGAAACCTGCTATTAAGATTAAGTCTATAACCCATCCCTGGTCTACCAAAAAATGGTTGTGAAGGGGGCTTAACCCCTAGCACACTGCCACTGTGCCAGTATCTGGTATTGCACACCCTGTGCCACCGGACAGCTTTTTAACTCGCTTGAACAACAAGCGGCATTGCGTGATTGAACATGCCTGGGCTCGGTTATTTTTGCGATTGATTCCACGTGATGAAGTGGTCAGAAATTATATGATTTATATTTCGGTGCACTTTCTATTTCAATATACCTGAAAAATTTGATGCCGTAGGTGGTGTTAAGAGTCTGATCTTAAGTGCGGTCACTTTTTTCACCAAGCAACTTGGTAGGCCTACAAGCCGTGCAACACACAAGCGAGTGTACACAGCCTGTCCCAGGCATGCACCCAGGCATGGTTTTCCGCTATATATTTTTTCCGGCCTTCGATCATAAATTTCATTCCAATCTTGTTCTGTCATACAGATTTGTTCCATTCAACTATTTCAATGAAATCAAAACAACCAAATTTTGTTTAAAAAACAATAACCACGTGACCCATCGGAGACAGTGCAGTGCTGTCCAGTGAAAAATATCTGTAGCAAAATTTTCTATCCTTGTAGCATTTTTGCCACTTCTTAAAAAAGGAAACACTTATTTTTGAGAAAACCTGTAGCAATTTTAAAGAGCTTTGTAGCAAAATTTTGCTACAATGTTCCAGTTTGACAGCCCTGCAGTGATGAACAACATCCTGTTACTGTTATGCCTGCTAATACAAATTTTCGCTTCGTCCAAGTGTAACCTTGCGATGACTAATTTGCGTATTTTCCTTGCCATCTGTAATGAATTTTCACTCATGCCTTTATCTGGGTCTAGATTTGTTCGACGGAAGTCTTCTTGGTGAAAATATGATGTGAAAATATAACATCTTAGTGCAATAATCTTTGTGTAATACGACTTGTACCTTCCCAACATTGAGGACATGAGACAAGCACATGGGGAACAACGAATTTGATTGGACAGTGAGCAGCATGTGATAAAATCCACCCAATGAGGAGCCTGGAAGTGCTTTCAGCACATTTGTAATCATGTGAAATGACGTACATCCATTCCCATTCTGGGAAATTTTTGGAGGGATACCCCACGAATATTTTTTCTTAGCAAATAAGAGAGCTTGTTACATAGAAAGACGAACATCAGTATAATAAATAATCATAATACTGATAATGGTCGATGCAAAACACCGTGACCGCTTGGGGTAATTTTTGCAGTTGTATCATTCAAAATGCATCGCGTTTTAGTGCGTGCGTCCACAGACACGCAAAATGACAATGTTTTATTAATTTCCAGGTGTCATTTCTTTATTTTTTGCATCTATGACGCAGAACACAAGCTTAATGTGACCCCTGCATACATGTTAATATTTATGGAGGGGGCTGAACTTGTATCCTGAACTAGTCTCAGGTTTTGCAGCAATAGTCTTTGAAATTTTGTAGACTTTACTGACATGATGTGTGTTAGTGAATTTTACATTGCCATGGTAAAAAATAATAAATAAATTTATAAATTAGGATTATGTGCAGAGCTAAACTCAGGGTTTATATGTGCTCCTCATTTTCAAACCATGACAAATGCCTTGGGGAAACACTCTTCGGGAGGCTCATATATAAGTGATCTCGTGCGCAGGAGTATATTGTTGTGTCATTGCTACATGACACTTCACTGTAGTTTTTGGGGTTTTTTGTTTTTTGTTTTTTTTTTTTTTTTTTTTTTTTTTTTTTTTTTACAAATTTTTGTGTGTTTTTTTTATTTGTGACTCCTTCTCCAAAAACGTCTTGCAGATTGTGCTGAAACTTGGTTGAAATGTATATACCTTGTGGAAGGGTCAAACAAAGCTCTTCACCAGCTGAGGATGCAGTGGATCTCTTGATTTTTAACATTTTTTTCAACTTGGGTACTTGTCGGTTAATGCATACATTCCTGTTGGTTGATATATAAGTCAGTTGAGATTGCAAGGGTAATTTACATTTTTGACTTCTCCAAAGTCTGAGCCAGATTCACTTTAAACTTGATAGCAGTGTACACCAGGTGGGTCTCTACCGAGTGTGTTTGAATGCTCACCTGTGATATATGTGAAAAAAAAATTTCAGCAAAATCCTTAAAAAATCTTCTCTAACCTGCTGGGCCAATTGCTTGAAAATTGCAGGGGTACACTTCTTGGTTCTGCCAGACCAGGGCAGGACTTGCAGGTTGAATGTCAAGGTCAGCGGGGGGAACATGCTGTTCACGCAGCCCACTTGTGGCAATGGTCTCCCTAAAATGTGGGATGGTCCTACTGGAAGGAGCACGCTCCACATCTGTACTCACAAAAATGCGAAGACAATGTTTACATAATTGCCCGCATAATACATAAGAGGTACAAAATACACCAGGTAGCCATTGTGATATAGGTCACATGTCTGAACTCTTTCAATGCTAGTTTGGGCCCGTGCCATCATCGATCTTTCCTTGACGTAATTTGGGCACCTGAAGCACATGAAGGAAAGCTGTTGACCTGAATGTTGTTTCTCTTCAATGGAAGTAGAGGTGAGCTGTTGACAAAAGCCTTTTTACCAGGAGGTTGAATGTGGAGTGGTTATATAATAATGATTGAGATGTAGACAACTTGTGTGGTGATCAGCGCTGGCAGAGTTAAGGGATAAGGCATCAATATTCACAGTGTGATTGATGGAGCATCAAGTGAGTGCCTTCATGTACACAGGTCATGGCCTGTGGAGGGCACTCAGGATTAGTCACATATGGCCAGGGTATACATGGTATAGTCTTTGGTATTTGGAATTACAGTGAAATCTTGTTCCTAAGAACACAATATGTGCTGTAAAGAGTCACTTTAACGGTCAGAAATTTGTGCCCGTGTATCTGTATGTAACTTTTGCCCATTAAAAATCTCCAGAAGTAGGACAGTGTTATAAACAGCAGCTGCTCTTTTCTTTTTTTTTTTTCAACAAGAAAGACAGTGGGTGTTTGAAAGTCAACACTTTTCCTCAGCCCGTTCCAGGTACAGTACATCCCGAATGGGCCAAGGAAAATTGTTGACTTGAGACCCCACAATGTTAAATGATTGACTCTTTCATTATGAGTAACTCGTGGCAAAAGATTATATTTGACCTGTCAAAAGTGGCCATCAATACACAAGTTGGTCTCCAAGGAGACAGGTTTGTCTGTGGTTGTGTAATGCCTGGAGGAGGTACGTTATTGAGGACAACGCTGGCTACTCTTTGGGCAGTTTCTTGTCGCCAGGACAAATTCCATAATTTTAGTCATTTACATATAAAAGCTACTGGGAAGTAGAAATACCATCTGACATAGGTAGGAGTTAATCTTTACATACCATCTGACATAGGAGTTAATCTTTACATACCATCTGACATAGGAGTTAATCTTTACATACCATCTGACATAGGTAGGAGTTAAGCTTTACATGATGATGGCTCATTCTGCAAAGGAAAATTTTACATCATTGAACTTGGTCTAGTGTGATTACAGATAATTCACTGTCACTTTTGTCATTTGTTTAGGTTTAAATATATTTTACTTCAAAGATGATTGGAGAGCAGGGGAAGTCTATGTTAACCACTCTTGCAAAGTCCTGTGATTTGTTTTCCTTATCCTTACACATAAAAATACTTTTTACAGAGTGCCTTATTTCACTGTCTCCAGTTTCGCACAAGAAAGTTTTCAAAAAAGAGTTGCGTAACATTTTTTTTTTTTTTAATTGAGGGACTTCAAGTGTGCAACAAAACAGGAGCAGTATGAAGTTGTTGTCAATTGATCTGGCAGCCTGGCAGCCCTATGTGTCCCTGTCTGGGTTCAGGGTGATGGTAGGAGAGCATTTGTCATAGCCTTGGGAGGTTGTGCAACAAATCGCATCATAATATATTTCAGTCTTAACCCTTTGTACTTTGAATTAAGACTGAATTTAGGACTCGGTCAACATGCGGCTTTCCTTTATGTGTGTACAACTTTCACTTAGGAAAGCTGTTCAGCTGGAGCATGTTGCCTTGATAGGTCTCTTCTACAAATCAATTTCAAATTATTTTTCATTACTGTTCAAATCATTTAAAATCACAGAAGCAGACAAGATTTGATTGCCAGCTGGTTTTAGCTGATTCAAGGGGAAAGGGGTTAAGTACAGATCACTAGAACCTCCAGGGACTCAAATCCTGGCAGCACAAGGTGCCAAATCACTTAATTTATACAAAAACTTCATTGGAAGCAGCAAGGCGTAAGGTGTGCATACTAATGGTAAAGGATTTAATTTACATGCACATGGGTAATCCTCAGTTGTTGATTCTTTCAGTGCTAATTGGAAAAAAAAAAGTTATTTTTATTTGAAGTGCTATCGATTCTAGATACAAATTCATGGTAAAACTGGATGACCATCGAAAGCAGAATTGTGTTTAAAAAGGCAACACTGGTGTACAAGTCTATGAGCAATGTGCTACCTGACTGTATGCTTGATATGTTTAAACCTTCAAAAGGTGTTCATAGCTTAAACCTGCGATCAGCTAAGCACATATCTCTATTCGCCTAAATCTGAAACTTCATATATTGAAAGAACCACAGTGATATGGAACAGGTTACCCAGCGATGTCAAGGACTCTCCAAGCTTAGAGACATTTGAACAAAGATGTACAGCCTTCATTATGTCATTGCCTTGACCAATCATGAACCTGCCTGTTGTCTGCACCACTATGCATATTGAGCACATGTATAGATGCAGGTATGGTAGTCAACTGCTTCATGTAAATATTGTGACCTGTATCCATTAGAGGGCCCCAGGGGAGATTAGTGTCTCTGACAATAACTGGGTTACCATCTGTAAATAGAGTGAGTTGATATATAAAAGAACTCTCAAGTACTAGCCGCCCATATATTTCAAGCAGAAGAAAAAAATATGCAGGTCAAAAGACTGCCTCAGCATGCTTTACACCAATACTGACGGAAGCTGTTAACTGACTGTCTTTCCTAGCACTGAAAGGGTTAATCTGTGCCCAGGTATACCCACTCTGGATTGGCAGGTTCTGGTTCAATGCATTCGCATTTTTTGACCTACCACTTTGTTTCGTAGGTGAAAGGTCAGCAATTAAAAATAATGTTTACATGTAGATGGAATTGACAGCAAAGGGATACAGTTGAGGTGGAGGTGGTATGTTGTCATATGAGGTAATGTCAGGTCCACGTCTCCTGGCTCTGGCAGTCATCCATCGTTGCATGCCATGGCAAGACTGTGCTCTTGCAAACGCCTGGACAAGCCGGGTTTTCACCTGCTGTCGATGTATTTCTGTTACTGGCATGTGCTGAATACGCATGGTTAAACACAACTATTGTTGGCTCACAGCTGTGGATATTCTAACATCTACAGTTGGCTCGTACATGGCACCGAGATACCACTGACAGCCCACTCTGGCCTCGGTAAGTCGACATGCAAAATTAAAGTTAATCTTTCGATTTATTTCAAATAACAAACATACTTCAGAAGATAAGGGTCCATTTTGTTCCCTTTGAGAACCATTTAAAACATTTTGCTATCATGGAGTAATGTTGGATGTTCAAATTCCTGCTACTGGGATACGCAGATACTGTCAGGGTATATACGTGCATCATATTTCTTTGAATCCCAGTTAAGAGTTCAAAGATTGGGATCAATTATAATGACAGTCGTTTTACAGACAGCGAAGTTTACAAAAGAAAATTATTTGTAACTTTATTTATTCTACACATGTAGAGTGCCCCCCCCCCACCACCACACACCACCAGGCTCCAGACAAGAGACCACCTTCATTTCACACGTCATGTCTCCATGCACTATATGTGGTATTGTCATTTTATTCTCCCCCTCAAGTGAGACCACCCTTCTAAAAAGGCTGCATTTCAGGTGCACTTGGGTTAGCCTTATCAGAGAGGCAGTGCTCTGAGTGAGGTGGACAAGGCAGGTGTGCCTAGCGGTGTTATGTCCGTGTTGCAGGCAGGGTTTTGCTGGAAGGGAAACAGTGAATTCAGGTGCGCAAATCTCGGGTTGTATGGGAAGGTATTATGAATGAAAGGCTGAGAACAATTTCCGACAGAGGTTGTTCGTATGTTTACTGATGGTAGACTCTACATACCAGGTATGATTGGCTTCCAGGCATGTTGAAATAGCTTCCTGTCGGGAAGGCATTAAGTTGTGCCTGATTAAACCAGTAATTAAGGGCTCTGACCCGAGCTCACAAACAGGTGGAGAATTAATTAGAGGCAATGCAGCAACCACTGTCTGTAGCCAGGGTGTGCTTACAGGAATGAGCTGCCACTTTCTCGTTTTGGGATGAATTCAAAGATGCAGTTGTAATCCAAATAGTAAAGTCTCATGGATGTTTACTAGCTGAAAAGCCATCACCTCATGATCATGCAATGTGGAAAGCAAGTTAACCAATTCCCCCCCGAGCTGTTCACATTCCAGCTGTGACAGTATCACCTCTTCCACAACAGAAACACGGTCTTCTGTGACAGGCGGTCTTTGGTGCAGGTAACTTACAGCAGAAATGACATTTTACCATCCAGTTGTTGTATTGGTGAAGGGGTCTTTCCAGTGGACAATGGTCTTGAATTACAGGTGTAGGTACAAAGGTACAGGCCTCCGGTAAAGCCACAAGTGAGACTGTGAATGCTACCACAGGAACACAGAGTGGTTTTCCATCCAAACCAAAACCAAACAAGGAGAGCTGGCGGGTTTGTCCATACATTATTTTACATTGTATGGTAAACATGGGACCCGTACTGTGCAGTATTAAAGGGTGGTCTTAATGGGCAGGTCCTATTAAAGTGGGTACCACTGCAGCAAGTAAACTTTAGTCATTTGGTGCAAGTGACAAACTGGCCATTGTATTGAAGTGGAATATGATAGAAATTGTAAAAAAAAAAAAATTTTTCGTTTTTGTTTTGTTTTTTGTTTTTTTTATTTTATTTTATTTTTTGTTTTTTTTTTTGTTTTTGTTAAAATTCTAATAAGAGATCTTTTTAAGTGCCACTATATGTCTAGTGAAACCTGTCTTAAAAGACACCCACCCAAACCCCCGCCAGGGGTGACCAAATTGTGGTGCTACAAAACGGGGTCTTTCATATATAAGAGGTAGGGATAGAATGAAAGTAAGCAACGTGTGCCCTAAAGGTGGTCTGGACACAGGTGGTCTCTTAAGACAGGGACCAGTGTGTCTCCATCTGAGATCAGTGGTTTTTGAATTGCCTGCTGAGCCATGCCCCAGCTGCCATAACACCACAAGCTTCCAGGCAGTGTGAAAACCACCGTCAAAGACACATTCTGGACGTGGACAGAGTTCAGGGCTTTCAGCCTCATATTTGACCAGACAGCGCTGTAAGACAGCAACTCGTACCACGGAGTTGAGATGCCTTCTGCGCAAAGAGGTGAATTGTTAACTGAATTCTTGTTACACATATGCATTCAACTGTACGACAGCACAGGTGAGTTCAACACCTACTGACAGCGATGAGTCACAGTAACTGTTACAGTTAATTGTACACAGTGAAACTTGTGTTGTCAGACCACCCTTGTACTCTGTGTCCAAGTAGTCTTCTCATGAGTGACAGGTTGTGACATTTGATGCATGTGTACAGTGGTACCTGTCAGGAGAGACCACTGCAAGGAGAGACGCATGTTTCTTCAAAGACAGTCTTTTCAAAATAGTTTACGTTGTGCTGTACTAACTTTGTCCTATATGACAGGCTGGCCACAACTTGATCCTCCTGTAAGTGTCATCATTGTAATTTTAGCTTAAAAATATAACGGCCATCAAAGTGCAGTGATTTCTCTGTGAACCGTGACTGCAACCCCCTTTTAGGCTCCCTTCACTGGCCATTACCTGATAGACGTTCCTCTAGTTCTTGTCTGTAGATTACATAGGAATAACTTGGTTACATGTACCCATACAAACTTTTTCTGTGGGATTATGGGGCCCTGGGCATGGGATACTTTTGTCAAAATATTATGGTGTTTTGTAGACTGCTGTATTGGATTCCACCCATACTTTGAGTGAGGGATGACCTGTTTAACATTCCTTTCAAATAAATTCATGCACTTTAGCAACAACAAAAGGTCAGTCTATTACATGCATCCTGTGATATTAAAGTCTTGGAGAAAAAAAAATGAGGGCCATGTGAACAGCCTGTGCTCAGTTGACCTTGACATTAAAACCCATGCTAAGTCCTAACCTGGTCCAGCAGCACCCAGAAGGGTTCCTTTCCAATTTCAAAGCAATCAGCTAAGCAGTTTCAGAGATCTTGCTAAAAAGTTCATGAGAAAGAAAAACAAAAACAAAAACATGAAAATCCCCCAAATCACTAGAGCATGACCGTTTGAATATCAAGCTCACTGGACGCACAGTCAAGGTTAATTGCATCACAGTTTATGGTGCATCTGGGTGACAGGTTTAGAGAAAAAGTAAAAAATGTTAATTACAATTGCAATCCGCATTGGATTATGTTGTGAAAAACATGTAGGAATTAGAAACAAAGGTTAGAAAATCAGGGATCTTGGCCATCACCACCTAATGAACAACTTGATTTGACCCTTTCACAAGATATCATAATTTTTTTATCACCCAAGTTTCAGTATAATCTGAGGGACAGGTTTGGAGAACAGGGAAAAACTAGCAAAACACAATAAATTTGTAAAACAAGAGGGTTGTGTGAACAGCCCATTCTCAGTTGACCCTGAAATTCATCCCATAATAAGCCACACACTGGTGTAGTGGCACCCAGAAGTGTTCAGTTTTGAAGCAGTTCACTAAGTGGCTTCAGAAAAATTTTTGCAAGATTTTGCCATTGAAAAAATTACTGGAGCATGCCCATGTGGTGGTGATATATATATGTTGGGTTTGTCTCTGCAGAGAGGCAAGGTACATTGCTATTTTGAAGTGAATTTGTCCGATGTTTTTTTTCGAGAATAATATAGACAATTTGTTTCAGTGGCACTAAGAAAATAATAGAAAGAGGTGAGGGTACACATGAAATTTGATTATGTGTGTTTGCATTAGACATACATGATGTGTTAGTTACCCACGCATCACATGTACAACATATTCCATTAGTTTTGCATAGCAGTGGGGAAAAATATAGAGTCCAGTTGTAACTTGAATTTTAAATCTTTAATACAAAGAGAAACTTAACAATATCAACTCCTGTAAAAGCTCTACGTGTACATGTACATGCTGCAAGAAAATATAAATGAATGAAAACTGACCATAGACAGTGTATTGGCAAGTGACATTGGTCAGTGCATAACCTGGCTACGGCATGCCCCAGCTGCCCCCTGTAACCACTGCAGCATCACAAGCCATGCTGTGCATGTACTGTGTATTGAGTAATTTCTTAATTCAACCAAAGGTCTTTATGTCCCCCAGTGCCACAGGTGCAGGCGTACAGGGAGACACAGCCAAAGGGAGGATGGGCCTGGGTTGGTCTGGCCATCACAGGGTTAATTGGTATGCATCAATGGATATAGACTTTAACACTCTCCCATTTAGTGATTGCGTGGAATCTAAGACTGACGTTGGATATCATGAGGTCAATGTATCCGGAGGGGGTCCTAGGATCCACACAAGCACTAGATGGGGAGTATTTAAGTGTATTCTATTATGGCTGGACTTAATTAATTCCAATAATTACCCCCAATGTAGCACTTTTTGCATAGTACACAGGTCTACCAGCCACCTTGCTGATTTCCAAGTAAGGTGACACTTCCGTGCAATCACTACATGCAGTGCCGAATTACTGCTCTGAATTCTAGTGTTTGGAAGTTAACACAAGCAAAGAGTTCCATTGATTCTGAAAACATATGGAATATATATGCAAGACCAATGTTGGATTATGAGTAAACACTGTATTCAACTTTTACATCACATTCGGGATCGATTGAGAATGCCAAATAGTGGTAGGTCAACTATTTAAAATGGAAGTTTGCTATTCTGCCAACAGATGGTGCTGCATGTATGGACATACAGCACCATCTGTTGGCAGGCTACGATGATAACGAGGCTGTAAGTGTCTATCATGTGTGTGCCTGAGCTCGCAGAAGTTTGTGTGTTTGGGCAAGTTTTATTCATTATTGGATGACGAAAGCTGCACAAAATACAAAGAACTGAATGAGTGAATATCAAATGAGGACGTGGTAAGGAAGTGGCGTGAGCATGACCTACCCTGATCTGACAGGAAACATTCTAGAGAAACAATCATGTGGAGTTTTTATCGGACAAGTGATACGTATTGCTAGAAACACCACATTTTTTAGTGATTTCGTCGATAGAGTCAGAACTTTGTTGCAAAAACTACAACACAAAGGTTATAAAAAACAACAAGTACAAAAAACTCTGTTAAAATGTTTCCAGAGATATGACCAAATACCTATTATATACAGTGGTACCTGCTATATGCAACCACTGCCGTAAGCAGCCACATTGCTATTTGTGGTCACTAGGCTGAGAGATAGGAGTCAATTTCTTTTTAAAATTTACCTGTGGTGACAGGTCACCTGCTATATGTGGCCATTTTTTCTTGGCAGAAGGGGTGGCCACATACAGCAGGTACCACAGTATATATATATATATATATATATATATATATATATATGTACATTATTTGAATTTGCACCTTTAAACTATCAGCCATTTCTGAGATCGTCAGGATACAAAATGTAAAAATGGGTTCAGGAAAAAGGCAGAGTGGCTGACACTGTGAGTGGCTGACACTGTGAGTGGCTGACACTGCTAGTGACTGACACTGTGAGTGACTGTAGAATCTCAGTGGTACCAATATAAATGTTAGGGAAATAATGGAAGAAACAAACCATACGCTGTCTGTGAGTCTTCTGTCCTTTCAGGAGGCCTGAGGCAATGCCCAACCAATTTTGGAGGATTTTGTTCATTTGAGATTTGGGGTTATTTAGGCAGACATATATGTTGTATATCATATATCCAAATTGAGTAGTTCCTGCCACATTACAATCTGGAGAAATAAACACAATACTTTCAATGTTAACATGGTGGTCACTGGACCATGTTAACCTTTGGGTGTTGGTTACTGACAACAGGTATCTGATCTTAAATGTCTCTCTCACATGGATAATTCTCTAAAGTGAAATCTCTGATTTGAATAGAATGACAAGTGATTTACTCTAAAAAATTCTCTAGAGCAAAAGCATATCAGGGATTTTGTAAGAAATTATCAGTTCTTTATGAAAAACAACCTTTTTTTTCCAATTTTTGTATCACCATTGTAAACAAACAGTTACAGTTATGAAAAACCCCAGAATAGTGTTGTAGATAAATGTGTTGAGATTATTATAGCACAAGTTTGACCATTTTATTTTTAATATTTTTTGAGAAATATCCAAACTTTTACAAAAATCACATTTTTGCCAAAAACGCTCGTGTTTATTCAACAACTTTGAATTTTAAATTCCATCTTTAATGCAGACAGATTGTTCAAAATTTGCAGTGAATTAAGTATATAGGTTTATTATACCAGGGATGCAGACTTCTGTGATATTTGGCTAAAAAGTGAAGTCACTTTTACAGGTACAATATCACAATTGAAGTCATATTTTTGTGCGGAACATTTCCTTAATTGCCTGCCTTAACTTAAAGGCTCAATTATTGACCTTCCCTGTTGCCAGGCCTGGTTGAAAAAAGTGCAAAAATCAGAGCAGATTGCTGACCCATTGATTGCTGTGGCTCCCAATTACCGGTGCTTCAAACCAACTTGATTTTGACTTCTTTTTGTTGTATGTTTTTTGGGGTTTTTTGGTTATTTGTTTTGTTTTGTTTTGTTTTTTTTCATATGTCATTAAGGATGTGGGACTGTGTAAATGCATGTACACTAGCTACTTGGCATTGTGCCAGCTTGGTTTAGGCAACTACTTTATTGCGTATAGTTCAAAGGAAATATAAAACATTAAAACTAATGTCCTGTTTAAAAAAAAAAGGGAAGTAGAATATCAGGGCAAAGCTCTATGATGGTATTCTTGTTTAGATATAGGCTTCTGCCCAAAATGTCTGCAACAACAGAGGCAAGTTTTTTCATGCTTTAAGTACTGCATATTCAATGCATTGATTGAACTCTATGTCCTGTGACATGTGGAAACCTCTGAAGAAAAATCAAGTTCCAATGTAGTGCGTGTAAGGATGATTTCTGCTCTAGATCAGTGTTTCTGAACACACTGATTTTTTGCAGAGGGCTGCTTTTTTAAAGAATACATAGAAATTAGCTAATAGATATAGAACATAAATATCAGGTACAAAAATATGTGTTCTGATATGAAAGTCACACTACTAAATTAAAGCACATGGGAAAAAGTAGCATGAGTAATGTTACACTGTTTGTTTAACACCATTGACTGATGGTAATAAAGTTGCAGTTGACTGTTCTGCCCAGGGCTTGGGGCTTGCCACACATTTTAATGGGAAAACAGGGATATATCAGGTGCCAGATCGCACTGGTTTTAAATCCCAGTGAAATGACTTTTCACAAACAGAAATATTGCAAACTGATTTGCTGCCAAGTTGCTATTAAAAGGCCTTCAGATCAGGCAGTGACTGGCTTACAACTGGGCCAACATGTTATGACTCAAATGAAGGTTTTCAATAAATGCAAATAATTGTGCGGTTCTCATCAACAAAGTGCACAAAAATATGCGGAGAAATCTGTTACAACATGTACTTGACATACAGAATGACAGCAGCACTGCTGGTTGTGCTGCTGGTTGTGGGGAATATTTAAATTTCACAAAAGAAAAAAAAACAATTGAAAAAAAAAACGCTGTGTGCTTCATCAATACCGTACCTCTCCCCCTCTTCTGATAAATGTGATAATAGTATTTATCATCTTCTACATTTTGTGTAAATTTGTCATTCATTAGCCTTGTCCTCAACATTTGCATTAAAGTAATGCCAGTGACATAACACTTTGCCAGCAGAGCGTATGAAACCTGTCTGCATCCACCTGTCCATTACACTCTTGACATTTTCAGCTTCTCAAAACTGTTGCAGGGAATGTTTTGATTTTGCACCTGGCTGTTTTCCATGTGTCCCTCTACCATTGAGTTGATGATGCAATAATTTTTCAGTTTTTCATCATTTCAAAATTTTGTTTCTTGAAATTGAAAATATGTTCTCCAGAACTGCTAGGCCAATTGCTTTGATATTACATATTAGGTCATCTGGGGTCATGTTCACGTTTTGGCCACCAGGTGGTGCTGTGATTTTTCAGTTTTGTGTGGTAAGGACATTTTCAACCTTTTCTCCAGAACAGCTGAACAGAAATGAAAGAAGTTTTATCAGAATGAAATCAGACGAAAGAGGATGAAAGTTTTCATATATAATGTGGACATGTTAGTTTTTGACACAGCTATGGAACACTGGACTTTGAAACTAAGAGTCATTAAGTCCTGCTACTGTACATGCATGTGACAATACATTGCAGTATTGTCAGATAAGTTGTACAGTAGGGAATCCTTTGATTTTGTACACGCAGATGTTCCCTAGGTGGGCCTCTGTTATGTTAATTTGTAAAGTTGGTGGTGATGCAATAGTTTTGCTGTTTCTTATGCATTTAATTTTATTCATTCATTCATTTTAATTCAAAATTTCTTCTAAAAAATATTTGAGAGAATGCTTTCATATTGCATACAGGCACACATAGTTCACATTTTGTCCCACAGGTGTAGCTGTGAATTTTTCCTATTTTTGCAGTGGATTTTATGTGGTTTAAGGTTATTTTGGCTTTTCCCGAATGGTGGAACAGAATTGCATGAAATTGTATCAGAATACAATCTTCCCAAAGACGATGCAAGTTTGAAAAAATGATGGGATTATGTTAAATTTTGATGAAATTGTGGGATATCAAATTTGGGACCATGTGTCAGTAAGTGCTACTATTGTTTAGGTATGTGGCAGCAGCACTGTGCTATATTGTCAGTACTGTTGAAAAGAGTACTTTGCTAGGTGGACATTCACCAAAATTTTGAAGAAGTTTATGATGCAATTACTGTGTATTCTCTGACAGGGGATGCATGTATAGTTTTTAGTAAAATTTAAGCTTTTTGCTGACTCGGCAAATCTAACATGCTGATTTATATCTTGGTAATAGTGGATCCTAGGCACATTGTTACTGTTAAACATTAATAGGAAAGTACCCTACATGTATGGGGTTTTCTTTCTGATGTTAAATTCCACCTTGAAAGACCTTGAAAGTTCAAACTGACATTGGCTTTTATCTTGGTAATGGTGGATCCTGAGTTCATAGATACTAAATAAAAATAAGTGGCCAAGTACCTTTGGGGTTTTTATCCTGCGGCCCATTAGGCCGGAGGGGTATTGTCATCACCTATGTGTCCGTCTGTCCGTCCATCCCAATTCTCCTTTATCTTTTGCAGAAGTAAAAAAATTTGGATTTTGAATGGTTGGGCCTGTACATATTGGAAACACTATAGTCTGTATTTAATGAATAATATTTCAGAGGTTGAGAGGACTAAAACCACCAGTTGCCTTTTGTGGGTGACTGCCTGTCTCAAGTCAGGAGTGAAATTTGTTTCTTCACATTGGTATTGGAAGATGAATGTTGATGCTTTGGTAACTCTGGAATCTCTTTGCTGTCATGGTTGGGTTTGCTATTTATAAATATGGGTCACTATTTTCTACGTAAGTGTATCATAGTAGAGATGTCCATCTGTCCATGCCTTGCTAATGCCATATCTTCAAAAATACTCACTTTACAGAGACCAAATTTTTATCACAGGGGGTTATTGAGGTGCTTCAGGTGCCTATTGAAAAGTAGGTCACTAGGTCTCATTTTTAGGTCACAGTACTACATTGCAAAAAAAAAACCACACACACACCTGCGTTAACACAATATCTAAAATAATATTGAATGTAGCTTCATCAATTATTTATGGCAGTAACACCTAAGGATGCCCCAGATGCCTATTGAAAGCAAGGTCACTGGGTTACATATCTAGGTCACAGTGCATTGAAGAAAAATGGCCATACCATGATATCTTCAAATATTAAATTACCCATTGTAGCTGCACCAATTATTCATGACAGTTGGTCCTAAAGATGCCTCAGACACCTAGTAAAAACTAGGTCACTGGGTCATATGTTTACGTGACAGTGCTGCATTGAAGAAAAATGGCCTTGCCACACCATATCTCCAGAAATACTCACTTTACAGAGACCAAATTTTTATCACAGAAAGCCATTGAGGTGCTTCAGGTGCCTATCAAAAAGTAGGTCACCAGGTCATAGTACTACATTGAAGAAAAAACACTGTTAACACAATATCTAAAAAAATATTGAATGTAGCTTCATCAATTATTTATGACAGTTGGTCCCAAGGATGCCTCAGGTGCCTATTGAAAACAAGATCACTGGGTCACATATTTAGGTCACAGTGCTGCATTGAAGAAAAATGGCCTTGCCATGATATCTCTGCTCATTGCATTTGCACCAAAGCTTTGTCATTAGGTTAAACAGAAGTAACCTGACCTACTGGAGGGGTATTGTCATCACCTGCGTGGCTGTCCATCTGTCTGTCCCTCTGTCCTGGCCGAGGGGATTTGCGGTCACTGATCGGCTTCTAGTTTGTTGTGGCATGGTTGATTTTTGCTTTGAATGACCTTTGAAGATTCAAGAGACATACTGGCTTATTTCTAGCTTAAATCAAACTTTTGGGCACTTATTGCACAGCATTAATACAGTGTAGAGCAGTAAAGTCTGCACATGCAGAAGCAACAGATTCAAGTCAGCAGAGCACAGGATAATGATGATCCTCTGGTTACTTTTCTTGTTCATGGCATCTAACAATCTGTGAATTTCGCAATGTTAATTTGGTTCCTCATTAAATACACTTTGCAGCTGAGATGGGAATACTGTAATCCCTCTTTTGAGAGACTACTGCATTTAGAGACGACCTGCCTTTTAAGAACACATTCACCAGGTCTTTGAGTCTATCTTTTCCTTGTTATTTTACCCACGATGAGAGACCACCCACTTTATGTGACCAGTTTTAGACCTGCCCTTGGGGTGGTCTCTCAAAAGGAGGAGACAAATCAACAGCTTTCTTTTGTGTGGTTTAAGTGAAACTGTTGCCTTGGACCTTTCCTTTTCTTGTCTGGAATTATAGGCATATATTGATTCTTGAATGGAAGATGTTTTTGTGAGGAATTTGAATCTGGAATCATTATAATGCAAAGCAGAAGAATATTGTTATTGATATAACCAATAGTTGACCTATACTTGCTTCAAGTGTCATCAGTTCAGCGCGCTTCTCGAGTGGGCTCTCGTGAGGAAACATAAACAGCTCTGTCTCTTCCTAGGCCTACCATGTACTGTAAATTGCTTTATTTTCACGTGTTTAAATTTTCACGTTTTTTTTTTATTTTTGACATTTCAATGTAGTTTTAATTTCACTATTTTGGACCTAATTCCTATTCAAACAAGGTTAAGATACTATTTCACTGTGTCTTCATTTTCACGGTTTTATGCCATCAGCGAAATAAGCGAAAAAAAGAATACAGTGAAATTAAAGCAATTTACAGTAATCAAATAAGAAGCATAGAAAAGACCAGGTACATTGTATTGATAAATCAGGCATTGATGTGCACCGTTAATGCAGTGTTGACATCATCAAGTGCTGACAATCAAGAGGTAAGTCATGTATTGATAATGTGCTTTAATAAGACTGCTGTAGTCACAACAATACACCATTGGTGTCATGGACTCTTTATTAATATTTATTAGACTTTAATCTTTTTGCCTGCATTTTTTACTCACATACCTATATTGTTTAAACAGGAGTGTGATACAACTGCATGTGCTTGTATTACACCATTAAATGTGTCCCAACTCAGGCATTTTAATCTGATAATTTGATATATTTTTCAGCCTTGTTGATTAGATTGATGTGTCAATTTCATTACAAAGTTTGTGTTGGGGTGTGCCGGCGCCAGGAGCAAGTACAACGTTGAACAGTTGTCTTCAGTACTGTGTGTGTATCAGCCATGGCAAACATCTGGACTCTTCTTGTTGTCTGGATGAGATAGAGTTAATGTCGATATGGAGTTAAATATTATGTGAAACTGGGCCGGGGCCACTTCAAAGTGGTCTGAATTTGGAAGGGTCATCAAAGGTCTTGTACAAGTTGACAGTTATCTGAGGGGACATCTTTCTCTCCAGCAGCAACCCCTGGCAAAACCTGTACCAGAGATAAGATGGTGTCATTGGCATGCCAAGCAAACACACATTGATGTGTAGGTGTTGACAGTTGTGCAATGTATCTAATTTTGTTGATCTTCATGTGCAAGCAGACATCCATGGTCAAAGTTTGACAACCTACTCCTGACTCAGCCAAGCTGGCTATTTGTTTCCCCTCCTCATTAGTTAACATTGTGGATGTTACTTGCAGGTCAGAGGTCAATGGCAGGTCGGCCAGTGTGCGCAGAAGGGTACATAGCTATGAGGCCAGGTCACGGGGGCTTAAAACAAGGGAGCAAGCGGAAATCAACCGGAGGTCGAAAGAATTAGAGGAACTTGAAGAGAGGAAGTAAGAATCTTCTAGTTGGGATCTTATCACAATAGCTGCATATGAAATGAAAAGGACATAGATTATAACATGTACACAGAACACACATGTATGTCTTAATTAACAAGCAGTAAGTTGCTGCATGTGAGTGAACTAATTTTCTTAACATGAATGAATTCTCACAGTGTTTGCATTTCATGTATTCAACTGAAGTTTTCATTTCACAAAGTTCATTTTAAATCTGACTAAAAGGCTGTCATATATTAAATTTTTTTTATTTGCACACTTTTGTGCCGTCAGCAAAATAAAGTGAAAATAAGAAGCCAGAAAGCTGGAGTGGCTTTACACTGTCTGTAGCTCTTGCCATGTGGCTGTACACTGTCTGTAACTCTTGCCATGTGGCTGTACACTGTCTGTAACTCTTGCCATGTGGCTGTTGAGTACAGTGGAAATTAATGAAACACTGTGAGAGTTTATTCTTGGTACCCAAACTTGCATAGAGGACAGAGAGGTAACATTTTAATACAGTGGTACTTGTCTTGAGAGACCCCTCTAATGAGATATCACATATCTTTTTAAGACCACTCTCTGAAAACATTGTGCTATTTTTTCCATGTTATTGTACCTTTAATGAAAGACCACCTGTTTTGAGAGACCATATTTCGACCCTCCCTTGGGTGGTCTCTCAAGACAGGGACCACAGTACACTAATATTGCAGTGGCGCCTGCATGGCTCCTATTTCAGACCTACCCCGCTGCCAGTAAAACTGCTTGTATAATGCAAGTATCTTACAATGTAGATAAATTTATCAAAGAAGTATAATACCTCTGCCCCCTGCAAGCAAAGTTTGGGTGTACATGTATATTGCAGGGACAGATACGGACCTTCGGAATTTGCAGCCAAATCTGGAAATAAAACAGTAATCACTGAGGAATTCAACCTAACTCTTATATAACTCATTTTAAAATAAATTAGTAATATAAATACCAGGCAAGAGGCCAGACATCTGATGAGGGAGCTGAAACGGAAATTTTTTTTCCAGTATGTTTTGAAGAGAAAAAAATTTGACGTGTTTCACAACATCAGAAGCTCATCGGGGACTGAAAAAATGGTAGCCAGAAACGCATGACGTTTCTGTACACAACGTCTGCGGAAATGTACTGTGACGTCCGGACTTATCATCAAGTCCCACAAAATGCCACTCGGTGCAGTAGCACTGTGACTGATCCACACGAGGGATCAGTGATTTTTTTTAAAAAGCATGTGGGAAAGGTTACATGCTGGAAGGAAAAGGGGGGGGGGAGGGAAGGCAGGGTTTCCCTGGGAGGAAAATTATTGGATGTATGGTCTCATCCATTTATTAACTGTGTGAGTTGCATGAATGAGATTGGAATTAATTATATGCAGGAGGGCAAATACAGCTGGTATCCATGAAAATTCATAGAAAAGAGGTTTTTGCTATCATTCTGTTGAGATATGGCTATATCTGCCTTCTTCACATAGGGATGTCAGGGTGGGAAAGTAGACAAAAGAAATTTAAATTTTAGCGTAAGACTGGGCAAGTTTGTCTATTTTCCCATGACATTCAGACCAAAAGGTTCCATTGGACACATTTGGTGGATCCGGACATATTCTTTGTAGCCTGAGTGTTTAAGTTTTCTTCAGCTCAGGTGGGTTGGGGATGTGTTCCGTAATCTGGACCTTGAGTGTGAGGCCCTGTTGATCTGGTCTGGCAAAATGTCTGCCCAGAGGTTGATTTACCTCCCGTTTGTTGATGTAGTAGAAGTGTTCCCTCAGTCTGTTCATCAGTGGGCGATAAGTTTGGCCCACACATTGCTTGTGATAAGTTTCACAATTAAGTAAACCAGATTGTTGTGTTTACAAGATTCACCCCTGGGTGTAGTGTAGCTACACCCAGTCTTGATACTGAACACCCTGCCTGTGGTGTCCATTTTGTTACAGTATCTGCAGTGTTCCTTACCACAGGGAATTTGATCAGTGATACCTGTTGAGTTCAGATTTTTGGATAGTTGGTTCTCGATTGAAACAAAGTATCTTTGAGATTCTCAGCACATCTGAATCCCGTGGTGAGTTGTTTATTTTCGCAAATCGCAACATACTTGGAGGCTTTTATGATATTCCAATTTTGTGTGATGATATCCTTCAGAGGGGGTAAAGCTGGATTGTACCTCATGATGAGAGATAAATTGTCATCACTCTGATTGTCTGTATCTGTTCCCTGTGCTGGGTGTAAAGAGATTGTCTCTCTGGAGCTGTGACTGCTGTCAGGCTTTTTTGTAATTGGTCCCTAGGATATCCTCTCATAGAGTAATACAAGAGGATAAAATAAATTAGTCATTTGCAAATTTCTTTAGCTAAATGAATGAAACATTAGCATTTGGCTAATTGGCAAATGGCACCAGCAGTCCCTGTATTGTTATCAGCTGATCTCCCTGCCCATTTGGCTTGTCTCACCCTCCATCCCTACAAAATCCTTGCGAGCAAAATATCTCATGATCCACAGGCCACATACATCAAACTCAAATTTACGTCAATAATTATTGTACCTTGACACTATTTCCTCACCTAATTACATTGTGTTGACCTTGCATGGCCTCATTTGCAAGGCCACAGGACCCAGGTGTGCAACGTGAGGGATAATCCAGTAATCCAGTCTGTCAGCGACAACTGTTCTTTTTGTGATCAAATTTCTCGACAGAGTGATCATGCATTAGATGCATGCGGTCACTCAAAGGAAATGTTTTTTTAAAGAGTAGGGAGCACTGTATGTGAAGCAGACATTCGTTTCACTTACTGCTTTTATGCACCATATATTCATGGGTAGCACTTCAGAATCTCTCAGGTTAACTGTTTAGCTACAATTGTACAGGAGGTAATGCTATCACTGAAGGGAGGCAAGGGGGGGGGGGTCCCCTGGTAAAAATAATAATAATTTTGCCCTAGTACAAGGTAAGGGAAATAAGGAAATGTACAAATAATGGTCGGTACAAAGTATAGAAATTTTAAAAGGGATTCCAGTACATAGGTACAGCAAAGAAAAATGCCCAGTACACTAGTCAGAAAACCCCCTTACCCCCTCATCGTCCCCAGGACGACATAGTGTACTGTGGTCTGTAAGATTGTTAGTCAACCTACATGAATACTATATTATAGACATGTAATAAGCATAGTATTTTTTGTGGTGTATTAAGTCATATCTTCTTCATGGTACAGTAGAGACCAAAATAATTGACACCTCCAAACTGTGCCATTGTTACACGTATGTATACATGCCTGTAAATGAAAGCACTGAAGTACATGTGTCAATTAACACACATGACAACTTGAAGGTTAATTACATTACTGCACTAACCCTCATGTATGACCACCTCCAGTGGGCTTGATTTTCATTCCAGAGCACCAAGAAAATTGGGTAGATTTTTTTGGCTTATGATGTTCAGTATGATTATAAAAAATTAATTTTCTTTTCTTTTTTTTTCAATTTAAATTTGGGTTTAGTCTGAATCAGTTTTGATGACAGTTAAATCAGCCATGTGAACTATGCACACAGTTATTGTGTGGACCACAGTGTGAGTCATGGGAGCTGTAGGGGGATGTAGCATATTTATAATCGGAGTGGTTGTCTAAGTCTTTGTCTGATTTGACTGGAGCTGGTCATATGGAGGAGAGGGTGCCATATAATCAATGATTTTAACCCTTTCAGTGCTGGACTGACAATCTACACACTTGTTCACATTTAAAAAAAAAAAATTTCTTTTAAATTGTTTCTTAATTCCTAGTGCAAGGCCTCTCTTTCAAACCCCAGCATGTCTGGTCTAAGTTTGTCATTTGTAGGCAGAGTAAATGGTCCATGTCTAAAGCTTTTCCAGGCATACCTTGGGCAACATTGCAACCAAAGTGTGTCTTGAAAAGTTGTTGACTTGATCCAGAAATCAGCACTTAAGGGGTTAATTAGCCCATTCCTGGTCAGAGTAAGACTGAGTCAATAGCTTTCCTTGGCACAGGTTGGGCCCAGTGCGCCTAACTTACACCAAGGAAAGCTATTGACTTGGGTCATGCCATCATGAATGGTCTTGTATACAAAGCTCGGCAAAAATGTTTTCTAATAATGAGAAACCAAAGTAAAACCGTTCAGGCCGATGGAAATGAACATCCGGGCACTTTGAGCAAGAAAAGGTTATAATTAACAAAGGAAGCGGTGTGCAATGTGGTGACACTACAATGTCACAACTAATTTTTGTTTTGAGACAGAAATAAGGCCTTTGATGCAGCATTGCCTTAATTGTATGCAAACGAGAAATTCAGTGGCGAATAGAATGTACCAAAGTATCACTGGGGTATGTGTGTCATTGTTGTCCAGGCAAGAGATCGCCAAGCTTGAGGAGGAGCACTGTTTGGCCGAGGCCAACCGTTTGGCGCAGCTGGCGGAGCAGGAGTCAAGCCTGGAGGAGCTGCAGGAGAAGGAGCAGTCCCTCCTTACACTGGAGCACCGGACCCACAGCATGAAGGTGGAAGTGGAGAAGGTATGTTGTGCAAGCAAGGTCATGTCAGGGATCACAGTACAAGGTCAAAGTCAAAATTTGGGGAATAGCTGTGCCAGCTTCATGTATCAGAGAAAAGATGGCACGGTGCTGGCATCATCAGCTTTGTGTTCTTGGGTTTTTTTTTTTTTTTTTGTCCATGCAGACACTTTGTTGGGGATCCAATTAAAACTGCATATTCAAATTTCTCTTGAGAGGCTTTCATGTAAATACCAGCATGCACACACTCAAGTCAGTGGTTTCTATATTGTCTTCATCGTCATGCTCCACGTAACATGAGCAGCTGAAGCATGACTTGCCTGGAAACACAAGAAGCAAGACCAAAACTGGTCTGGTTGTTGTATATTATGCTGATGCTCATTATGGTCCAAACCTGTTCTGGATGGTGCCCTCCCCATAAAACTCCTCGGAAGAGGGGCCACACCCTCTAGAGAGGCCATCCCTTGCAGTGTTTCCGTTAACACCCAAATAAGGGTACATTAACCTTTCAAAACGTGAAATATACTTCAAATAAAATTCTAAAAGTTTACAAGTCTTGTTTATTTACATGTAAAATTGATGAAAATCAAGCCTTCTACACTGGATTTCCTTTCTTATCACCCCCTGACAAAATTCCTAACGGAAACAGTGCCTTGTATGACCACAATTCTGGGACATTCTTGTTACAGAGCTTGAGGGACCATTATCTGATTGTATGGGCTCTCTTATCATGGCCTCTTCGTGTGACCTCTTTCACAGATTACAACTTTATTTGTTTGCATTACAAAGAGTTATTGGAGTTTTCCTATAAAAAACAGTTCTTCAACTGTGAAACAAGGCGGGTCAAAGGCAGAAATAAGTTAGCCAATAGGAGTGAACTTGGTGGAGATGATGAGGTAGAGGAATGGAAGACGACACAGGGAAGCACAGTCCATCCTCGTGTATTTGTTTGCGTGGGCTATCCCCTTCGCCAGCCCAGCCACAACATTTTTAATACAGTCTATGCATAAGTTCACCAAGCGGGGAAACCCCAGTGGAGATTCCGATGTCAGAGTTAGGCGCGCACAGGTTTCTGGGTAATTTGCAGGCCAATCAGTCATACCGCACAGGCTGCAGTGATACTGAATACAGCAAGTAATGAGGAGTGAAACACAGACCATGATTTCTTAAAAAAACAGAATCTAGGGTGGCTGAAAAAGTATTTGAAAGACAAAGGAATATCAGTTGAAGGAAGGAATAAAGCGGCACTTTTATTTTTGATGTTTGTCAGTTTGATGTTTCTTCCTGGTATCAACATTACAGCCCACTACACAACAGTCAGTGGGGGTTTACCATGATAATTCGCCTTGTCACTCAACGTTCTAACTATTAATGCTTTCTGTACTCCCTCCGCCAACGATCTACAATGGTAAACTTCTATACACCTCCTGTATTTGGTCCATTTCCTGCTTTGCTGTTCATGTTGACACAAACAAGATTAGTGTCCGCCATCATGCATTATCGTGACCACTTTTAAGAAGGTGCGCAGCGAGCCATCTGGTAGCAAAAAATCAGCCCACATGCCTCGCTTTTGTAATGGGACAACTGCCGGGGTTTTCCCACTTAGTGAACTTATGCATAGATCGTATTGTTAATCCTGCTCCAGGTTCTGGTGTTGTATTGCAAGAGCAATGTGTAAACCATAACGCTTCACTTCCTCTCTTAAATCTGATCAACTTTCTTGGAATAACAGTGTCAATTTCCAGCCAAAATGCAGACATCACCTGTTATAACTGTCTTTCAACATGACTGAGCCAATGTTGCCTGGTCAGCGTACCTACACCATTACGCCTTTTGATGTGTGCGTTTGTGCCCGCCCTCAAGTGCAAAATTCATGAAAAAAGTATTCACTTGATCAAACATATTTGTTGCACTTTTATTTGCCACAATTACACTGATCTTAAGCACTTTATATCACAAATTTATGCGTTTGTTTGTTTGTGTCGAACAAATAAAACTGCGCAACTTTGGAACTATTTGTTGCATGTCTGTTTATGGTGTCAACGTGCACACTCGGGGACCTCCTGTTCTGTTCCTCAAAATGCCCATCATCAAGTTGCCATCAGCTGCCAATGAATACAATTGAAAGGACGTTCTATTCCTAAATAAGTGCATATGCCACGTTCTTCTTCTTGTGTAGAAATGCCCTATATGTCTGTTTGTCTCCATGCCCCTTCCCTTACGGCCATGTGCAGTTTTGACAAGTACTGCTTGAGATAAAAGTTGCCCTTTCCACACAGAAAGCTGCAGAGAACAATCCTTGTAGACTTTGGAGCAATACTTGAACTTGAAAGTTTCTGCCTCTACTTATGACAGATTATGCCAGATGTGCGTCTTAAGGTGACATTAACTTCCTGTTCAAGCCTCTTCATATCACAAAAATTGATCAGAGGGTAAGCAAGGCAGCATAAAAATCGATGGTAAGGGGTCAAAATTTAACGGCGGCTATGACTTTAAAGGAATGATAAGCAAATGATATAAACCCATTTCCATATGATTTCCTTCACAAATCATCCTTGTCATCACAATCTTGAAAATCTAGGTGGTAAGTTTTTTTTCTCTTTCCTGTTTATATTCATTTATAATTTGCATCAATGGTTTTATAAACTTGAAGAAAATCTTCAGAACAAGTCATTGATAGCTTTTGGTGCTCAGTTACCTGTATAAAAAAATTACAAGCTGAGTGGGGTTCAACGGGTCATATTTCATGAAAATGTCAGGGTGTAGAAGTACAGACTGAACACCAAGGACAGATATAACCAGGGAAAGGAAATATGATTTTCAAAATTGTAATGCATACTACCTGTTTATGTAACTGCCCAATAACAGTGTGCTGGATATAGATACATATCTTGATTGGCATTTGGGTGGTTAACAGAGCAGAGAGGTAGCACCATCCGCCCTGCACCCACCAATGCCCCAAATGTACTCACTGTCCAATTTTTAAAAGTTAAAAACAAAAACAAAAACAAAAAAGAAAATGGAAACAATAATGTAGCAGTAACAATGGTAAATAACTGGTATGAAGCATTTCTTTCAACACTGATCACGCAGATGCTTTCATTTCACTCGAGCATCAACTTTGATGGAAGAATATGAAGACTGTACTAAAATAAATGAGTTTTTTTTTTTGAGTTTTTGTGTGGGAGCACTCTCCTGTATTGATTTTAATAGGTTACCAGATTATTGCCGGTAAGTGTGTCGGGTGCATAGCAAATTTTTGGGATGTTGGGCTTATGCAAGTGCCTATTTTAAATATGATGATGCCTATACTATACAAAAAAAATGAAGTCGCCTCTCCTTGGGGGAGGGCTTCAATTTTTTGTACATTATAGCTACTGCCTTAAGTTTAGACGGTTTATGTTACTTAAGCATGTACTTAATGATAAGGATAGGAGGATGCTTGATGGGTTATAGATGCCTAAAAGAGATAACATAGTGTTGAAAAACAAATGGACCAATAGGCCAAGACTATATCAAGACCTGTGGTAATGTTATATACATGTATTAAATCCAGATTCGTGTACATGTGTACAAAATAGGTCACTACTTGACATAGTTTTCCATTTTGAAGTGAGGAAATGATCATAAATTATTGTTGAAATTGTCTGATGAATGCATATAACATCAGAATTGTTTACATTGAGTTGGCAAAAACAGATGTATTGTTTACATTATCAATGCAGAAGCAAAGATGTGGAGAAACTGCATGCACTTTCTTAATGAAATGTATCAATATTGAATGAATCACCTGAAACTGGGGGGGGGGGGAGGGGAGTATTGATGGAACACTGATCATCAGTGGTGCTTTCTTTTAAATACATTTACTTGTCATTGGCATATGTACATATGTATATATATTGTCACTGGATATGTGCAATAGGAAATATAGTGGGATGAATATAGTGCAGCTTCCAAATGAAATATGAAATATTTACAGTTGTAAGAAAAAATTAGAGTTTTTTTTTAATATTTCACTCCTAATCACAAGCAGAAGTCGTACTCACCTGATGTACTCTATTTTTTTTTTATTTAACTAGTGCAGCTTCCAAGTGAAATACTTACTGTTGTAAAAAAATATTAGATTTTCTTTTGAAATGTTTCAGTGCTACTCACAACAGGCTGAAGTTGTACTCCCCTGATATACTAATTTTTTCAAATTCCTTGTTTTAAAAAAAAAAAATCCGTCCAGTGCATGTCCTGATGTGCTGATATGCCTGTATTTCCATGGGAAAAAAGTCCTGGTCAACAGCTGTCCATAGACCCTTGTTCCCATAGCATGTCAGAAAAAGCTGTGAACTTAGTTTCCAACTTGACAACCAGGGCAGGCCACTTGGGCCATGTCCTGTATTGTTTTCTTAATTGCCACCATTGGTACATGCATGGTACGTACACAAATGAAATTAACCCACCTACATATATGTAGGGAATGCTATGCCGACTGTATAATTAGTGAATGAAAAGACAAGGCCAGGGCCTGACTGCAATGGTGGGAAACGACTAGGCAAATTTCAACCCATTTTGCCTCTAGCAGCACCAGTTGAACATGGTCCATGCCTTCAGTGACGTGGTGGTTACTGTATAATTAGACCCTGAAATAATCAAGATGAACTTTGAGTCTTGTTAGTATCAAGTGTGTTTGAGCTTTAAATGCCATCTCTTGACTAATTCTTTCTAAGGTGGAAAGTGGATGGTCCAAAGGGGCAGGGTCTTTGATATTTTGTGAGTCAGAATAAGACGGGGTCAATAGCTCTTCTTGCTGCAGGTTCAGGCAATGTGCAGTACACCCCCCCAGCCCTCCATGGAAGTCGGTTGGCTGGGAGCCTCTTGTCGTGATGGGTCTTATCTAGAATTCTGAGCAAAAGCATTGTCAATTGTCAGGACATTAAAAGGAAAACATTAAAGAAGACACCATTTTTTGATCGGGGGGATTTGAGCAGGAAGATGTACTTGTAAGGGGAAAAAAAAGCGACAATCGCACCTTGTCAGTTATTTTTCAATCTTATGTTCCCAGGCCCAGAAGGAAATAAAACGCCTGAGTTCGGATATTGAGAAGCAGTTCATTGACCAGATGACGGAGAAGGAACGCCTGCATGATGAAGAGCTCAAAATCAACCGAGAGAAAGAGCGTCTCGAGCGTGAAAAAGTGCGCAAAGAAGCTGAGCAGGCCAGACTGGTACGGCAAACAGAGTTTGAAGTAAGGAAGGAGAAAGCCAAGATGGATGTGCAACAGCAGCGACAGAAAGCTGAATGGGAACAGCTAAATATTGAAAGGCAGGTGGTGGACAAGTTGAGGAAGGAGGACATGGAGAAAGTACAGAGAGAAAAGGTTTGTACTCTTTTTTTTTTTTACTGACCCCTCTTGTCCAATCTTATATGCCATTTACTTTACCTGTAGTTTCGAAGCTCTTCAATTAGACAGATTGTAACTGCATAATCAGATTTTTCTGAGGTGTGAAATTCCTGATTTTTTTTTCAGGAGAAGGTTCATTGGTGAATATTTGATTCTTCAATATTTTTTTTTCTATTTTGGACATTTAATCCTGTTGGAAATCAATTAAGCAAAACAAAATGTGGAAAATTCTGTTTGGGGATCAAAACAGCTAATCAAAATAAAAGGACAGAAATACAAATATTTGTAGAGTATATTGAGTGTAATAATTTGAGCTGTGCTGACCTATGGTTGCAGAGCTCATTCCTCATTGAACAATTGCTTGCAAATGCAATACCATCAATTTTTTTTGTTTTTATTTGTTTTGCCCCATAAAATTATCAGGACATACTCAGACAAAACTCGGTAAGACATGACATACTATAGTGGTGCTACCTGTAGTTTTAGAAAACAATAAAAAAAAAAGTTAACAGTGATCTAAATGTTTTGAGACATTCATCAATTGCATAACGGATTACGCAACTATTACCAGATCAATAGGAAATAATACATGTCGTGTCTTGAAGCTAAATTGCAAACTATGTCCATGACCTGGAGGTACTTTACAAGGTCACTGTAGCTGTCATTCTGCCATGGACCATTAGCCTCTTGCTACAATTTCTGAAACAGTGGTCTCATGTTGTGGTCACATCAGTTTGTTAGAAAAGTTATTCCAGTGTCATGTGAAAAGAATAAAATAAAAATTAAAATAAAATGTGACCTTTGATGAGAGGTATTCTTCAGAGTGAATGCAGAGTGTGCCACTATAAAACTTAATTTTACATACAGTGTACCACCATATGTAAAATTTAAAGTTTCGGATTGAATTTTTATTAAGGCACTAATTGTTATAGCATACTACAATTACACTTAATTTTTCATGACTGCATTTTATTTTTGCTGATTTCTGATATTCAGTGAAGCAAATGAGCAAATTAACTTTAAAATATGTCAAGATTAAAAGCATGTCTTTGAGGGTTATTGAAACATTACAAGAATTCAGCAAAGAATCACTGACTTAATCTACATGTAACTGCCTATCTTGGTAAAAGAAGGAGGCAGAGGGTCCAAGCACAGTGTTGTCTGTTGATAATACATGTAGTGTTGGCGTCATAAGTTTCATAAATGTTGCAGTGGGATAATGCTTGCTGAGCTGGACTGCGAAAATCACACGACTGGCACCAGCTGCCATTAACAACTCAATCTCGAATTTCTTTCTGCCATTATGAAAGTAGCTAGATATATTCTAGTGCAAATTTCATTGTGTATCAATCCAACTGAAGGACATGCCTCCCTCAAAGTGCAGAAGTAAAAAAAATACACACGAAACACATATGTTGTCCAGGTGTAAATCATGTGCTTATAAGTATACTAAGACAGTGAAGATTCAAATCTTATTGTTCTAACATTTGCTGTCATTGATTCTCTAGATGTCAGAAATGATTTATACCAATCAGAATGAGTGTGTTACTGAAAAGCTTATCATAACTGAATGGTCAGGATAACTCAGTTCAAATTTCAAAGCTCTGGGCATGGGAGAAATCCAGATAAAATATTTAATGTGGTTTATTTTGTAGGTAAGACTGGAACGGGAACGTCAGCTAGAAAAAGAGATCTATGAGAAGGAATCTGAAGATATGAGGAAGATGATTGATGAGGAGATCCGTGGAATGAGAGAACTGGTGGGCATGGTGGAATCTGCCTGCGACAGCAGAGACGTCAAGAGGGACAGTGGAGCCTTCGACTGGCAGAGCACAGAGGACTTAGCTGCAGTAAGTAAGGCATGAGCATGAACAGGACAATGATGTTAAATTGAATTATGCCTCTCTCCTATTGGAGACTGGGCAGAGTCCATGCTTTTCCTATTGATGCATGTCGGCAGTTATGAAGTGTATGTTTTTTAGCGCAGCTGACTCGTCAGTCGACTGAGTTTATGTTATGACTAGCGAGCCTTCGTCCCTCCGTCCATCATCCGTCAGTCGTCCACAATTCACATTTTTGACTTCTTCTCCAAAACCGTCAGCCAGATTCACTTCAAACTTGGTGGGGTTGTACCTTGGGTGGGTTTCTGTCAGATTCATTCAAATGGTCACGCTCCAATGATTTTAGGATTTTTAATGAATTATTTTGTTCTTTTGGGAGGCAAATCTTTAAAAATCTTCTTCTCCCAAACTGCTCACCCAATTGCTTTGACATCGCACAGGGACACTCCCAAGGACTCTCAGTTCTTAATTTGTTCACCAGGTAGCACTCAATTTTTTTTTGGTGATTTCTTGTGTGTTTTGCTATTTTTGACTTCTCCAAAACCGCCATGCAGATTGACTTTAAACTTAGTGGCAATGTACCTTGGGTGGGTTTCTACCAGGTTTGTTCAAATGGTCACGCTCCAGTGATTTTTGGATTTTTAATGAATTTGTTTGTTCTTTTTATGGACAAATCTTACACAATCTTCTTCTCCACAACCGCTTATCCAATTGCTTTGATATTACGTAAGAAAACTCCTAGGGACCCCTAGTTCTTAATTTGTTCACCAGGTGGTGCTGCAATTTTTTCAAATTTTTGTGTGTTTTGGTTACTTGTAACTTCTTCTCCAGAACTATCTTTCAGATTAAGTTGAAACTTTGCGGATATGTTCCTTGTGAAGTGGTCAAGCAAAGATGTTCACTAGGTAGCACTGCTGTGGATTCCTGATTTTTAACGATTTTTTTTTTTTCAATTCGGGTACTTACTGGTAAATGCACCTTTTCTATTGCTTACTATGCAAGTCAATGGGCATTCTAATGGTAATTCACATTTTGGACTTCTCTGAAGAAACTGTCCATCAGGTTTTACCTTGGGTGGGTCTCTACCAAGTTTGTTCAAATGGTCATGCTCCAGTGATGTTTGGACCTTGACCTCATTCCCAAGGTCACAAGACAACCAACACGAAATTTACTGTTCACTTGATAACTTGAGATCTGCTTTGAGTTAGGACCTTGATGTTGCACATGTTAGTCTTCTCTATGAAGATACTGCTTAAACTTTACATGAATAACCTTGACCTCATTTCTGGGATCACTACTTGAACTAGGACCTTGATATTGCAAATGTTAGCGTTCTTCTATAAAGGTCAGACTCACTCACTACGTTGGTGACCTTGATCGTATCCCAGAGCCACAAGTGTGATCAATCTGTAGGTCAGCTGAGCATGGGCTGATCACACAGTCGTCTTTTTTTTTTTTTTTTTTTTTTGGGTGTGTTTTTTTTTCAAAGCAGCATACCAAAAGAGCCCAGTAGCCCCATGGTTTACCATGTCAACTGTTCATGACTGTCCATACATGGGAAGCCCATGTTGTTCTGTTGCTTTTAAAGACTTACTTCAGCAATATGGTAAAACATTGTAATTGAGCATTCAAGTTTTGTTGCATTGCAGTCCTTAAAGTGCGCTTTAATTAATTCCTTTGGAGGGAATTACAGTCAGACTTCCACTGAGCCATTTCTTCAGTGGCTGCATGCTTTCAAAGCTCTTTGACATAGGTGACATCAGTGGAGGTACAAACTTTTGTCTGGTAACAGCACAGTGAATATGTGTAGAACTTTCGCCTGGTAAGCAGTTGCAGCCCTCTAGTGAGCAAAAATGGAACTGAAAATATTTTCACTCGTCACAGTCTGCCAGGCTGGTGTAAAAAAGTTGCCAGTTACTAGCACTGATGACTCATCATGAATGTCACACCCTAACTCAAAATTGCACCCACTTTGTTTTGCACTTGTTTCTAATAAAGTAAAAAAAAAGGTAGAAAAATGCAAAATGTTTCAGTAAATAATATTGGTACATGTATAGCATGATTATACTTGATGTTGCAGCTATTGCAGCCCAGTCCCAGAGACAGCATGCACCAGTCCTTCATGGAGTCCATGTCACCAAGGTATTAACATGGATTTTAACCCTTTAACACTGCCAAGAATGGTTTGAGTAATCATTGTTTGAAATATTTTCATAATAGTATGTCTGGAAACAGTATGTAAATATAGAAACTTTTAATGAACATTTCATACCTATTGTGGCTTAAGATTCATAGGTATTGTTTTATAGACTTAACACATCTTCAAAGTATGTACATGTATTCATAAATGTTTAAAGAAACTCTATTCATGTCGAAACTGAATAGATCAAAGTTTTGTTTTTCCTGGACACTGGAGAAGCAGAAACTGAATTGTAAAAAATTGAGATTTGCTGGATGTACAGACCAGTAACACAATAACTTTAACCTTTGGTAATGTCCAACAGTACTGTGAAAAAGGCAAATATCTTTTGTGCCTCGTCTTAACAGAAGATTGAACATTTTTGATGATGATATGGCTTGATTCAGCCCAGTTGGCTCGGAGGAGAGTGACCTGGATGCAGCTGGTGTGGAGGCTAAGCTGGAACGCCTTGGCCTGCAAGTGTCAGACACGCAGGTTCGCGTGTGCGAGTTGCTTTATGCTGCATACAATAGTAACCTGCCCAGCCAGCAGCTGGGCAGCACCAAACTACAGGACATAGCGGCCATGTTTGACGGGATCAGACCCCTCTTTGATGAGCTTGAAAGGGTAAGACAATATTGCTGCACTCGTCACTCAGTTTAACACAGCAGCAGTCACGCTCGTCTGAGTTATTGTAATGATAACACCAGTCATACTCTTATGAGTTATTGTAATGATCCCGTGGTCACACTCTGTGATGAGCAGGGCTCAAAATAAGTGGTTAACCCATTGTTCAGGTTGCCTGGAGGTAGCCATGTTTCATTTTCTGGAGGACTGTGTTTAGGGGCTGTATCATTATTTCCAACTGTTTGAGACAGTGCAATGGTTTGTGACGGTTGGAGAGAGTATGCTACTCAAAACGCTTGAGGTTCCTGAGCGTCAGTAATATTCTCTAATAGTCTTTAATAGTTCCACTATATAATCAAGCATCCCACGGTTTTTCCGGAATGGCCAGAGAGGGTTGACCACATCTCGCAAGTGGCAAAACGGTACATGATTTTGTCATGACATATGGTTTTCTCATGGAGGAAAGAAACTAAATCTAGTATTATTGCTCCATGGTTTTATAGTGGACCTGTTTAATAATAGCTACATTCTGCATTCTCTGAACTGATAGAAGCACTTAATATGACTTAAGATAGATTCACGGGGGTAAAATTAGCTGTTGCACGCAATAAAAAAGTCTATGACCATGACCTTGTGTTCAGCTATTTTCTGCCTTTCTGGTTGTCCTCCATCCGTTTTTTATTTTCGAAATGTATCTTCACAAGTTATTTAACAAACCAGTGTGGGAACTTCATATTCATCATTTCAAATAGTTTTATCAGCATTATATGCTATGATGCAGTTAACCACAATGTAGCTTTAACATGATTTTCTCCCAAAATATTTTTCAACTGCACAGAGTACTGATTCTTTAATACATTATGCATTCAAGTTTTTCATGATGAATAACCCAGGCATACATACAGCTCTGATGCAGTTGAATGTACAATGTGTCACTGTTGCCATGTTACAGATGTCACGCCATGATTCGGATGCTACCAAAGAGTTGCCAGAGTTACACTCCCAGCTCCGTCGGTTTGACCGAACTCTGTCGTTACTTGACAAATTTCTGCAGGTTCATCATGGTCTACAAGATATCAATTTGGGAATTCAGAACAAAAACTTTCTCAGTGTTATTGAAATTCTTGATGCTATTCAGAATCTCTTCTCAGCCATAGATGTTCAAATTGACATTGAATCACGCGTCCACAAGGTCATGCAGACAGAAGTATGTGTTCAAAGGGAGCGGTTATTATTTGAGCTTGGGGAAGTGTGGAACAGATTATTTGAATGGACCTTGCCAAATAGTCCGAAAAAGAAAACCAACGCCGTAATAGTTGTCAAATTAAAAGCACCAGATCCCCAGGAAAGTAAGAATCTGATTGGCTGTGTAACTCAGGCCATGCACGAAATGTCAATGCTACACAGTCGATTAAAAACATTTACTGACCGTATTATGATGTACTTTGTGGAACCTGTTGTCCGAGAGAGAAGTACCGACGTTCAACATTTTGTTGTGATGTCTCAGAACAAACGACCAGAGCTACATGTAGTGCATCGAGTGAGCGGAAAGGACAACACTGTACCTCCCCAAGAAGTCTTCACCAAATTAGAGTGCATCTTTAGCTTCCTACATAAAATGTGGGATGGCATTGTTGTTCACGAGTGGGAAAAAGAACTGGGCGAGGAGACCAGTTATCTGACCACTAAGTTTGGTAATGCCATAAACCAAAGACTATTCCAATGTTTATTCCATGACTGTCTCTCGCATGCTATTCCACGGAATGACAAAAACTGGGATAAATTCAACAAAGTGGTGTCTTTGTCTGAACAGTTTCAAAACTTTCTCATGAGTCTCAAGTTTCTTCCTGATAACCAAGGCTCTCTTTTGGATTACTTTAACAACGTCAACAGTCTCTTCGCTAATCTGAAAAGCCAGGAGATGCTGAAGAAAGCTCACGAAATAATGACTCAAGAACTGGCAGCTGCGGTGAGTGTATCTGGAGATGGTCCTTTAGGCTTTGGGTCAGCCACGACTGGCTCTGAGGCAGAGGGAACACTGACAGATGCAGAACAAAACGAGATTGTGTCGGAAGACAAGGTGGAATGTTTTGCAGCCCAGTGCGTGGCTCAGGGGGATGGTGTCTCCAAACTGCCGTCATGTCAGATCAGGTTTGTGGAGTCTCGTGTTTAGTACAGTGAAACCTGTTTTGAGAGACCGCCCCCTAGAGCAGGCCAAAAAGTGGTCACATAAGGCAGGTGGTCTCTCAATAGAGGTGCAATAACATGGGAAAGATGGCAAAATGGACATGGTAAACATGGTCTTTAAAGACAGGTGGTCTTTCCTCACAGTGGTCTCGCAAAACAGGTTTCACTATAATACTACATTCAGGTCGCCTGGCAAACATGGCTCAATTGAAACTTTTCACAAACATGAAGTGTTTTTGCTTGAAATCCAGCAGCTCTTGTTATTTGTTGCTTTTATGTGTACTGTACCTTTATGTTAGAATTGGTAAAATTGTCCCTTCAGTTTGTGCATGAATGTCTCAGCTGTCTAGCATTAAGGCTTCATACATTAAGTGGTGAGTATCTCAGGACACGTACTTTCTTAGCCAGATTGGTGGGCAGTTTTCTCATTCTGTATCTTTACCAGTGGCCAAAATTACATAAAAGGTGGTCAGATTACTTAAAAATTACACTTGAGAAAAAAGGGTCAAAGTAGGCCCCTAAAAGTTACGCAGGCAATAGCTGAGAAACTCACTATTTTTTTAGCTCTGCTGACTTAAGGTTGCAGAGCTTATAGCATCACTCCTGTCTGCCCATCACTCTGTCCATAAACTTTTGGTTTCGGAGCACGATGACTCTTAAAAGTTTTGATGTTAGCCCAATATAACTTTCAGGACTGATAGGGTGTATGGAAATCTAGGATCCTTTCAATATTGGTGGTGCCACCTACAATGTTATATAATATAGGAGTCAAAATGTGAAAATCTTGTGAACAGTCTAGCATCTTTAATTTTTGGTGGATCTTCACCAAATGTGGTGGGATTGTGCAGGAGATCAAAGTCTAAGTCACTAGTGATACTAGTGGCGCCACCTAAAATTTGACGGAGATTATGAGCTAAAATGTGTTATAAGATATAAAATTCCATATTTGGAAGAGTAATTGGATTAATTTGCCAATTTTATATGATATATTGACCATGTCCAATGCTAGAATGTTATGTAATATCAGTGACCTTGACCTATTTTTGCAAGGTCACCATGCCTGTAAAGTTGAAAAGGTAATTTTGTAATGGCAGGGTGTAGCTTGGACATCAATGGCAGAGAGAATTGAGCCTCTAGATCAAAATTGCACTTGATTACATAATAAAAAAATCTGTACTTTATGACCTACTTTTTGGGTCACTATGACCCAGTAATTATGGAGTTTGGGGCTTGTCCAAGTTTATTGTTTTTCTTCAATAACTCAAAAAGTTATTACCAGATTTGAACAAACAGACTGTATATGGAAAGCTGGATGTAGGGCGCATATTTTGGACAATCACATTTTTTAATCTGAGTTGAAGGTCCAGGTCAAATGGCCAATTAGAATATAGGGGTCATCTCATGAATGCTCTGCACCCCACAATTTTTGAGATAGGCCCATATAACGTTTAGGAGTTATAAAGTGTATAAAAATCTTTGTCGACATCAATGTTGGCAGTGCCACCTATAGTATTATGTAATATACAGGTCAAAATTTGAAAATCCTTTGACCACAATACTGTCCACTGTTTTCAAGTTACCCCAATATAACTTTCAGGAATTATAGGGTGTATAAAAATGTAGCTTCATTTGGATATTGGTGGTGCCGCCTACAATATCATGCAATGTAGGGGTCAAAATATAAAAATTTTGTGAACACTCTAGCATTTCTAGTGGGATTGAGGTCAAAGTCTTAGTTGCTAATAATACTAGTGGCACCACCTATAATGTGATGGGAATTACGAGCCAAAGTGTATTTTAAGATATAAAATTCCATATCTTGAAAAGTAACTGGATTAGACCTGCCAAATTTATAGGATACATAGATAATGTCCAATGCTAGAATTAGACCTGCCAAATTTATAGGATACATAGATAATGTCCAATGCTAGAATTTGATGTAATATCAGAGACCTTGACCTGCTTTTGACCTTGATATTCTGTCCCAAGGTCACTGAGGACATAAACTTAAGGACTTACTCATTGTTGTCTTGGCACATGCAACAATATCCATCACAGGAATTGCACAAATAAGCTATAATTACATGTGGAGCAAAGTGCCATCTTGTGGACTTTTTACACACTAACTGGACATAAGCTGTATATGTTCAGAAGCCACTTGAGGGCTCCCAACTTCAAAATGAACAGGTGTAATACAGCCAAGGTGCCAGCAGAGCATTAGGCCCATAGGCCACTTGTTTTGCCTGGTATGTGATAGCCATAAATGCATGCCTCTTGAATGGAGAGTAAAATACATACTGGTTTGCACTTTTTGTCAGTATGCGCTGGCACTGAGGGACAAGTTCACTGTCCAAGGGAATTGAGGACTAAGGTTGACCTGGTCACAGGTTGAAGAGTGTGCATGCTGGGCTTCCTGCTGAATTATTTATGCCCAAAACGCACCAAATTCCCGTGGCCACCTCTGTGTCTGTCTACGTGGGGTCATCGTCGTGAGGTTGTGCCGGTGCTCTTCATGTGGGAGGAGAAAGTTTTATTGCCATAGAGTGTATGAAATTGTGAAAATAAATAGCCGAAGGCCAAAATTATTAGTCAACATTTGAGATCTCAAGCAGGTAGAAGGTTTGCCTGCATGAGCCCTGAAATCATACCGATTTTTTTTCTTTTCTTTTTTTTTTTTTCATCCCCTGAGTAGTAATGTATGTGCCAAGGTTGTACATGTTTCTCATTTGGTGAAATTACCAAGCTGCAGTCAAGGCTAAAAGATGGTTGGTAGACTGCACTTGATTGGTAACAATTTGACCAGTTCAGGCTAAGGTGTAAGAAAACTGTACAATGAATTCATTTAATTGCACTGCATTTTTTTTGCCAATGACATTAAATAATTAGAGGAATTCATAAGTCACTGCAGACTTATGAATTACAAAAAAGAACTACAAAAACTTGTATGTGTGAAAATGAAAATGTTGACTGTATACTGCATCTTACATTAAGTAGATATGTACAACTTTTCTTAATTTGTGTTATGATAAAATGAAATGATATGTCCTTTGTTCTAGTTCCTCTGTTCGGACTTTAGTGGTATTAGCCTACGAGAGCTTGCTGGGCGCAGTCAACTCGAGTGAGGAGTGTGCCGTGCAGTTTTACAATGCTGTCTGCAACATGTTTGAACTCTTCTGTGATGTGGTCCCTACCTACCATGCTGAAAGGTTGTCGAAGCTCCCTCTGGTGGCAGGTATGTGAAGAGACTAGCAAAGAATGCAATTCAAAAACACTGCAGATGTCTGTCACAATGTAATGATTATGGTTGCACATTTTTTAGGGCATCACCTGTAAAGAGACTTCCCCATTGTAATCTCTGATGAGATTTTGACAAATTTTTGCCCCTAGACTTTGACATTGCACCAGTAGATCGCCCTTTGTGAGGGCAGGATTGGACTTGCCCACAGATGACCTTGACCATTTTTTCGAGGTCTCACAACTTGGTGATACCTGGAGATATGGGGGGGGGGGGGGTAGCCTTGTAAAATTTAGTTAATGTTGTATGTTTTGCACAAAATATACATATATAAGATATATTTTTGTTTTAATTTCCTTGAGCACTTTTGCCATTTTCTTTCTCTTTGACCCCAGCTCTCCACTACAACAACTGCATGTTTGCGGCTCACCACCTTGTAGTCATCGACAAAGAGTTTCACGATAAGTTCACCATGATGGCCTCGGGTACATGTCTTACTGTTGTCAAACTGGCTGACCTTGTCATCCGCATGAGAAAACTGGGTCACGAGAGCCTGCGAGAATTCCTGTCTGGGCAGAGTGTTCAACTGAGCGAGTACCTGGTTGGTGCTCAAGGTGGGAAGGCTTGTGAGTTTCACCCTTCTTACTAACACTGTGTCTTAAGCCTTTGCCCGTCGGTCAGTGTTAGTATGATGTAGACATCTTCTGGTTTCTTCTGTCTGCAAAAACCATATCTAATGGTGGCGGGAGACCAAAGCTTTGCTTTTGTGATGTGTGGATGATTGCTGTGTGGTTGTGATAAATGTGACGAGTTTATTGTAGTTTTTCTTTGGTGCTTGTTACATGCATATATATTCAGCGGTACCTGCTTTAAAAACCACCTGTGGTGAGAGACTGCACAGACTACCCTTGCCTTTCATGATGCTGGAGTCTCATTTCTTTGATAAGTTTACCTGTATTTGAAGACCACCTACAAAGTGGGACCACGTTTTGGTCTTGGTTAGCAGGTACCATGGTACATGTATTCCTGTTGACGCTTTCCTCCTCAGATTGCCCAAAAGCGCTTAGATGTAAATTGTCTGCCTTAAGGTTTTTGCCGTAATTCCTTCTTTTGAGAGACCACCCCGAGGGCAGGTCAAAAAGTGATCACATGAAAGAGATGATCTCTGATTGGTGATAAAATAACACGGAAAAAGTAGATTGAAGTACCTGGTAAAGGTGGTCTTTAAAGGCAGGTGGTCTCTTATTTCCTCTTTACAAGAAAACATTTTGCCGAGATTTCTATGTAAGATCATTCATGATGGCACACCCTGGTTAATAGCTTTCCTTGGTGCAGACTGGGTGCAATTAATGCGCGCAATCTGCACCAAGCAAAGCTATTGACTCAGGCAGGAAAACAGATCACATGCCCAAAGTGGGAAAGTTGTAGTGTCAGAGGGTACTGTTGCCAATGGAGCTGCATATGGTCTTGTCACATAGTCTTGTGCTTGTGCAGCTTAGTTGCAGTGTAGAGGTTAATATTATTTTAAGTGGGGTCAGAATTTAAAATTGAGTGATACACTGAATATTTTATGGACTTTTTAAATTACTTTTTTCAGGATTTCATTTGAGTAGGAGGCAGATAATAATCTTAACAATAATCTGAATTGAAGGTTCACTGGTGTGAAGAGTTACCATTGCAAATTTGTTTTTTATGACAAAGCTGCTGAGCCCAGTGTGGTCAGTGTGATGAAAAGTGACTGTATAAGATATTTTGGGATATCTCCAGACCTGCCCAGCGTAAACCTGCTTACTGACAGATTTGGTCATTTTCAGGGTTTGAGTGTGTGGCAGACGATGAGGGTACAACAGCTCAGAGGGCGCTGCGGCAGATCATGCATCACCTGCAGCATTTATCGAGCGCGTGGAAGCAGGCATTGCCAAGTGCTGTCTACTACAAAACCATGGGTCAGTATATGCCATACAAATGTCATGTAATGATACCCACATGATGCAGATTCGTTATAAACTTTCGCAGCAAGTACTAAATATTCCCAACTTTTCTCGAGGAAACCCAGTTCAGGATATCAAACTTAGGGAATTTGCAGCAGATTGAATGTGGAATAAAATCCTGCTTAAAATTAGGAAAACAAAACTCATGACATTCTGATTTGCAATGTATTTGGGAAATTTGTGCCCATCACTATTTAATGATTATACAGTAATGTATAATCATTAAATAGTTTATGGCCAGTGACTAGTATGCTACTCCAACTGAGTTGCACAGCATGATATACTAATTTGGCTGCTAAAGCCTTTGAAATGACTGGACTGGCATGACACTTTTGAGATATTGGCTTTGAATACAAGGTGTTCATATTCAACTGTATAAACTGCAGACCTGGTCTGGTCCCCTCAGTTGCTAGGCAACAGAACTATGCCTACATCTTAATGAGGGTACCATGACCAGTTATGTTCCTTAACCATCTAGAAATTACACTTTTTCACCCAAACAAAATTTTCTAAATATGTTCAGTATCTTTTATATTTTAGAACCGATTGAAGGACTTTCCTTAAACTTTTTGCTTTCTCCAGTTTTTACCCTTGGCACATAAAGTGCCGGAGGGTATTGTTATCCCCTGCATCGTTCGTCCGTACGTCTGTCCATCCATCTTGTCGACATTACCGCAGTATCAAAAAAAATATTCAATGTAGCTGGACCAAATTTTTAGTCACAGAAGGATCTTGTGATGGACCGGGTTCTTCTTGATAGACAGCTTCATCTGATTATTTTAAAACTTTTTATAAAACTTTTAATGTATGGTGTCAACGTTGACTATGTTACCGCAATATCTCAAAAAATATTGACTGCAGCTTTACCAAATTTTTGTCAGAGACGCATCTGATGATGGACCAAATTCCTATTTAAAACCAGCTTCGTCTGAATATTTTTAAAGTTTTTATGTAACTTTTAATGTATTAATTTGAAGGCCATCTGAGTGGCATCAACCCTGATGACGTTACCACAATATCTCAAAAAATACTGACCACAGCTTTTCCAAATTTTGTCAGAGATGCATCTTATGATGGACCAGGTTCCTATTTGAAACTACATTCCTTTTTGCATTTATTAACTTTTTATGAAACTTAAAAGGCCGTCTGAGTGGTGCACAAGGGGGACAACATTACCATAATATCTCAAGGATCCAACCCAGCTTCCCCAATTTTTTTTCAGAGATGCACATCATAGTGGACCTTATTCCTAGTGAAATCAAGCTTTTTCTTCTAATTTTTAAACTTTTTATGAAACTTTTGAAGTGTTTATTGGATTGCCGACTGAGTGACGCACAGTACAGTGGTCTCTGTCTCCAGAACTTGCCCCAAGAACACATCCAAAAGTGCTTCTTCATTTCATGATTGGCCTACTATTGGAAGGACTGAGCACCAGCGGCATTCAAACGTTGGAGCTTTGTTACCGCCACAGCAGGTGGGGGGTAATAAAAACACACAGGCTTCAATTGTGTATTCACGGGCGCTGGTCTGCTGAGCGTTGATGGGTGGGCCGAAGGTACACTGCGGTAGTATCTCACCTATATAAATGATTCATTTTATTGATTTTTCATGTTTCAAATTTTCAGTGTTTATTTATGGTTTGTTTTTGTTTTTGTTTTTTTTTTATTTATTTATTTATTTTTTTTTTTTTGGTTCTTTTTTTTTGAGTCTGCCCCTCCATGGTGTACCACAGTAACATTAGTAGGATACCCATGACTCTATGGCATAGGGATATTATGCATGTTACTGGCATTTACAGGCCCCTATTGGATGCTGGGTCCAGAAATAAAAACTTTGACCACTTTATGATTGCAAAATTTGTAGATGCGCCGGTACTGGCCATAAATTTGAACTGCACCAAAATCAACCTTTGCTTGTATCCAATCATTTTATGTAGATTTAAAGTTGCGCACTAGACCGGCAGTTATTGAGAAAAGCGTCTAAATCATGTAAGGTTTGTTTTAAATGATCAGTAGTGATGATGCCCCATAAAGATGGCAATCCCTTCATAAAATCACTGCTAATCATCGTGGAGCAAAAATTCAAACCCTGTTTTGTTCGTCTTAGCAGGCTGGGTATAGCAAGGCCACTTGCACAATCGAATGCTCAGTAAGAAAGGCCCCTTATATTATGGCGCATCCAAGCTAACAAGTTTCAGTTAAATGATGCCATGGGTTGCCAACCAGAATGGGCTTGTCCAAGTGTGACTGCCACCCACTCAGGCGGTACCAGAGCCTCAGCACAAAGGGCCCTGCCTATCATTTATCTCTTTGCGGCAATCAGCATAAAACAAAGGCAGATAAAAGACACTGTTAATTCCTGTAAGTGAGCTTAACGGGTTTTGCGCTACTGAGATACACCGTGCTCAGTCTTTCAGATAGTAGATCCATGATTTCATAGACAACCATACGGAAATTGTATGTGAAGTATTCTACTGCGAAGTCTCAACCAAAAAAAAATGCATAATTGAGGAAAAGAAGATTGTGTGTGCTCAGGGTAATCTGTTCTCTGAACACTATTTTTACTTTTATCATAGAAATATATTTGGCCCTGTTTAATACCTGCTGTCCTTCCTGTCAAGTTCCTTGCCTTGGAAAGGGGGTACAGCACAGGATCCCAGTTGATCTCAATGCCTCCTGTTGTGTCCGCATGTCTGAAAACCTTAAAGCAAATTATTTTATATTTTTCATCTTAAATTAGATTATACACTGGTTCCCTGACAAATCATGTCAAAGAAAACTGGGGACTTTAAAAAAAATTCTATGGAGTCATGTTGATACAGGGCTCACTCATCAGGATGCTGATGATGGGGTCCGAGAAGTCGGCCATGTTCCCACAGAACTGCCTTAAAAAGATGGGACGTTTAATATAGAAATAATCGTCATAGTAATCGTACTTGTAATGGTAGTAGTAATCATGCTAGTAATGATTACTACTTGGTAATAGTGATCGTACTGGTAATGGTAATAATAATCGTAATGGTAGTAGTAATCATATTAGTAATGGTAATAGTAATCGTAATGGTAACAGTAATCATACTTGTAATGGTAGTAGTAATCCTAGTGGTAATGGTAGTAGTAATCCTAGTGGTAATGGTAGTAGTAATCCAAGTGGTAATGGTAGTAGTAATCCTAGTGGTAATGGTAGTAGTAATCCTAGTGGTAATGGTAGTAGTAATAGTAATAGTAATAGGAAAAGTCCCTCAGTGGGAGCCATTGGACCCGTCACTTTACATCAAAATCACCTTGTCATGAGAGGCCTGAACTCTGTCAGTGCCAAGTTTTGGACTGGGTCAACAGCTTTCCAGCACAATGCATCCAAAAAGTGCTGAGGAAAGCTGTTGACTTAGACCACTATATTCTCTGGAACTATAGACATGTTGGTACTTGAATGAAATGTCTTTCCACAATTAATATGAATGTAACACCCTTATTATAATTCAGTGCAGTTTATCTCAAAATAGTTAAGTGGTATTACCAGCAACCCCAGATAATCTAATTCTTTGATATACAACTGGACAGGTTTTCTGCTGAACGGAGTACTCAAGGAGATCATTGACCTAATCCTGACCATCCATGAATTCTCATGTGATGACTGTGACCAGCTGGAAGAGGTACTGTCCCCTGTCACCGATGGTACAACAGAACTCTTTAAACTAGAAGGAGGGAAATGTGCCACTGAGGTTTTAATTCAGCAGTATGCCCCAAGCTGGCTCAAACTCAAGGAGCTGTTATGCTTATTGTCGGCAAACATGAAGGACGTCTCTGACCGATGGGCAAGCGGGAAAGGTCCTCTGGCCCTTCATTTCACTGCTGAAGAAGTCAGACATCTGGTGCGGGCCACATTTGAAAACACAAGCAAACGGGACACCTTGTTGTCTGAGATCAGGTGACACGCTGCGGAAGATCAGTAACAGTATTATCAACTGTAGAATTGGGAAGGATGTGGCAGGTTGCTTCATTGTATTTTTCTTTATGTAGTCTTCAACAATTTGAAATTGGAACATTCTGTTGGTGTAAGAAATAGTGACTGCTCAAGACAGTGTTCTTTAAAGATATTACCTTTATTTGGAGGCCGGTATTTGTTTTTAGCTCAGCTGACTTGACTTGTCAGTCAGCGGAGCTTTTGTGAGGGTCTGTCGACCATCCATCCGTCTGTGGTCCCTCGTCAATCCACAATTCACATTTTTTGACTTCTCAAAAGCCATTGGCAAGATTCACTTCAAACTTGGTGGGTCTCTACCAAATTTGTTCAAATGGTCGTGGTCCAGTTATTTTTTTATTTTTTATGATGTTTTTTTGGTTCATTTTTGGGGGAAATCTTTAAAAAATCTTCTCTGAAACAGCGTGGCGAATTGCTTTGAAATTGCATAGGGACACTTCTGAGATAAACCCCCCCTCCAACCTTACTTTGTTCAACAGGTGGCGTTGCAATTTTTTTCTATTTTTTTCATGAATCTTCGTGCATTTTTGCTATTTTTGACTTCTTATCCAGAACCATCACTCCAATTAAGCTAAAACTTGGTGGATATGTTCCTTGTAGAAAGGTCAAACAAAGTTGTTCACAAGGTAGCACTGCTGTGAATTTCTGATTTTTAATGACTTTTTCGATTCGGGCACTTACCGGTAAATGCAGCTTTCCTATTGATTACTATATTAAGTCAATGGGCATTCTAATGCTAATTCACATTTTTGACTTCTTCTCTGAAACCATCAACCAGACTGACTTCAAACTTGATGGCAATATACCTTGTGTGGGTCTCTACCAAGTTTATTAAAATTGTCAGGCTCCTGTGATTTTTGGATTTTTTATGATTTTTTTTGTTCTTTTTTGGGGGGTAAATTTTAAAAAGTCTTCCTCTCCTAAACCGCTCATCCAATTGCTTTGATATCACACAGGAACATTCATTGGGTCTCCTAGTTTTAAATATTTTCACCAGGTGGTGCTGCATTTTTTTTAAATTTCTTATGCTCCATTGATTTTTGGACCTTGACCTCATTCCCAAGTTAACAGAACAACTGACACAAAATTTACTGTTCACTTGATAATTTGAGATCTGCTTTGAGTTAGGACCTTGATGTTGCACATGTTAATGTTCTCTATGAAGGTCATGCTTAGACAGCACATGAGTGACCTTGACCTCATTTCTGGGATCACAGTGCAACTTACATGAATTAAACTCTTCACTATTAATTGAGAACTACTTGAAATGGGACCTTGATGTTGCACATGTTAGTGTTCCATAAAGGTCAGACTTACTCACTACATGGGTGATCTTGATCCTATCCCAAGTTCACAGAGCCACATGTGATGAATCTGTAGGTCAGCTGAGCATGGGCTGTTCACACATCCCCATTTTTTTTAGCTGGGCATTACATATATGAGTTGTGTTTTTATGGTGCTGCATATCAGAACTTCAGACATACCATCTAATTTATTTGTTGTGAAAGCACATTTTAAAGTACCAAATGACTCCTTGTAGGAGGCTACAACTGAATCTTGCATTAAGAAAATTGGTTCAAGTGTGGTATTTGGTCCCAGACAAAAATGTACAGATCACAGAGGTTCCAAAACTCCTACATTTGCGGGAGATCTCCTGAAATTTTATTCATTTCCTTAAAGTCTCCTGATCTCCTGAATTTTGAAAAAAACTCCGAATTATCAATTTTAAACCCCCAGAATGCACCATTTTAACTGTATATTTACAAAAATGTCTCGCGTCGGGGGGGGGGGGGGGAGGGGAGGGGCGCACGCCCCTCTCCTAGCCCTACCCCCATCTTCCGCACAATCTCCTGAATTCCTACTGATAAATCAGGAACGTCTCCTGAATTGAGAGAAAATCCCTTGAAACCTTTGGGGTCAGCTAAAATGTTTTTACAACAGTGAATTCGAAGATAATTATCAGAGCAACACTGAAAATCGTATTTCCCAGATGGAAAATCAGATTCTGCATTAAGTACAAAACACAAGCCTAATGAGAGGATAATAGATTCAGTGTTAAGACATATATCAAAGGTGGGGTGTTATTTATTCGTAACTGACATCTGGTGTTATTTATCCTGTACATGTACATGTTATACGTGTATTCCTCAACAAGACTTTCATATCTGTTTGAGTTCGTCGGGATGTGTAAAAAGTTGGCGCAGTTTTGGTATAGTCCAGAGAGTGTTTACAAATTGCACCCAGATGGAGGTGATGTGGTTAAGAAGTCTTACTATATACCGTAATATCCCTATTAGGCACCCCTCTTAAGTACAGACCCCCCAAAATGCTAAATTAATGTAAATATTATAAATTTTGACGGTAAATTATGCAACGAATGTTATTTATTGAAAATGTAAGTCTGAATTTGAGTGTCACATTCTGATAATTTCCCACAGGCCCTGAGCACTTAATTGTTTTAATGTATTATACAGTGCAAACTTTTCATTATTGAGATACATTCAATTTATGTGTTCAGTTGGCTAGATCAGTTTGCTGAGAGCTGTAGTAATGCTAGATAAAAGGTGCTTACCAAATGGAATGTGGTCATAATAAATACACAACAAGTGACCTCTGAATACCTCAGTAATTTTGAGTCTTTTGTTCACATCAGGTATGTGAGAAGTACGTGACATTGTCTCGTCCCCTGACTGCAGTCAAGAGAGGTCAGCTGGTAAAACATTTAGATTTTAGAGAAGCTCAGTATTGAATTAAAAATGGGTTTTGATTAAAAAAAATGCAAATGTAAAAAAGAAAACCATGAGTTGCTGTTGTGTTCAAGTTTTTGAAAAATGATGGATTGTGTTGGAGTTGTGTCAAATAAGATAATGTACTTAATTCATGTATGTGACCATTGACCTTATTCATATATTTGTTAATTCAGATTATATACTTTTCTGTGGAGAATATTGTCCTCAATTGGCATGTGTTTGCACACCCACTGTGAAGATTGCACTTGGCAGTGTCTGTTCCATTGGTCAACCTTGCCGTGTACTGCTGAATGTTCACATGGAGAACCTGTTGCATTGTACAGCTTTAAAATGAGTTTACCTGATTTGTCAATTTTATACATTTATTTAAACATATTTTAGCTCAGCTGACTTGTCAGCAGCTGAGCTTATCTTATAGTCCTTTGTCCGTTGTCAACAATCGATGTCTTCTCCAAAGCCGTCTTGGTGGCAATGTACCTTGGGTGGGTCTCTACCAAGTTTGTTCAAATGGTCATGCTCCAATAATTTTTGGATTTTTTTATGATTTTTTTGTTTTGTTCTTTTGGTGGGTGGGTGGGGGGCAGATCTTAAAAAATCTTGTTCTCTTAAACTGCTCACCTGATTACTTTGATATCACACAGGAACACTCCTATGGACTCCTAGTTCTGAATTTGTTCACCAGGTGGTACTGCAATTTTTTGCTCAACTGACTTGCTAGTCAGGCTGTGCTTTTAGGAGGCTCAGTCGTCCATCCTAGAAATACTTCCAAACGTCATATGCACTCAGCTAAAGCTGAATACTGGTCTAACAAGTTCCAACCTTGATTTTTTTTCTAATTTTTAGCTCGCTGACTTGCTAGTCAAGCTGAGCTTTTAGGAGGCCAAGTCATCCATTGTCCATCTGTCCACTCACAATTACATTTTCGACTTCTTCTCCGAAACCATATGTCAGATTCACTTCAAGCTTGGTAGCAATATACCTTGGATGTATCTCTAACAAATTTCTTCAAATGGTCACACTCCAGTCATTTTTAGATTTTTCAGATTAAGCTGAAACTTGGTGGATAAGTTCCTTGTGAAAGGTCAAACAAAGATATTCACTGGGTGGCACTGATTTTTAACATTTTTTTTCAGTTCGGGTGCTTATTGGGAAATGCAGCTTTCCTATTGATAACCATGCAAGTCACTGGACATTCTAATGCTAATTCACATTTTTAAGTTCTTCTCTGAAACCATCATCCAGATTGACTTCCAACTTGGTAGCAGTGTACCTGGGGTGGGTCTCTACCAAGTTTGTTCAAATGGTCATGCTCCAGTGATTTTTAGATTTTTTAGGAAGTTTTTTGTTTTGTGGGGGATGGGCAAATCTTAAAAAATATGCTCTTCTCTGAAACGGCTCACCCAATTGCTTTGATATCACACAGGAACACTCCTAATGTCTCGTAGTTCTTAATTTATTCACCGGGTGGTGCTGCAATTTTTTGCTCAGCTGACTTGCTAGTCAGGCTGTGCTTTTTAGGAGGCTCAGTCGTCCATCTTAGAAATACTTCCAAACGTCATATGCACTCAGCTAAAGCTGAATACTGGTCTATTCAGTTCCAACCTTGATTTTGTGGGACAAGCTTAGGTCAGCTGAGCAAGGGCTGTTCACACAGCCCTCTAGTTTCCTTCTTTCTTTGGACAAATTTCTTCTCTGAAACCCGCTCTCAGTATTGATTTGATATCACACAGGGACACGCTTAGTTCTTAATTTGTTCACCAGGTGGGGCTGCAATTTTTTCCTAATTTTTTATGTGTTTTTGCTATTTAGGACTTCTTCTCCAGAACTGTTACTCAGATTAAGGTGAAACTTGGCAGATGTGTTCCTTGTGGAAGGGTCAAACAAAGGTGTACACTGGGTAGTCATGCTGTGGATTCCTGATTTTTAATGATTTTTTCAATGCAGGTACTTCATGGTTACGGCATCTTTCCTATTGATTACTATATAAGTCAATGGAGATTCTAATGCCAACAGACATTTTTGACATCTTCTCCAAAACCGTTAAGCAGATTGACTTCAAACTTGGTGGCAATGTACCTTAGGTGGGTCTCCATCAAATTGTTCAAGTGGTCAGGCTCCAGTGATTAAATGATTTTTTATGATGTTTTTTTTTTGGTTTTTGTTTTTTTGTGGCACATTTTAAGAAATGTTCTTCTCCTAAACCGCTCACCCAATAGCTTTGATATTACACAAGAATACTCCTAGAGACTCCCTGTTCTTAATTTGTTCACCAGGTGACACTGCCATTTTTTTCTTGTTTTTTTATGATTTTTTTAGTGTTATTGCTATTTTCAACTTCTTCCCCAGAACCTTCAGTCAGATTAAGGTGAAACTTGGTGGATATGTTCTTTGTGGAGGGGTCAAACCAAATGGTTCACTGGGTGGCAATACTGTAGATTCCTGATTTTTGACGATTTTTTCAATTTGGGTACTTATTGGTAAATGCACCTTTCGTATTGATTACTTTATAAGTCAATGGGCATTCTGATGGTAATTCACAGTTTTTACTTCTTCTCTGAAATCTTCTGTCAGACTGACTTTAAACTTGGTGGCAGTGTACCTTGGGTTGGTCTCTAGCAGATTTGTTCAACTGGACACACTCCATTGATTTTTGGATTTTTTATGATTGTCTTTGTTCTTTTTTGAGACAAATGTTAAAAAATCGCAAAGGTATATGAACATGTCAGCTGAGCACATGACTGTCACAGTCCTCTTGTTAACAATTTTTTTCAGTTTGGGTACTTGTCAGTAAACGTACCTTTCTTATTGATTACTATGCAAGTCAATGGGCATTGTAATGCTAATGCACTTTTTCGACTACTCCAAAACCATCATTCAGATTGTCTTCAAACTTGGCGGCAATGTTCCTTGGGTGGGTCTCTAGCAGATTGTTCAAATGGAAATGCTCCATTGATTTTTGGATTTTTATGAATTTCTTTGTGTTTTTTTTGGGGGGGGGGGCAAATCTTAAAAAATCACAAATGTATATGTACATGTCAGCTGAGCACAGGACTGTCACAGTCCTCTTGGTTTTTTTTTTTTTCACAATGAGGTTTTTTTTTAGCCTGTAATAAATGTATTGAGATTATATTTTATGACCCGTAAATCACAAAGGGTGAACAAAGCATCAGCTTGTATTAAGAATTTGTACTTTTGAGATGATAAAACTTGCCATTAACCCTGTGGACACGAAGTCAACAGCTTTCCTCAGCAAACTCTGGGTGCAGCATGCCCAGTGTGCACTGAGGAAAGTTATTGACGGATGGTGTATTAGTATTAATGACATAAAAGAACCTAATGACATACCACTCACTAGCAGTCTTTAATGGGAAAAAGTTGTATGCTGATACATGCTGTTAGGTCCCTCAGGGTTACAGCAATGGAAATCTGGTGTTGATTCTTGCTCATACACAATGTATGTACAATACACAATGCATGTGCAATATACAATGTATTCCTCAAGGTGTTGTTTGACAATCAATTAAGTCCACTAGCATAGTGCCCTGACACTCTGCCTAAATGCATTTATGCTGTGAACATTTTCTGCTTGGAATATTATTTGGGAGTAAGAAAATCCGCCACCCCCTTCCTTCTTAAACCAACCAAAACCAGCTGGTGGTCAAATATAGTCTGCTTTTTTTTTATATATATAACTAATTATCCCCCCTGTAAACAAATTCTTTTTTTTGGGGGGAGGGGGTATACTGTTTTCAGTTTGTTCTACTGGCAGACTGTGTGGATGCTTGTCCATAGCTAAATCATTGTTTCAAAAGCCGTGCAGTGTTTGCCTGGTTGCTTTCTGACCTGACGTATTGCATCAACCAGCATACTATTTCCACAGTTGTTCAGTTTTTAACTTAATTATGGTCCCGCAGCATTTTTGCACAAGGAAGGTGATCTGTCACAGAAAGTCAAGTGGGATCCATAACAGGCTCACCTGGCAGAGCTTGCCAGAACATTTCCTCAAGTGCACATTGTCGGGCTTCCTGCGTGCTCCTGAGAGAGACAAGTATGAAGAACAAGGGCAAAATATTGACAAAAAGGGCATTATAAATGAAACTTAAGTGGTCCTCATCGTAGAAGAGCAAGACATATCTCATCCTGTTTGGTTTTTTGAGCAGATTTTGGTGGTGATGGATGGAGGGTTGATAAATGTGGTATAATTCATCAATGTCTTGCCCCCTGGGGACCGCAGTAGAGCTCCTGTGCCCAGCATGATTTTATAAAAAGTGTATCAACTAATTGTGTTCCTCCCTTTTTGGTTCTTAGGGAAATTAACATAAACCATAAATGAGCAGACAGGACACCTTGTACATTATGCTACTTTGTGAATTGTTCAGACAGGACACCTTGTACATTATGCTACTTTGTGAATTGTTCAGACAGGACACCTTATACATTATGCTACTTTGTGAATTGTTCAGACAGGACACCTTATACATTATGCTACTTTGTGAATTGTTCAGACAGGACATCTTGTACATTATGCTACTTTGTGAATTGTTGACTCTCATGGATGGCATAAGCAAGTTAACAAAATCTGTTTCTAAGCCGCATGTAGGTTGGCATGACAATCACGTGCATGCCCAATTACATACAGTAGTAATTCATTTTGGTGGCAAAGGACATATTTTGACAGAATATGGCAGGACCCAGCAGTGGTTGGTGGTGGACAGTGACAGAAGCCCTGGGTGCCGCTGGCTGCTGAGGACATTCCGTTGAGTCCTTTGGAGCTCAGCAGCAGACAACAGCAGCTGGCAACCCAGGTTTTGCCAAAGGCTGCCATTGACTGGCACTGTCTGCCACCAACTGCTGCTCTGTACAGGCAAACCCCTTGAAGTAGGGATGAAATACGAGACGAGGTGAACTGGTAAAACACCGGATCCAAAGGGGAAAAGCAAAACTGACCCACTACTGAAACACCGTAAAACACTTTGAGGGCATTAACATCTGCTGTCAAAATGTGCCATTTAATTCAGAAATAAGTTACGAGTAATGGCTATGTTGATTGCAGGTTACCTCTGTGCTTGTGGGGCAGGGGCCAGGGGCCAGGAAAAGTCCTACCTTGTATCGATGGGTATTTTGATAGTTTGTCCATTTTCCTGGTGATTGCGTAGCAGCCTGGAATCATGCAGTTGTGCACAATTGTATCTGTGGGTATTTCATTAGTTTTCCATGTCCCTGGTCTCGGTTGGCAGCCTGCAATCTTGTAGTTGTGCAGGGGCATGGATCTGCCAAGAACTATTACAAATGAAATCTGACATATCTCCCATTATGTCCACATTGACTTAAGCTACACTGACGGCATGTCTAGAATGTGTAGACGACTTGTCGCAAATTATTGTGAAATCATGCTGAGTGATCCTGGTGGTAGAGACAGGTACTAGATATTTTCATAATAGAGGTCCTGTTGCTTCCTAAAGCACTAATGTGTGCAGGGAGGACTGTCAGGCAACCACTTCCAGCATGAGGCAGGTGTACGTTAAAACAGTTTTTCAGGGCAAGGAACAAGTGCAAATGTTGTATGATAAAAAGATACAGAATATGCATGTAAAGAGCATTTCCGGTGGAGACCTGGGGGTCAGAGAGTGCTGGCACTTGGACAAGAAGCTTCCGCTGTCTCCCCAGCAGGACACAGGGTCATCTTTTCATATGCGTACAGTTTATGGATTAAACTTTTTGAAGTGGTGTTGATGGATAAGTATTCGGTTCCATGTAAGAACCCGAACGACTGGACTATGCAGTTATCGTTTCTCTCTGTTGTTCAAAATAGAGGCCATCTGAGCGAAATTAAAAGTGGTATATTTGAGATTGCAGTTTAGATTATGTTCACATGACTTCTTTAAAATTAGCTTTTGTGTATAAATGATTTAACTATTAGGAAGAAAGCCTGATTGAGTACAGGTGAAAAGTCTTTTGAATGAATCACATTCCATTTGATACTGACATGGTTTCGAAGATTTGTTGATAGTAAAATATTCTTTTCGAGGGAGGTGTCTTTAACCTATTTCTCCCATAAGGCAGCCAAAATCAGCCGCTGATAAAATGTCATCCACTTCAATCCTTTTGACTAATTTCAGTATTAATAAAAAATAGATTGAGTATTGTGGATGAGATATATCCTGGTAATATATGCCAAGTCAGCAGGGTTTCTTGGCATGGGTTACTGGGCTCTTGGTACCCTACCATACCAAGGAAGCTGTTGACTTGGTCTTAATATAAGGGAGCAAAGGGTTAATGATACAGTAAGAACAACTAAAGGTGTGACAAAAATTGCACTTTGTTTCTCATGTGTCAAAAGGTTAAATTAATTGCCTTGTACATGCGAGGTGCTAAAATAATACTGAGTGATATTTGAAGGCGCTTTTCTCCACCTCTCTCATTGCTGTGTCAGGCTTCCATGGTACTCGAGTACTGCTAAATGATCAGTAAGTAAATACATATGTGATAGGGCTACATTTTCATCATTTTTGAAAGAGTGCACAGAATGCTGTCTTTCTGTTATCTCCCCCTCCCCCCAGAAGAGTACTTTCCAGCAAGTAAACATTTTTTTTTTCGGTCAATTAGAAATGAAAGCACAGAAAGGAAGACAGACCAGACATGTATTGTTGTATTGTTAAGCAGACAGGGACATGAAGCAGGATGTAGCTCAGGTCACAATGCCTGGAACAGTCTGTCTTCTATAGTATCTACAAACAAGTACCAGGGTTGTCTCTTATTACTCCATTTAAAAGAAAAATGCATAGTCACAGTGTACACCCAATGTAACCATCCCTTCCCCACACCCCATCCCCACTGCCACCCCTTCCCTCAGCAAGTGTGCTCTTTGTACAAAATGCAGAAAGTGAAGCATCAGCCAGTGAATGGTTAGACTGCTATTGTCAATGGTTAGACTGCTATTGCCAATGGTTAGACTGATATTGTCAGTGGTTAGACTGATATTGTCAACGGTCAGACTGATATTGTCAATTCCTGCAGATCAACGTCAAGGTGCCAACATAGAGATGTGGTAGTTTTATGTACTGATTAGTTGACCATTTCTGATTTTTCATATGCACTTCATTAAGGCTGGACTAATTGATCAAGATCCTTTTATCTTCATCTGTTCCAAAACAGTTGTGGCCTATTCAAAATTTGTCATTGAAGTCCTGCCTCAAGTGTGTTCTGATTATATAGTTTGTTACATATCAGAAACCGTTATTGTAAGGCTAACAATGTAGGTCCCTCTATGTTAAAATTAGCATGGAATATTACACAGGTGAAAATTTTTGCTAAATAGAAGTCCAAAAGAGTAACTTCCCACCAGATATATAAAACAGATGTAGATATTTGAGGGGGGTGGGTGGGTAGATATCATAAAGTGTAAATCCCTGGTCTTTGTTTTCAGAGACCGTCAGTGTGGTCAAATTAAACTCAACGTTCAATGGTATTAAGTTATAGTAGTTGTACACAAAGTGTATTTATAACTGTACATAATTATATGTATATATGTCCATAAATTGCATGTATACAATGTGTGTCTATTTATCACTGAAAGTGTATTTTTGTTATTTATTTATTGAAACAGTCCATGAAATGTAGAGAGTTGACACCAACTGATAATACCATGGTATATTGCATATGAGGTCCTGCGTGTATGTATTCAACTTCTTGGATTAGTGACAAATATTTGAATTTGACTACTGGTGAATTATTTGTGGCTGACTACTTGGAAAGTTGGTCAATATGTGTATTTAGCTACTTGGATTAGTGGTGAATATTAGTATTCAGCTACATTTTACATCGGTTAGTGGTGAATATTTGTATTCAACTACATTGTACATGGGTTAGTGGTGAATATTTGTATTCAACTACATTGTACATGGGTTAGTGGTGAATGTACTAAATACTTCAGTGAATTCCCGGTTATGTTACCAGGACTTTCTTGTGTATATTCCCACGTACAGTCATTCCTATGTCTTTGTTATTTTATGGCATTTTGTCTCAGTTGGGTCATTCATTCCAGTGTTGAATTCTTGTATGCAAATCTGTTCACTTTAATGAGATCCTGCAAATATATGTGCACACCTTTTTTGTGTATATAAGTGTAATACATGTGTCAAAACTGTATTTACCAAAAATACAAATTCCATTATTTTTAAAAGTTGCCATGTACATGTATTCACTTAAAGTTTCTTTGATGTTAAATCTATTTTATGCATTAAAATATCAATGCAGAAATTATGAAAATAAGTAGCAAAATTGTCTTGAATCATGGTAATCAATTGCATAATTTATATGCTATCTGTTGTTACAGAGGGAAATTCATGTATGTGGGTTAAAATAAATCTGAATCCTGACACAACATCGCCCAATCATATATTTTTTTCTACTAGTCGTTTGTAAGTTGGAGCGTGAAATAATAATGGTCGTCAGAAATGCTGCTCACTTTGAAAATTACTTGGATGGTGTGTTGCACTGTGGTTTAATGATGATGATGTCTCCTGGTATACTGCAGGCACACATTGTTTATGTGGCCCTTTCCTCTGCTTCCTGCCGGTCTGTTCTTTGTCTTACGATTGTTTTTCCTCAACACTTTGGCTTCTGTATTATAACTCTTAAAAGAGTTCACGAAACTTACTGAAATTCGGTAGGATTATGTGACTAGGTAAGGTCTAGCATGGGTTTGTAGTTGGATGACCTTGACCAAATTCTCAAGGTCACTGAGCCATATATGGTCATTTGGTTTCCATGCAGTACCTTAAAGTTCATAAAACTTGGTAGGATCATGTCACTTGGCAAGCTCTAGCTTGGGGGTGTAGTTGGTAAGATTGTGTTACTAGGTGAGGCCTAGCTTGGAACTGTATTAGGCTGACCTTAACCTAATTCTCAAGGTCATACAAGTATAAGGCAATTTGTTTCCATGCAATAACTTTTAGAAGGTTTTACAAATGAACCTTGGTAGAATTGTGCATATCAGTAAGACCTGGGATGGAATTGTATTTGGGTGACCTTGACCTAATTATCAAGGTCAAAGAGCCAAATATGTTAATTTCATTCCATGTGATTTCTCCAGAATGATTTGATGAAACTTTGTAGGATTATACACCCTAGTAGGACAAAGGTGGAAACTGCATGTGAGTGACCTTGAACTTGGTTTAAGTCCTGTGTCATATTTGATCGTATTATATGCTGTATACTGGGAGACATTTGATTTTCCATTGGAAAAGGAGGCTGTTTTAGTTCCTGCATGATTTTGAATGCACACAAGAGGTATCAAATTCAAGGGATAATGAAGAGCAAAACAAACCAACAACATTGTTGATACTGAAAAAGAGTAGTCTAACCCCTTCCCATTCAAGTTGCCCAAAAGTGCCCGTATGTAAATTGTTGATTACTTCAATGTTTTACCCAAATTTCTTGTCAATAGAAAAACAGTTTTTGCTGAGATTCGTATAGAAGATCTATGATGACTGGTTGCCCTTGGTCAGTAGTTTCTCTTGGTGTGGATTTGGTGCATTGCATTCAACTCGTACCAAGGAAAGCTGTTGACTCGGTTGTATTCTGACCGGGAAAGGGTTAACATGAGGATTGTTTTTAAGGGTCTGCCCCATGGGGGGACCCTTTCTGTTTTTGGGGGTTGTCCGTCCATCCTTCCGGATGTGCACATTCTCGTTTCTGTGATATCTACAGAATGCCTCCATGTATTTTGCTCAAATTAGGCAATATGCTTACCTTACATGGCAAGATGAACTGATTAGACTTTGATGTCACCAAGACCTAATTTGAGCAAATGGCAGCCTAATTACATGCTGGTTAGGGCTCGTTACGGAAATATCTCCACAATGCTCCAATGTGTTTTGCTCAAATTTGGCAGTGTGCTTATCTAGCATGCCAAGGTGAACTGATTAAATTTTGTTGTCACCATGACCTAATTTGAGCAAATGGTGGACCTTTCAGTCAATGCTTGCATTGAAGGTGTGTCCAGTTTTTATATTGCTTCTGTACAACTGTTTTTTGGTTTTTTTTGTTTTTTTTACAGGTAATATTTTCTCAGAGACTTTCTCTTGGTAAAGCAGTTCCTTTTGAAGTACATGTAGATTCCTTAACAAAATTTATTATTAAGAGACTTTTATAAATTAAAAAATGCTTTTGTGTTTGATAGAGATACATGTAGCAGACAATTTCAGTGGAAGGCCTTGAATTTGATTTTTTTAGTGACTAGATATTATTCATAAAGACTGGATCATGTTGTGCTGAAATTTCCAAATTTTACAGGAATATCTCCTTTTTTGTGGATGCGTCAAACCTAGAATGTTTAATCTAAATAATTGTGTCAGTGTTTTTTTTCAGTAGAACATATCATATTACTACCTGCATAATAATAATTACCAATATTTGCTTTGTTATTTTATAGATAAGAGCAGTACTTAAAAAAAGAGAGACTTTAGAAGTACTTTTGTAAGGGTACATATGATTTGGCTGCATCTTTTTTGACAGGAGAAAAATAGACTTTAGGACTTTGCATTCAGTCCTATCTTCTTCTTTCAGGTTTTGGAAAAATATTATGTTGATCAAATACCTATGACTTAGTATGGACATGGATGTCAACAATTCCGTACGGCACTGAGAAGGGCTAGTGATTTATAAGTACATATGGATAGGATTCTGGAATGTTGAGCTCATCCCTCCGGTTGACACAGAATATTTCTTCTAACCCCCCCCCCCAAACAAATATTTCCAAAACATAAGCTCCTCATATGTGGGGGTGGGGGGCAAATATTCATGGGTGGGACCAAATATTTTGTACCCCTGGGGAAACCCATATTTGTTAAATATTTGTTCCTGGGGGAACAAATATTCTTTTACAATGGCTCAAAATGGCCCCACAAAGAGGACTGGATGCACATTGTCATTTCCTTTAGTGTTTTTACTTAAATTTCTCCTTTATGGAAAACAATTGTTGATGAGCTTTATTGGTGAGGTACCTATGTTGCGAATGAAAGTAACTCCAAAAATTCCAATTGAATGCAGCACTTCATTGTTGGTCTGTGGGCTCCATCAGCCATTATTGCCAAGACAGAATAGGAAACCTTTTGTAATCTGCCACATAAGAGGGAATGTGATGAGACAAAAATAAATGAAACTGTTCTGGTGTTGTGAATGTCAGTAGCTGATTTAAAAATGTGCAAAATTTTAAAGTGCAGGTGTCCGGCCAAATCTTTTTGAGAATGCTGTAAATCACTGGGTCAAAGTACACTAAATGTTAATAATTTGAATATGTCGAAACATTTTTTTCTTTCGGTCCAACCATGAATATTTGAGAGCTTAGAATAAATATAATCACCTGTTGAATTGGTATAATTATGTGTAACACATATTTGTCTTTGGAGAAACTACTCGGTGGCTTGAGTATGGCATGGTTTTCAATGCGACAAATTTCTTTGTTCCACTGGACTGGTGGTCAGATAGTTTAGTTATACGAGGACCAAATAAAATGCTGTTATACAGCAGAAGTGTGTCATGTTAGTTATTTGTAGTTATTATCGTACCTATGAATCACAATATGCTACATTTATTTTGAACAATTCTAAGTGAAATTTGCGCAACTACTGTTGTCCTTCCTTGAGAGACCCCTCCAATGATTTTTTTTTTAATTTCTGTTTTTGCGCAGCATTATCTGGCTTAGAATCTCCAGAACCATTTGAGATTTATTGATGACACTAAGAGCATAGGAGTATTGATTGCCTTGTGCAGTTTAGATTTCATGTGGGTGACACTGACTTATTTTCAAGGTCTCTGTTACTGCAGGGAACCTGCCTATTTTGGGGCATCTTTCTTGATATTTCAAGTACCAGTAATGCTTGGGCATCGATATTCGCATAAAAGACGCATTCCACGAAGGTTTTATGCATGCATTAGTTTGAGTGACCTTGACCAATTTCCAAGGTCACAATTACATTTAGGTGTATTATTAATGACAGGGGACAAAGGAAGGTACCAGTATTCTGGTACATGTAATAATTTTTCCCCAGTACAAAGTACAGAAAAGAAGAGAATTAAGGAATAACGGCTGCTATAAAGTATAGAAAACTGTCCAAAGGACACTGATGCCCCCAGCTGTCATGGCCATCAGCATTGGAAAGAGCAAGTAGCGTGTATTTGGTGTAAGACTTCGAACATATTGAAAAATCTTCACATGGATCATAATGATATACACGCATAACTTTTCATACATTGATTGATATTCCTATTAAATTGCATTGCAATACCTGAAATACTTTATGAGTTACATATGCACAACTTTGGCAAGAACCAATACTCATTTTCCAGGAATTGTCATTTTCACTAAGTTAATTAACGATTATCAACAGAGGATAATTGGCCCAAGAGACAAAACACCAGGGGCACATCTTCACATATTGATTAATGTTGCTATCAAGTTTCATAGCTGTACTCACTTTGTGATATACACGGCACCAGTTGAACATGAGCTAAAATTTTCACCGAATACACATTTTCACTAAGTTAGGTTATGAAAGATGAACAGAGGTTAATTGACCCAAGAGAGTTTCATAAGTGTACCTCAAATACTTTTTGGGATACACGCAACACAACTTTGACAAATCTAGCATTGAATCAACATTTTCACTAAATAACGATTAATTATCAGAGGATAATTAATCCATTAGACAAATAGAACCCCAGGTACACATCGCCATGTATCGATTAATGTTCCCACCAAGTTTCATAAGTGTACTTCAAATACTTTTTAGGAAGCATGCGACACAAATCTGACAAGTCTAACATTAAATCAACATTTTCCCTTAGTTAATTAATGATTAATTAACACAGAATAATTAATCCAAGAGACAAAACCCCATATTGATAAAATTAATGTTCCCACTAAGTTTCATTGCAGTACTTTAAATGTTTTTTTTAGATTCGCGACACATATCTGACAGTTTTAATTAGGTGAGGGCATAAAAAGCAGACTTCAAGTGCGACAAAAGTGCCAGAACGGACACCCCTATAGCCTCCGCCTTGCACGTTAGCCGTACCGCGAGAGATTGAACATTGATATACAGAGCACAGAAGCATCCTATTATGTTTTAATGTAAACGTTATTTGGCATGACCTGAGCACAGGTCGGCCACAGTGGGACAACCAGAACTTGCTGACTTGAATGTCCACTTGACACACAAAGCCCTTGCGTCCACCCGTATTCCAACAAAGCCCTGGAGTCCACCGGTATTCCAAGCTGGCAGAAAGTTTGTATTTTCCCAATTTTGATTTGTTGGCACAATTAAAATCTAGAAGGCTTATCTAGTGTTTTAAAGCTCTCCTGGCTCCGGCAGTAAATCAAGCACGTATTTTCAATTGGAACGTGGAACAATCCACGATGTTTTGGTTTAAATTGGAATGGTTTGTAGGCCTAAATGTGTCACCTTTCCCCCTGCCCCCCCCCCCATTCTATGGTGCAGTAACCCATACATGCACGCGTACATACAAGAACAAGGAAACCGATATTGCAACTAGACAACAGGACTTGCACGTCCTTAGGAAACACGTGTCAACAACAAATTTGGACAATATTCATCTACAATAAACCGAAAATGAGGTAAACCATATCCTACTTAATGAGAGAAAAAAAATCACTGACAACTTAATTACCTCAGAAGATTCCAATTACGATATTACCATTACAGAAATAACAGCAGCAATAAATGATATAAACAGTTCACAAAGCCCAGGGCCAGACAACATTCACCCTAATGATTATTAATGGAGGTGACTACTTACGAACTGCCCTACAAAAATTGTACCAGAAATGCTGGCAGTAGGACAAAGTGCCCAGTACATGGATACGGGATAGCAGAATCTATTCGGAAAAAACCAGAAGAGAACATTACAATATAGAAAAATCCTACAAACCCACCAGCTTAAACTCAATAGTTAAAAAAATCTACAAAAAGATTGTAACCAGAAGACTTGTTGCTAGGCTCCACGAGAAAGAAGCATTCCTCAAGACACAGTATACCTACATAAAAGACAGAGACACAAATCAAGCCTTCCTCTCTATGACACTCCCAATATTAAATGCACTAAAAAGAGACGAAGGTGAAGGGAACTCAACTTTTTAATACAATGTCAAAAGAGCAACAATTATTTTATATTTTTAACTCGAGTGATAAGGTAATTAATATATTTGGTGCATTTGTAAAAAGAGGTTTTGAAGATAGAACTTAAATTGCACTGGTGACGTGACATAACTATATTTCTACGGTATTGTAATATTTATTTCTATATGTATTTGTTTTTATATTAGTGTTATACAGTGTACATAGTACTTCTTTGTAGTGTGTTTAATTGACACAACAGGTCATGCTGGCCTGCTTTGTAAAATTTCTGTAACTGTTGGCCCACAGAGGGCGTGACTGGTTTAATAAAATCAGAATCTGAATCTATAAACTTCATAAACAAAAGATACTAGGCCGATTACTCCTATACCTAGCAGATTTGCTTCAAGATCGATATTCAGAGTTAACACTTGCACAAAAAACTGGGCGAAAACGTATACAGCTGTTCCACAAGGATGCATCATAGCACCCATCCTGTTCATTCTGTATATTGCTGACATGCCAGCAGGTCGCGGTCTAAAATATGACTATACAGATGACATCAACTCCCTTATTATTAGACCCAAAATACAGGATGCTATTCGAGACACAGAACTTGATCTGTCAAACTGGGCACTGTGGTAAAAAACATGGAGAATAAACATCAATCTGGACAAGATGGAATCTATGTTCTTTAAAATAAAAGGCCACACAGATATCTCCATAAACTTTAAGGGTAAAACTCTCACACGCACAACAGAAAAAAAGTGCTAGGTGTAATTTTTGACGAAAACCTGAACTTTTGCGCAAGTAGAAAACACCGGAACAAAAGCTGTCAAAACTCTGGGCAGAATTGGAGCATTTACATCTACAATGCGAGGAGCATCAACAGAACTAATGAGCTACCTATATGAAGCTTGCATCCCGCCACATCTGGAATATGCTTTCCCGGTTTGGTGCTCAACAAAAAACATTAAACCCCTTGAACAGATTCAACACACCGCCCTAATACAAGCAGCCAGTGCCCTGAGAAACTCACTCGCAAGTGCACTGGAAGTGTTAACAGGCATGAAGCCCCTCAACATAAAACTAAACGAAACACTAATTAAAAGCTACTACACAATTATGTGTAAAGACAGCACTAACCCGCTGAATAACTCACAGAATTACAATCAGACGAAATTTTCTCTGACCACAAAATCATAAAACTTCATGGAGAATGCACGCAAAAGATTAGGCCTACAGTATAATAACATAGGAAATACAACGACTCGCGTATCAACAAGACACAATCTCCAGCTACTTCCACCCTCACAAATCGAATGTCCACATGTGGAAAAAACTACTGAAATTTTCTGCAACAAGATAACAGCCACTAAAATCACAGGACCTGATCTACGAAACAGCAAACATCGCAACACCACTCAATACAAAAAAACAAAAATAGCAGCACAGAACTACATCCAGAATAGAAAATCAGATATCACTGCCTTCACAGATGGATCTGCACTGAAAAACCCAGGCCCATGTGGAGCCAGGGTACTTTTACACTGGCATGGAGCTAACAGTGTGCCAACAAAAAGTTTTAGACCAGTGTCCTCTAAATCCTCTAGTTACCACGGCAAAGTAGAAGCAATAGACCTAGTATTGTACTGGAACTTATAGTTGAGAAAGAAGTCAGCACTATAAACAGGAATATCCATCTAGTATCCGATTGTCAAAGTGCTATACATGCCGTAACCTCACCTACAATAGGGAAGAATTAGGTTACTTCAATACATTATCTTCCGTCACTGAAAAAGCCAACACCTTAATCAATAAAGGAAACAAATTCAAAATTAACTGGATCGCAGGCCATGCTGGTCTGTATGGAATTGAGGACGCAGACATACTAGCGAATCATGCAGCAAACATAGCTGGAAAAACTCCAAACGGTAGTAAAGGCCATCCAGTAGCTTTCTCTGCCGTCAAAAAAGAAAAAGAGCCGGAAACAGAAGTTGGCAACACAATTGGTCAATGGGAATCAAAAGGAAGATGGACGCATGGAATTTTTCCTGACACCAACTCCAGCAAACTGTATCAACCTGTTACCAGAAGCACGGAAATCAAAAGAAATAGATTGGTTCCTGGCCACACGAAAATATGTATAAAATACTTCCCCAGCAACATCCCTCACCAATCTGCATGTGCGGCAAATCAAACAAAAACATCACGCACTACCTATTAGAATGCTACCTCCACACCGAAGAAAGATTAGAATTATTTCAGAAAATAGACAGAGCATATGTAAAATGTGATACAATATCTCACCAAAGAAAAATCGACATCAAAACACTGCTGGGAAAAAATGAAAATTTTCCACAATCATTTAGAGCAGCTATTCATATTGTAGCAGCTACTTTCACCAATAAAACTAAAGCCCATGTCAGGGTCTAAAAACATGAAAGAAAAAAAAGAAAAAGTGAATACCTATATACACTGATTCTTCACACAAGGCCAAAGGATCTGTCACCAGGGCGGGCAGGAGATGGGGCTCTTTGGGTGATAAATCATAAGGACAGATCACTGTGATAACATGTAAATAATTGGCAACCAAATGAGAAAAGGACCCACGTTGCATGTAAATAGATACAAATATCACTCTATTTTGTTACAATGGATGACCAGATCATCCATCATTTTTGTTATACAAGTTTTTTACAGAATCATATATTTATACAAACTCCCAACAATCGGTCAATTTGGTGGGCAGCAGGTGCAGCTCTATATATATTAAAGGTCAAAACTTTCATCTCCGCTCATTATTGACTGTGTGATCCCTTTCCTACACAAACAGTTTCAAACAGTGTGAGCAATGTATATTGGTACCTGCCTGTCTTGGTGTTAATGTAAAAAAATCTTTATTTCAAGTCGACAGTACATGTATACATATGTATAATCATCTGTATTTTAAGTCGACAGTAAACACACTGATGTATACAGGACCTAAAACAATATAAAATTTCCGCCAAGGCACTACCCATCTTTCACCACAGGTACAATGAAACAATGAGATGGTCATATACAATGACTCACAAGATGAAAATATATACAGCCGGTAAAAATGACCAAGGACATGGTATTTGTAACAGGCAATATACATATCCAGTATGTTATGAATGTGGGTAGACCTGTTTGTGTTGATTTTAGAGGTCTCTGCACCCATTGAGTGTGCACCAGGTCACAGAGTTAGCCTGCTTTGTTTGGGGTGACTCTCAGGCAGCTTGTGCACAAAGTGTTGACCAACAATCATATGATTCATTTCATTGTACTGTCTGCACACATTTCGGAGGTGATCTAGAAAGATCAGAGACAGGTCTCACACGATGCACTGGGATGTATGACTAATTGGAAAACTCTGGAACACTGGTGAGATTTCTTTGTATATATATATATATATATATATATATATATATATATATATATATATATATACATACATACATACATACATACATACATACATACATACATACATACATACAAAGCAGCTATTTTCCTGACTGGGAAGAGAATTCAGAAAGATCTGACAGAAGCTGTGTGACTCCAAGCCAGTGGGACTGTGAGCTATTGTTATTACCAGTGGAGTGTGGACAGTGTCTTTGAGTAGAATGGTATATTTGGTGTTAATTGTACCACATTAGAACCAAACTGCACCTCTGTGGGATTCGATCAACACCACATCTTTCAGTACCACATTGGAACAAAACTGTGTACCTCTGTGGGATTTGTACCAGATCATTTGGCAGCTGTCATATTACTTGGAACTGTTGGACAGTAACTGTGGATGATCTCACCGGGGATTAGGATTTACCTAAGACTCTTTAACTATTGAAATACCAGCGGAGATAAATTTACTTTGTACTGATTTTGATTGTTAATGTATTGTTATTGTTAAAGCTATATCATTGTTGTCATTCTTTGTTGAGTTCTGCCAATATTCAGAAGGTGGGCATTGTAACAAATTGTGGGGGCTTGTCCGGGATAAAATCCAAGACAAACGGAATCAATCCAAGACATAACATTAAGTTATTTTGCAATAAGCATATAACGGTTGCATCATCTGGAAAATTCCGGAAGTTTCTAAATTCTGAGTCTGACAGTTTGAACTCAACAAAGGATATCTGGTATTTATAAACATAGTTGTTGGTCAATATACAATAGGACAACATGTCAATAAATCCAAGTGTGTTTATAGCTAATGAGGACATAACAGTCAAAGATATTGATAAATTGTGGAAGGAAGATCTCGAAAATGTGGCCAAATACTTAAATTTAGAAGTACCATCAGGTATCAGGAAATTACCCTTGAAACAAAAGATTATTTTCCATTTGGTTAAAGAAGGTTTCCTTGAGGATGAGGGATCAGAGGATAAAAGTTTGGCAATTCAGCTGGAATTAGCTAAATTAAAACTTGAGAGTGAAAGAGAAACTGCACAGGCAGCAAGAGAGGCAGCACAAGCTGATGAAAGAGCAAGAGAGCATGAGCTAAAATTAGCACAGACAAAAAGAGAAGCTGATGAAAGAAAAGGAAGAGAAGCAAAAGAGGCTGAGGAAAGAAAAGCACAGGAAGCCAAAGAGGCTAGAGAACATGAGTTAAATCTAAGAGAGCTTGACCTTAAGCATTCTAGATTAGACAATTTAGCACAGTCAGGATCTTTTGATGTAGCCAAGAATGGATGTATAATACCAAACTTTGAAGAAAAAGAAGTGTCAAAATTCTTTCTGTCTTTTGAGAAAATAGCTGAAACTTTAGAATGGCCTAGAAGGGTGTGGCCTCTTCTTTTGCAAAGTTTGTTTATTGGAAAAGCACAAGAAGTATATTCGTCCCTCTCCATACAACAAAGTTCCGAGTATGATGTGTTAACAGATGCTGTTCTGAAAGCACATGAGTTAGTACCCGAGGCTTACCAACAAATTCAGGGACAGCCAAACGGAACCAGGTGAAAAGGTGCTGCCAGATCCATGACTTGTTTTACAATGATGGACAACAGATTTGAAAGATCTGCCCCTGGTCACACAAACAGATGTTTTCCTTTATTTGAGTGAAATTTGTGGATGGCCCAGACAGCGGTTGAAATGTTATAAGGACGACAATGGTTGGGAGATTCACGTGGAGCACCATGTTTATCAGGCCGCCATGGAATAGCTAAGGCTGAGGAGGAGTACAAGGAGGCAAGAAGGATTGTACAGGATATGAAGACACAGAGAAGGATAAAGAGGAATGATGAGATAACGAAAAGGGTTCTGTCAAGTGGAGGTGATTCTTCAGCAGTTTTTTGGAAACAGGTGTTGAGAGGGAAGAGGGTAGGAATTGACAAGCTTAAACATTAAGGCAAAGTAGTAGAGGATGCTAAGGATATAGAAGCGGCATTGCGGGAACACTGGCATGAAATTAATGACCCACAGTGGGGGGCGGGGGAGCCACCTAGTGGTAGAGTAGAGGCAGGACCTGACAGGTGGGAACAGGAACAATGCAAGAGAATTGAGCGAGTAGAGAATGAAATAGCAGTGGACAGGTTGAAAGTAGGAAAATCCCCAGGGCCAGATGGGGCACTAAATGAGTTTACAAAGAAAGGTCCAGAAAAATTGTGGTAGAGTATGAAATTTCTGTTTAATTTGGTTATTGAAAGAACGGAGGCCCCAAGAGAATGGAGGAAGCTGAAGATAGCATACATCCTGAAGAGAGGATCAGTGGATAGCCTAGATCAGTGCAGACGGATAGCATTAGCCTCAAATATAGCAAAGATTTTTGCACGTGTAATGTACATGAGACTAGGGAGAGTTGTGGAGAGGGAGGGTGTCTTAGGAGAGATTCAGAATGGTTTCAGACCAGGCAGGAGGGTTGTTGATCATGTGTTTACATTATCACAGGTGCTAGAGATAGAAAGGAAGAGGAAAAGAAAGGTGTACATGGCCTTCCTTGATGTGCGGAAAGCTTACGACAGGGTTTGGAGAAATGCACTGTGGCCTAAAATGGAAGGGCTAGGCTTTGTTGGTGGCTTTCTGGAAGTTTTAAAAGCTCTGTATGCAGATATAAATTGTAGTCTCAGTATAGGAGATGTGGAAACTCAGGGGGCAAGGCTAGACATCGGCTAAAACAGGGTTGTGTGTTATCAGCGATTTTGTTTGCCATATACATGACAGAACTGGGAACTGAACTGTTAGAGAGCAAGAAAGGAGTAACAATAGGAGGAGAAAAGATACCAGGGTCATTCTTCACTGATGACATTGCGTTAATGGCAGATACAGGTAGAGAGTTAAAGGAACTTTTGAGGATAGCAGGTGAGTATGGAGAGAAGTGGAGATTAGAGTTTAGTGAGAAGAAAAGTCAGGTCGTGGTCTTGGGGCAGAAGAGAAGACAGGAGGAAAAATGGGTGGTAGGGAAGTTTAGGATACTTGAGGGTCAAAAGAAAGTCATTAGAATTGGAGAGGGTGAGTAGTAAGAATATTTATGGGTAAACATTAAGGTCACAGGACAGGGAATGTTTAAGTACCATGTTCAGAAAATCAGACAGAAGGTGAATAGAGCGAAAGGTATGATAAAGGTCACGGCAGTGAACAGCTTCAATAGATCATTCACAGGAAGGGTGCGGTGGGAACGTGTAGCTATACCTGGGATCTTATATGGGTTAGATGTGATAGCCACCGGTGAAAAGGATATTGAATGGATGGAGAAGGCACAGAGGGAAATGGGGAAATGGGTGCTTGGGGCACCACCATGTGTAGCAACAGAGGCTGCGTTGGGAGAGTTGGGATGGTTACCAATAAGAGATAGAATAGCTAAAGCTAGGTTAGGCTATTGGGGATATTTGCAACAGGTGAATGGGGAAAGATGGTGTAGGAAGGTGCACATGGAAGCTGTTAGTGAAAAGACAAAATGGATTCAAGAAATAGACAAGTTGGCTGAGAAATATGAGTTGACAGGGCCAGATGAGATTGAAGTGGCGTGGAAATCGTATATAGGAAAGGTGATTCAAGAGAAACATGTGGAGCAGTGGAAAAGAGGGGTAGAGGAAAAGAGCACACTGAAAGCATATAGAGCTGTAGACAAGCCAGTGAAGACTAAACGTTGGGATGGTAGCAAGGGTTCTAGACTGTTATTTCAGGGCAGAGCAGGAGTGATCAATCTGGAAAAGAGGAAACAGAAGTGGACGAATGGAAGTGATGGGAAGTGTAGGGTGTGTAGGGAGGATGTGGATGAGACCATTGATCATATGATGACATGGTGTACAGGTTATAGAGCACTTAGAGATCAGCTGTTTGTACAATGGAGAACAAGGGATGGGCAGTATAAAATCTTAGAGCATGTAAGGGACATGGCAAAGAATGATAGGTTAGCATGGATACTAGGATTGAAGGGCGATTTTCCAGGAAGTAGAGTTGGTTTAGAGTCAGTAAAAGGATTCTTGGTGCAGTGCTGGGATAGTAGGAATAATATCTTAAGATTAGTCACTGAAGAGAATAGAGGGCAAACTTGGAAGGGAAGGGAGAAGGTAGCCCTTATTAGGGCTCCCACGACCCTGCCAGGTGGCATCATCAGCAGGGGCGGTGGGTATGACAAGCGCAAAGTTGCGACAGAGGGATACGGCTGAGTTTTTTTCTTTCTTTTTTTGTTTGTTTTTTTGTTTGTTTTTTTTGTTTTTTCTTTTCTTTTTTTTTTTTTTTTTTTGTTTTTTTGTAATAAAGGCCACTTAACTAGCTACTAAGCTAGTCACGACCGTGGCAGAGAAGCGGAGTGCTACAGAATATTATGTTGAAAGTTGAAGGAGATTTTGTGTATGTCAAAGCTAAATGTGTGCCTGAAACACGGCAAACTGGCGCAGCGTATCAGCCATGGGTAGTTATAAACAAATGTGGAGACATATTGTCCGGGGATTGTACTTGTATGGCGTGAGTATCAGTATTGTGTTCCCATAAATTTTACTGGGCATACAGGATCAACACATGTATTCAGAATACACATAATCGCAATACACAAAACAGTCCCAGCTTCTGGGAAATCAGTCATGAATGCGTTTTGCCAAAAAAAGAAAAAAAAACACATAAATAAAAATAAAATGAAACAAAATTAAGCATGCAAACTACAAAAGGTTAAGTAAATAGAAAATAAAAATGGATATTTGTGAGGAAAAAACTTCCCTCATGTGTTTTTGTTTTTACTTTTTACAAAGCCAGGATTTTTTGTATGTGGCCTTACACGGCAAGTAAGTAAGTAAAAGATATTTTTTTAACAAGTAACATTAAAAAAAGTGAAACAATGTTCAGTAAACAGGGCTAGGGATGGGGAAGAATGCCATGTCATATTTCCCAAATAAAAATATTTTCTTTTCAGGCAAACAAAACATTATTTGTATTATCTGTAAAATTTACTCTTTTTTTTTTTTTACTTGTATATTTGCAGACCAAAATGGAATGGTAGGCATGTCACAGCTTTGCTCTTTGGCATGGTAGAGGTTTGGTGAGAAGTTGCAGGAATCACCGACATCCCAGCCATGCATATGGATACAGCCAACAAGAAAGAAAGCCATGTCACAGCCTTTAACAGAACTAAAGACCATGGCATCTCGCCAGAAAGAGCCACATTTAGAGTCATTTGTGGTTACCACCCAAATCACCAGTGATGTGCACAAGTTGTTGACTTGGTTAAAGGAACAGAGGCATTGATTTTAACATCTTTGACAGACACCCCTATCATGGATGTTTTTGTCTGACAGTGACACTATGCCACTTCAGGTAATGACCATATTTGACATTGCAAAGTTTTGTGACCAAGATGACTTTCTCACCAAATTGAGTGATATTCATGATGACCTCACATGTGACTTTTTTTCAAAAAGTACAGTGGGCCAAAGTGACAATCCTGCATGGGCAAGGTATAGGAAAGGCAGACTAGCAGCCAGCAGGTTTAAAAATGCCTATACTTATGCTGGTACAGATGTGCTCAACAGTACAACCAAACAATGCCTAGGGCTGTACAAATCTGTCAACAGGAAAGAGATGAACTATGGTTCAAAAATGGAAAATGTGGCTCGTAAGCGATACATAGCAAAACACAAAGCTATACACGACAACGTGAAAGTGGAAGAAACTGGTCTCCATGTTGATCCGTGTTATCCATTTCTCGGTGCCAGTCCGGATGACTTGTTAATGTGTCCAGATTGTGGAGGTGGCCTCATTGAAATAAAATGTCCCTACACTAAACGCTTTAAGACATGTGAAGAAGCTTGTGCAGACAGGACATTTTGTTGTACCTGGGAAGACGGTGGGATTAAACTCAAAGAAAACAATATGAATTATTTTCATGTCCACGGTCAGATGTTCCTCACTGGAAAAAAGTGTTGTGATTTCATTATTCACACAGAAAAGAACATGGCAGTATAAAAAATTAAACTAGATGAAGAATTATATCTTGATATGGTACACAAGCTTCAGCATTTTTACAAGGTTTTTGTGGTGCCAGCCATATTTCAGATGGTCAAGTCATAACTATATCATGTTAAAATGGTCAATGACATCTCATCAAAAGTCATACATGGCTATATGCAGACAGGACATTGTGTTGCAGGGACTCAAAGAAAACAATATTGTATCAGAATGCACCAGCAGTAAAACAGTGTATGTTATATGTTTGGGTGTTTTTTTTTTTTTTTTTTTTTTTTTTTTTTTGTTTGTTTGTTTGTTTGTTTGTTTGTTTGTTTGTTTGTTTTTTGTTTGGCGGGTTGGTGGTCCTAGCTCACAAATATGTAGTGCTGTGTGATTTATGAATGAAATGTCTATGACAGAGTATTTTGCTGGACTAAGACTGAAAGAAGACAGTATTGCATTATTACATAAACATGCAGTGATGCATTGTGAATAAAATGTTTATGTCAAAATAAGTTGTCTACTCAAAGAAAACAATATTGCATCAGAATGCACCAGCAATCCAATTTCTGTAGATGGATATAAGCAGTAAAGTGAAACAGTGTATATTATACTATATTTTTTTTGGCGGGGGGGGGGGGCTTAGCTCACAAATACATAGTGCAGTGTGATTTGTGAATAAAAAATGTCTATGACAGAACATTTTGCTGGACTCAGACTGAAAAGAAGATAGTATTGTACATGCACATATTAAGTGAAGTATAAAGATGTTTATTTTCTTTGGAGGGGGGGGGGGACTTCACAAATATGCATTTTGTTACATAAACTTGCAGTGATGATTTGTGGATAAAATGTTTATATCAAAATCAGTTGTTCCTATCTTTCATTTAATCCAACTCTTGGGGGAAAAAGCATGTGAATAGAGTAATCTATTACTCGTAATTTTCATTTATATCATAAATTATTGAATGACACAATTTAAATATGGGCATGAGTTAACTTTGATTTTCAAAAAGCCCTGAGGACGAGATTTTTCAGTGCTTTTTATGGTGGCACAAAAGTGCCAACTAAAACATTTTTCTTTCTCCATAAAAATGCAAAAGTGAAAACAAGAAAATAAGATAACAGAACAGCGAAAACAAGAAAACATGAATGCAAAAACAATAATATAAAAACCACGAAGGCGGAAATGCGAAAACACAACCGCGAAAATGCAAAAACATAACCACGAAAATACGACAGAAACTATGTCGTGTTTTTGCACTCGCATTTTCGTATTAGCGTTTTCCTGTTTTCTTGTTTTACTGTTTTCTTCCCTTGATTATGGTGGCACAAAAGTGCCAACTAAAATATTTTTCTCTCTCCATAAAAATGCAAAGGCGAAAACAAGAAAATAAGAAAATAGAACAGAGAAAACAAGGAAACACGAAGGCGAAAACACTAAAATATAAAACACGAAGGCGAAAATGCGAAAACACAACCGCGAAAACACGACAGAAAATATGTCGTGTTTTCGCACTCGCACGACAGAAAATATGTCGTGTTTTCGCACTCGCATTTTTAGTGTTTTCGTGTTAGCGTTTTCTCGTTTTCTTGTTTTACTGTTTTCTTCCTTGGTCGAAAACAAGAAAACACGAAGGCGAAAATGCGAAAAAACAACCGCGAAAACACGACAGCAATTATGTCGTGTTTTCGCACTCGCATTTTCGTGTTTTCGTATTAGCGTTTTCTCGTTTTACTGTTTTCGTTTCTTGATCGAAAACGTCACAACTTGATAAAGGAAGTAATTTGGGATTTTCAGAATTTCACGAGCAAGTTTTTTCAAGATGAGGTTTATATTATCATATTATGCATGTACATACATCATTTATGTTAGCTAACGAGATTAATCTACTGAACACTTTATCTTTTATAGTTTGTAATTGTATTTTACAAATGGATTCAAAGGAAATGTATGGGCGCACCAAATAACCCCGTTTGATTGGTGCCCCTGTTGTAACGGAGTAGTCTTCATGAGTAGTGTTAGTGTGGAATAATAATCTTTCGTTGGAAAAAAATTGGGTCCTGAATAGAGTGTTTTGACATAAAAGTCATATTTGACAGTCATATCAATGAAATAATATTCATTTATCATTTGTTTCTGGAACAATGCGTGCATGATGCCCCGAAACGTGTCCGTGAATTTCACTGGCATTAGTCCCAGAACTTCGGTTCGGTGGTTGATCACTAAAAAAAATTGTTATTTAATAGTTTTCATAGTAATACATAATTGAGCTCTTGTGCCGGTTTCCGTATCTACACGATTAAGTCCAGCAGGCATGTTTTAAGCTGCATTTCTGCATAAGCTACATTTCTGCATGGGATTAAAGTGCATGCCCTGATGTGTAGTTCAGTAGTTCTAAATCATTGCATACATGAACGTCCTTATTTCATTTAAAGAACATATTATATTCATCAAATTTGATCTTTAGAAGCAAACATGTAGGCTCTATTAGCCTCTGTGTAGAAATTGGGTCATCAGCGGGGAACCAGTACAAGACTCGTTTCAGTGCCATTTATCCCAAAATATTACATTCATGTAATGTTCGTTATTTTTGTGTTATACATATTACATACACTTAAATGTGATATGAGATAGTAACAAAATGATGGATAACTACTGATAAGAGATTTTGTGTATCATATACACAAGGACGTGATGTGATATAGTGATAATACGATGGGGAACTTAGGTCTATATGTTTCCTTGTACACGTTTTGCAATTTGCCTATGTATGGCATACACAAGGATGTGATGTGAGATAGTGATAATATGATGGATAACTTTTGCAATTTGCTTATGTTTGGCATACACAAGGATGTGATGTGAGATAGTGATAATATGATGGATAACTTAGGTCTTTATGGTTCCTTGTACACATTTTGCAATTTCCGTATATATATTTATTTAAATTCCTTGAATATATTCTGTTGTCAGCTGTTGAATTTGTGTACAATATACGATCCATTTTCGTGGGTAGAGTCTGAGCTTTGGTAAGAGGTGCATTTGAGCATTTCACACAATCCAGGACACATGACAGGAAAATTGTCAGACGGTGTCTGAAGACCATGACAACACACATCTATAAATCTGGCATATCACTTTTTATGTAATTTTTCCTTTCATGTAATAATGGAAAAGGAATCCAGAAATGAAAACAATTTTTTCGCCTTCTAAGGATCAATTTGCTTTGCAAAGTTATGGCGAATAATCTTCCGTACACTGTCCTGGTGTACAATTAAATATCTAGGAAAATGCACGAGTCTTATATTTCTTTATAAAAACACAAATCACATGAGCTGAAAGTCTATTTCACATTTTGCCTGTGTCTATATAATATATATATATATATATATATATATATATATATATATATATATATATATATATATATATATATATGTGTGTGTGTGTGTGTCTGTGTGTGTGTCTGTGTGTGTGTCTTTGTGTGTGTGTGTGTCTGTGTGTGTGTGTGTGCATCCTAACGAGATCGATATTTCTGTATGAACATTCAGATGTGATCAGATATCTTGTTACATACTGAAAACTCCTCCCTGTAAAACATGTTATCAAACTTTATATCATAGCTACACATCAGAAGGATGTTAATATTCTTGTCATCATAATATGTACACGACAAATATATTTTTGTGTTTAATTTTTAGATGTGATGATACTTGGCTACACAAACTTCCCCATGGGAGTTCATTGAGATTGTCGTATAAAAACATGATTATTATTTTGTCACTTTCACCTTCCCAGACCTAGTTGACACTTTTATTTTCCTTGCGTGGTAATACTATTAGCTATTAGGATAGTTCCACAGCGCCTGATACAAGTCTACTGCAATAGACCAGTTGATAGGACTCCGATTTATTCGGTTCACTTCGGGAAGCGCCCCCTGCTTTGTCATGTCTGGTTGCCAACCCAGACATTTTTCTCCAAGAATTCTTTCTTTCTTTCTCTCTTTCTTCTTCACGACCAAATTTGTCCAGAGTTTTTCTCGGCCGCTATTTTTCCGAAAACCACCAAACTTGCCATAGTGACTGACCTACCAATGAAATTGTGAACCTGGTTTGGAATAGGCGTGCATCCAATGAACCATGAACCAAAGTTGCATGCTTTTGATTTATACGAATAATGCTAATACACCAATTCTAAATATTCAATAACTTAAAAACTATTATACATAAAGGCACCACTGCAACTTCAATTTGTAGGTTTTGGACAAAAGGTGCATTCTATGAACCATGAACCAAAGTTAAAATCTTGAATAGCTTCATAACTGCTGTAGATAGTGGTGTCATTCAAATTTCAGTTTATAAGTTTGTGACATAGATCAAATATACCTAGAACCAAAGTTGTAGCATTTTAATTTATACAAATTAGGCCAATACACAAAATTTAGATTATGTTGAAAAATGGCAAAGTGTAACTTTTCAAACTGTTCTCATTTTGAAGGCACCAAGACAGATTTGCAGTGAACCAAATCTTCTTTTTTAGTTTACATTTTGTGCTCGACCACGCTGGCCGGATTACACGTGGGAGGATCAGAAAGTAAAACACAGAAAGTGCTTGGGTTTAATGAAAAACCAAACCGTGAGCAAAATAAAAATGCACGTTCACCACTGATGTGACATTTTAGGTAAAATATTTGCACTGTTCAGCACAATACATGCTGTAATCACTAGCGTTAGGCGCGGCATCCCTTATGAACATACGAAGGTGTGAGCCCGACTCGGCCACTTGCTGATTTAATAATCAGGCCGACAATGGAATGCCTAATTAATTAGGGTCCGGATAATTTCGGTACAAGTTGGTATGAACAGGTCTATTACGAGTACAATAAAATCCCTTAAAGTACTAACATAATAGTCTTCAATATAAGAGAAATTCGTAGAGCACCAATAAAAAATTAGAAAAGAAGAATTGCTTCACAGCAAATCTGCCTGGGTGCCTTCAAAATCAGACCAGTTTGAAATGCTCCACTTTGACATTGGTCAACATAATCTAAATTTTGTGTATTAGCCTAACTTTTATAAAGTAAAATGCTACAACTTTGGTTCTTGATCCATTGGTTGTGGGCATGTCACAAACTTAGAAAATGAAGTTTGAGTGACACTACTACAATGTATACTAGATTTGAAGCTATACAACATTTTAATTTTGTGTATCTGCCTAATTTGCCTAAATTGAAAGGCTGCAACTTTGGTTTATGGTTCATTGGATGGGGCTTTGCCACAAACCCATAAATTGAAGTAGGAATGGCACCTCTTTCTATACTAGTTTTGAAGCTATTCAAGATTTACATTTTGCATGTTTACCTAATTTGCATCAATTGAAAGCCTAAAACTTTGGTTCATGGTTAATTGGATGCAGCTTTGCCACAAACCTATACATTGAAGGTGAAATGACGTCTATGTATAATAGTTTTGGAGATGTTCAACTTTCAAACTTTTCAAAGCCCCTTATTAGCATAATTTGAAATTCTACTTAACTTGTACTGTCGATTATATCGGCAGGTGTCACAAACCTGTGTATGCACATCGCAATTTTGAGTATCTGCAATATTTTGGAAGATATGGAGCTTTTGAAATTTTAATTGCCTGTAAATTTGCATACTTTTAAACATCATGACTATTCCAAATGAGATTCACAAGTTCACTAGTTAGGTTAGTCACCATAGCAAGTTTGGTGGTTTTCGGAAAAATAGTGCTTGAGAAAATTTCCACACCTAATTTGTAAAGAAAAAGAGAAAGAAAGAAAGAAAGAAAGAAAGAAAGAAAAAAAGAAAGAAAGAAAGAAAAAGAGAAAGAATGAAAGAAAGGAAGGAGCGAGAGACACAGAAAGAGAAAAAATTTCAGTGCTTACTAATACTGTGAAACCCGTCTAAAGTGGTTACCCTTGGGACCAGAGAAAAGTGTCCACTCTTGAGAGGGTCGGCCTTCTGGGTAGTATGGATGAGTATGTGTGCATGTATATGTACATTATTCATACATGTACATATATATGTACAGTGTATACATATTATAATTCAAGGGGATGTGTATACATGCAATGCAAAACTGTCTTTCTTCCTTTATTACATAAACAAATTTTAACAGAAGCTGTCAAGAAACAACATAAACATGTACCTGTGAACCAAGACAAAAACTATACTGTCGCAGTATTGGCTATGAAGAACAGGCTTCATCTAATCGGTTTCAAGAAAACAAAGACATGAAAGTGCCCATTGAGATGACACAAATTCTACCCTCCTTGGTCTGGCCGACTCAGCTCTGTATTTAGGTATTTAGTCTATTTATGACAGAGGGTACACTCAGGCTTGTTCTGCCTAGAAGTCTGGAGCCTGTGTTCCCTTGGGACTGGTAAGCTCAACAGACTGACATTGCCTCAGGCAAAAATAGGCCAGCTAGGACACCAGTTTTAGTCATGGTGCATTGACAGGTCTGGTCTGCACTAGTGGAAACTATAGCCTGCCTGGTACTTATGGCAGCATGGAGTCAATCTGTTCCTGCATGAACAGAAACAGATTCTCTGTATTTTATTGAGAGCCTCATTACACAGTTGTTGGGAGTCTCCCCACCTTTTTGTTTTCTTTTTTAGCTGCAAGATCCAAACCTTCCAAAGCATACACCTAGCATGCATGGATAGACAGCTGCCTGTGAGACAGGTTCAAGCTGATTAATTATGAATGCAAAATGGTTGCCTGGCACCATAGAGGTCAAAAAACAGGTCATATAGCAGGCACTTGAAGGCCTGCATGTGGATTGGGGAGAAATTTGGAGAATTTAGCATACATTGAAATTCCCCAAGATTTGTTTGTATGCTATTGGATTTACCAGTTTTCTCTAACCTGTATGTGTAAGTTAGAACAATGTGTCTATCTCCAATAATTTGGAAGATATGGCGCTTTTAAAATTTTAATTGCCCCTCATTTGCATAATTTTAATCATCATGACTATTTTAAATCAGGTCATAATTCCACTGGTAGATTATTTACCATGTCAAGTTTGGTGGTTTTCGCAATTGTGGGGTCCGAGAAAAACTCCAGATAAATCTGGTCGAAAAGAAACACGAAAGAAAGAAAGAATTCTTGGAAAAACAAAATGTCTGGGTTGGCACCCAGACATGATGACAAGAGGAAACTAATGCACCCTATGTTACCCAAGGCTAATGCATTCTGCTTTTAATTGTATAAAATGACTATGGGAAACTAGAGTACCCTATGATACCCATGACTAATGCTTTCTACATATAAAATGTACATGTTTTTAATCTTTGCTTTGTACCCTTATGTCACTGTAATAGTGATATCTCAGGGTAGTTTCATGCAAGCACATCTGAAGATGGTCATACAAATAATATGTTGAGTGTTTTATTTAGATTGTGAATAAGCATAGTAGTTGCAAGCTTGCAACACATCCTAACAACCTTCAATAAAGAGAGATGTAGTTTCATCTAGACGGACGTATAATACTGAGTTACACTGTGTTGAGCATTTTGCTTCTACTTACATATTTCTAATTCAGATCTGCTTTGGAAGACACCTGTGTAAAAACTTGCTCAAGGTAAACTGGATGTTAGTATCTGTACATGACATAATTGCAACAAATTTCTCTCTTACATCCTTTTCCATGAAATTTTGGCAAGAGAACAATTCACTGCGTTCATCCACGAAAACTAGGCGTTGTATAAAAAAGTGAGGCCTGTCGTCCACAACTCCGAGATAACACCGTACAAAGAAGCAGCAATAGGAAGTTTAGGTTTGAGGTTTTGGCACGGCGTCCAACTTCTATTTTGTAAGTTGTGGGAGCTCAATCTAAGTCTGACAATGCGCTGAATGTATGTAACGCTAGGTACACTTTGTATACATGATTCTAAGCGGAATTCCTTTTGAAAACTTTATATAATTGCAGCTTTTTGTCATCTTCTAGGGAGTGAAGCATAGGTTCACACTTTTGGATATAATCCCTATACAATTATTCTTTTAATGTTTTTATGAAGGTAAAATCGTATTCCACTAGTTGAGAATACCAGAAAGAAATGAGCTTGGCTGAAGAAAGAATCTTCACTACCGTTTTACACAAATTTGTTTGTCCTCCATACGTCTCGAGTAGCATATTGTATGCTGATTTGAATACATGTTCAGATGGCAGTGTTAAGATATACTACCAATATTTAATTAATCTGACCTGTTGTCTGATGAATAAGGAATCTATCTGTATGCATGTAAACACCTGGTATACTTTCAATCACATCACACAGTCTCATAGAGGTCCACACTTCACAACCATATTCCAGAAGAGGAATACATTTGGGCATCAAATAATTTAAACATGCATGATGGTGTAGGCTTGCCCATTGATCCATAATACATTTTTAGTCTGCAGAATATTGCTCGATTTGCCTGCTCAGCGGGATATGTATGTGTTGACTGTAAGACCTGTGTTTTGTTTGAATCAAAGATAATGCCCAAGTTTTTATATTGTGAGACAGTTTTCAATGACTGATCACTGAAGTAAATACACGGGGTATGTTTACGTTTATTAAACACCATAATTCTTTTTTTGGGCAAACTAACTATAAAATGTCATTTTGGGCAGTAGTTCTTCAATAGGTTTACCTGGTATTGAAGGCCAGCATCCGTGTCAGAGAAAAGCACCAAATCATCAGCCTATGATAATCAAGACAGCAATTCATCTAAAAATATACCGACTTCGTCTGTTATGTGGCCTTTTATATCAGAAAGGCACTCATTAAACAGTTTTGGGGAGATAATTCCACTTTGGAGTACCCCATGTGAGCAATTCATGCTTTCGTTTAGAAAGCCCTGCCATTTTACCTTGTTCTTAGATTTACCAAACATATCCCTCAAGACATTTAAATAATTTCCAGATATATCCCTTTGTCGGAGTTTATAAAAAAGATCACCGCAGTCAACATAATCGAACGCTTTGGTAAAAATCTTCAAAGCATACATACAAAAGTTTCACAAGAAATTTTTGGGTCTCAATGAGGCATACCGGAATAAAAGCATCATTTGTTCTTTTGTTCTGACACAAACCACCTTGGAATACATCATCCTCTTCAAACATATTATTCTTCGATATCAGTCGACCATTAAGTATAGATTCAAAAAGTTCTCCCAATGTGACGAGCACAGTAATTTTCCTGCAATTAGCAGGGTCTGCCTTGCTACCAGATTTGCGAAGCGGATTAATTATGCTTTCTGACCACTGGACAGGGAAATTACCACATTTAAGGTTGAAATTGTAAAGACACACAAGTGGGCAAGTCAGGAGAGACTCTGCATATTTTAGAAATTCGGCACCTATTCCATCTATGTCTGGTGCTTTATGGGTTTTAAGATTTCTTAGATGTGTTTTTAATTCACTTTCAGTTATAAACGAATTAAGAACGTCTCGTATTATTAAGATTTTTGGAAGATCCGATTCGTCATGTATCTCATCCAAATTAGCATTTCTAATATCCACCACGAATTGTAAATCAAAGCACTATGTAGCAAGTAGACTCTGAAAAAAATGATAAAATTTTTGTAAATCTATTTATTGCTAGCTTTCTTATTTTATAAACCTTTCAGAAAACGCCAATAGTCGCTAGGGTTGTTGGAACGCAAGGTTTCGAGCTTAAGCCTTACTTTATAACCATATTGCCTACGTTTCCTCTGCACCACTTGTTTATATTCTCTTTGTAACTGGTTAAATTTCGAGTGGTTATTTTTGTCAGATAAGTCATTACATTTTACAAAATTATGTGCTTGAGCTTTTAAAGCCTTACATTCACTGTCAAACCAGCGATTTGACGTTAAGTTTTTTTTTGGATTGCAAATTGCATTCCTGGAAAGCATTTTTAATAACATTGCCCAGAAATCGATAAAATCCAGCACAGACATCTTCCACTGTATTTTCAGGGAAAGCATACTTAGGAAATCCGCCATTTTTTTTTAAGCGAAATTGGTAGTCAGTTCTTCGGAGTACTTAAAAATACATGTAGAATCCCATGTATAATCAGAGAACCTAGAATGTGTGACCTTCAATCTCAGATTTCTGTACTGAAGGCCTACATTTAGGTCCACATTTCAAATTGAAAACAACGGGACAGTGATCAGATTCTACTCTGAGCGGGTCGATCTCAAAGTAAGATATACAGTTAAGACATGAACGACTAGATATGAGGTAGTCAACAACACTTCGTCAACGAAGGGTAAAACGAGTGAACTTCCATATACCTTTATCTGGGCCAAAACGACCATTACATATAATCAAGTTTGCAGATTTACATAAATTTGACAATTCTTTTCCATATTTATTAATCTTCGCGCTGTCTTGGGATATTCTAGGAGGAATATCCTTGTCACATGGACTAGAAGTATCAGTGACAGGACAAGAATGACGATGGATTAAAATAGATTTTAAATGTCTACTGTCGCTCTCACATTTTGTCAAAAACATCTTAAACATAATCAGTTATGATGACAATATCCTTTTGCATATTTTTCATTCATGTAATAAGCTGGAAATATTTATATAACTCTACTAAACTCAGCATGTATTCAAATTAGAAAATATGTTGATATTCATTCAGTGAATGATTGTGGTTTGAACAACTCAATCAATCCCTATTTTATATATATATATATATAGAGAGAGAGAGAGAGAGAGAGAGGGAGAGGGAGAGGGAGAGGGAGAGGGAGAGAGAGAGAGAGAGAGAGATGATTTAAGATCACCTGCCATAAAATACATTGCATGTCTACTTTTGTCTTAGTATAAGGCATACACATATGTAATGGAACCTGCTATATGTGGCCAACCGTTCAGGCAAGAAACAGTGACCACATACAGAGCAGGGATCATTGTGTGTGTGTGTGTGTGTGTGTGTGTGTGTGTGTGTGTGTGTGTGTGTGTGTGTGTGTGTGTGTGTGTGTTTTACATCCCTTAAGACTGTACCCCCTCCCCCTCCAAAAAAGAAGAGAAAAAGGAAAAGAACAGAAAAAATATACTCAGAACAAATCAAGCCACCAAATCGTGTGTGTGCAGTCTGTGCACCGAGGGGCACAAGGGGTAAATCGTGGCACTTGATCATTTCAGTAGATAGATATGGCTTAACCATTTTATACTGTCAGTGTGTACATTGTAATGCAAGAAATGACTAAACCGAATAAATAAATACTGTCCACAAGTGAAGGTGTACATTGTTAACATTAAACATACAAATTGATGGTATTGGAAGTGCTTTCAGACATTTTCATTCAAAGACAGCCTAAGCTTAAGCTGGGCTATGGAATGTCTGTATATAATTTCAAACCGTCCAGTATATCGTGATACAACCCCACACTGATAAAAAGGCCAGATTTTGTTTTGATTGATTTTGTTTTAACACGATTATTGCAGTGCGTGGGTCGGCCATTCTTCCAGAAGCGGAAACTTCAACAGTTAACTCATGCAAGCACATGTTACTAAGAAAGAAAGATTTTATTAGAAAGAAATGGCCAATACTGACCTATTGAGGAGCCAAACAAATGTAATATATATTGTGAAAAAAGTAGAACTTAAAAATCGTCTGATCTTGACATTATAGGTCAAGGTCGCTAACCATGTATCATATGCGTAACTCCAATACAGAAGTTTGTTCGTACTGAAATAACAACCAACAGACCTAAGCCAAATCTGAAATCTCGCACGTACAAACTTTTATGAGGTTAAAAATGCATCTTTTTCAAACAACCATATGACTTCGATCTTTAAACTTTACGAAAACGGTGCACGTATGGCAAATGGGTGGCTAGAGTTCAGCTTTGCACCAAACACATTTCAAATCGATTTATTATTTTTCCAAATATTAATAAACAACTTTTTTTAAGATGACGTCCTGATACGGAAGAAAAAGATCAAGGTCACTAATCATACATTAATTTCAAAACTTCAGTGATACTACTTTTCTGTGGTGCCAGGATGTCTTGGAGAGCATTGTGATTTCTGAAATTCTGCTGTAACGACCACCAACACTTTCCAAATCTGAATAAAATGCAAATGATTGCACTATCCTTACTAAATTTTCAAACATAACAAAAATGGCCATTCAGACTAAATTGCTATCATTTTTGAACATATCTGTACTTTCGTTCTGGCGACGAAGTCGGAAAAAACTAAAACGCAAAAAAATCTTTAAAAAATTAGTAAAAAAAATCCCACAGCCACCTTAAAAACAACAGGAATATCTAGCGATACTGCAAAACGCCCCTTAGCAGTTTTGAAGCAATTACCTGTATGCTTTCAGAGAAAAATATATTTCTTTAAAATCCGAAAACCAGCATAAAATATGTACTAATCAATAAAATGTCATCATTTAACCGGAAGTTGTGATGACACAGATAACTTAGGTCTGCCTAAAGTTTCAGAAGATCTGGAAAATGGTTTTTGAATAAGAGACACCGGTGCCTCATCCTAGACAAAAGAACACATATATTACGGCAGGTGACGTTACAAAGTGAAGTAAATAAGCAAGCAATAAGTCAGCTGTCTTTGTGTGTGTACACACACGCACACACACACACACACACACATATCTATATATATATATATATATATATATATATATATATATATATATATATACATATATATGTATATATATGTATATATATATATGTATATATATGTGTGTATATATATATATATATATATATATATATATATATATATATATATATATATATATATATATATATATATATATATATATATATACATATACATATACATATATATATGTATATAAAGGGCAGGGGGCCGTCATGCAACCCAGGCAAACCGTTCATCGCAACCAAGATGCTGGAAATGTGGGGAGACAGGTCACGTGACTGACTCCTGCAGGCATCTTCAAAGACTTCGTTGCACATCATGCAATAAATTAGGACACAAAAGTAAACTTTGTGGTCGCATAAACAGCGGTTAGGTTACCGGCAATGAAGGCAGGGCCGAACCCTCTCAAACCAACTACACAAGTGGTAGTTTTAGTGTACTGAGTGACTTAAATGATGAACTGTTGGAAAGTCAATATGACACTGATAGAAATGAAGTTAGCTCTATTATACAAGTATCGAGTCCTAACAAAACGATTGAAGCTAAAGATAGCTATATTATCTCAAGTGTCAATGAAATAGACGTAACTGAAAATAGTTCTACCCACTTTAAAGATTTCCGCAAGAAACATCCCAAAAATATCATTATTGGTCACTTAAATGTAAATAGTGTCAGTTACAAGTTTCCTGAGATAGCGAACTTACTTAAAAATGGTTTTCTCGATATATGTGGTCTTTCTGAGACAAAGCTAGACGAAAATTTTACCAACTCACAATTTCATGTAGACAATTTTTCGTTTTACAGGAAAGATCGAAATGGAAAAGGTGGTCTTTTATCCTACATAAGGTCTGACATTCCGCATAGACATAGAGCTGACTTAGAATACGCACATCATGGTATCGAATCAATGATATTCGAAGTTCGTGTAAAAAAAAAGAAAAATGGATGGTTGCTATAGTTTATCGGCCCCCCTCTGTAAATACTGACCGTCTGTACGATGCTATGAATCACATCACCACTGCTCTCGAGCAAGAAAGTAGACCACTGCTCTCGAGCAAGAAAGTAGACCACTGCTCTCGAGCAAGAAAGTAGAACATTTTTCATTTTAGGTGATCTCAATGTAAATCTGCTCAAGGACAATAAGGAAAAGCATGATTTTGTCAATTTTCTTGATGTGTATGACATGAGCAATGTTATTCGCTCTCCAACCTGTTTCAAAGGTGAAACTCCTACTCTTATTGATGTCATTTTAACTAATTCTCCGAGAAGAGTCGCAGAATCCACATCTATTGACACAGGAATAAGCGACTTTCATAATATGATTCTTACAAGTACAAAAATTCAACTCCCTCGACCTGTGAATGTGGATATCAAATACCGCAGTTACAAGTCTTTCAATGAAGGAGATTTTGTAGCCGATTTAGAGGTAGCCCCATTTCACGTGGCTGGGGTTTTTGATGATATTGATGACGCTGTTTGGTTCCACGACACTTTACTGAAAGAAGTAATTGACCGACACGCGCCACAAAAGAGTAAGCGTGCCAGGCCTAATCAAGCTCCTTACATTAATGGGGAGCTCCGTAGAGCTATTAACGTAAACCGCACACTACGTAAACTAAGTAAGAAATACAAAAGTAAATGGGAGGCATATAGAGTTCAAAGAAACAAAGTGACATCCCTCCGTAAAAAATCTATAAAACAATATTTCAATGACCGATGTGGTCCTTCAAATAATAAACCATCTTTTTGGAATACTATAAGACCGTTTTTGACCGACAAAAATAAAGGCGGCAAAAATGGCACGATTATCCTTATGGAAAATGATAACCTGTATAATGCTCCAGATGATATATGTGATATTTTCAATGACTTCTTCGCCTCTGTTGCTGATCAAGAGCAACAAAATGCACCAGATCATGTGCATTCCGGAACAAAAGCTATCTCCGACAGAATGAAGGACAGCAATGTGTCTCATTTTGAATTTCAAATGGTAACTGAGGAGCAAGTCCTTAATCAAGTGAAAATACTCAATCCCAAAAAGGCAACCGGGCCAGATGAAATTCCACCAAAATTACTCAAAGCTGGTGCTAAGGGCCCTGGCCCCTTCTGTCACTAACATCATAGGTATGTCAATCAAATCTGGAAAATTCCCCACTGATATGAAGCGGGCCGACGTGTACCCCATTTATAAAAAGTCTGACTCCATGAACAAATGTAATTATCGTCCAGTCAGTGTACTATCAAGTTTATCTAAAATTTTTGAAGGTCTAATGAACGATTAGATGGTTCACTTTTTTAACGATATACTAAGTTCTCTTCTTTGTGCTTTTCGAAAAAATTACAGTTGCCATAATCTACTCTTTAAAATCATTGAAGATTGGAAATCCGCTTTTGATAACCATGAATACGTAGGTGTGATTCTAATGGATCTATCGAAGGCTTTTGACTGCCTACCCCATGATCTACTTTTAGAGAAACTTCGATCCTATGGTCTGTCTGAACATGCTTGTAAATTATTAGGCAGTTATTTAAGTGACCGAAAGCAAAGGGTCCAATATGGTGGCACCTCTAGTAAGTGGGCAGACTTAGTAAAGGGGGTGCCACAGGGTAGTATACTTGGCCCTTTGCTGTTCAATATCTTTATGAATGATTTTCTTTATGTTATGGAAGGGCATTGTAGTCTCTATAATTATGCCGACGACAACTCCTTATCATTTCATGATCATGACTTACACAATGTAAAGTTGTCTTTGGAAAATGCTGCTAATATAGGTATCAAATGGTTTATGGAAAACCACATGAAGGCAAATCCTGACAAATTCCAGGAGCTGATTTTATGCCCACGTTTAGACTGTCAAATCGGAAACGACTTCTGTTTTGAAATTGATGGTGTTACTATAAAATCGGAAAGATGTGTCAAATTACTAGGAGTCTATATTGACGATAAACTTAAGTTTCATGATCACGTTTCTCATATTTGTAAGCAGGCTGCTAAACCAATAAGTGTGATACGTAGGTTCAGTAATATCCTAACTGAAAAGGAAAAGCTCCAAATCTTCAATGCTTTTATTCTTTCTAACTTTAATTATTGCCCGCTCGTATGGCACCTATGTGGACCTACTTTATCTTTGAAAACGGAAAAAACCCAAGAAAGAGCCCTACGTTTTGTCTATAATGATCCCGTATCTGCATATCCGAATCTACTTGAAAGGGCTAAAAAACCTTCTTTGTATCTCAGTAGAATAAGAACACTCTCTATAGAAGTCTACAAAATCCTAAGTAACTTAAGCCCATCGTTCTTAAACGATATGTATGTAAGAAAAGAAACAACTTTTGATTTACGAGACAATAACAAACTACAGCAGCCTGACTACAATACCATAACATACGGTAAAAATTCTCTCCGATACCAAGGGGCCAAGCTGTGGAACAACTTACCCACACACATCAAAGCATCTACTGATTTAAATCACTTTAAGACGCTAATCAAGGCATGGCTTGGCCCCTCCTGCTCTTGTTCTGTGTGCATTATATGTAAAACCAGGGTTTAGGAAGATTAAAATTCTTCCAAATTTAAGGAAACCTTGTTAGACCGGCTGTATATAGTCTCATTGTGAGTTCATTGTATATACCATCTCATCACTTGTCACTGTTTCCTCTTTTCATGGTCGAACAATAGTGCTGTTGCGCTAAAGTTTTTTTATTTGTACAATTCGACTTGAAATAAAGATTATAATAATATATAAAATAGGGGTCGAGTTGAGTTGTTCAAGCCAAAATTATTATTGAATACAAAATTGAATTCAAAACTATTCTGTATGACGATATCAATGTTTTATAATTTGGATACATGCTGAGTTTAGCAGAGTTATATATATATTTGCAACTTATAACATGAATAAAAAGAATGAAAAAGTATAATTTATTACCATCATAACCCAAAATGTTTCAGATGTTTTTGACAAAATTTGAGAGCGACGATAGACATTCAAAATATTTAAATCCATTGCTTTTTCTATCCTATCAGTAATACTTCTGGTCTATCTGTACCCTTCTCTAGGTTTTTCCTCTGTTCCTTTTCAATTACATATCATGAAAGTTGGCTTGTATTTTTGCACCACATTACCTGATCAAAAGTAATAGGCTGAACATTTACAAAAAGGAAAGCAATTTTCTGGATAATTCTTTGATATTTGATGCAGAATTTTTTCCATATCGAACACTTTTTCGACCAATTTTATGGCATCTAATGCATTCAATTGAGGGTATTTAATACTATTCACATTTCGTGGTAGTTACCACGGATGCTCTGAAAGCCTCAATACGGCAACATTGCTATTGGCTGGATTGTTTTGTCATTGTTGCATCTTGTGGATGACATTTTGTTTATTGAATATAAATATATTTTAAGTTTTCCCTGGCAATTAATAGTTATTAGTGTCTAATTATTCAGCTGAAAGTCCAACCGAATATACAAAATTATTGCAGACTATATATAGGTTTTTGACTCTGGATTGTATGTCAAATTAACCTCAAAGTATGAGGCATGTCTTGCTCATCTAGCTAGGCATGCAGAATGCTAGGGTAGGGTGCGGTATGCCGTGCTCACCTATAGTTGGACGTGAGGCATGCAACACACTATATAAAACACAGTTTAAACTATGGGGGTATCTTTCTGGGGAGCTTTCAGTGTGTTTAGAAACCAGCTATCTGTCTTGTCATGTGTGGGACTGATAGACACACACAATGTGAAACAGAGAAGAACACCACCCACTTGAACGGACTCAATAAATAGTTTCACCACATTGACTCTCAACTTTCAATGATATCCAGTAGATATCACACGGCCTGCAGCTGATGGCATTTTAACATGACACATGTGGAGCGGAAGAACCGGAATTAATTATTGCAAGGACAAATGAAATGAATAAAGTGCTGATTCAAAATACATGTTGCCTGATGATGGTGGATATTATAGAAATAGTGCTCCAAGAAGCTTTATGTACTGAAGTTTAACAAGAAGCGTTGGTGTGGCTAGCAAGGCAACTACCCACCATACTGCGTTTTGGTGTAAGTCTGTTGCTTCCATTTCAATTACTGACATTTGAATACCATTATGGGTCCAAGGAAAGACAAAGATAGCCAAGCTGTAGAGAGACAGTCTTTGGCAGCCAATGCAGATAATGGGGTTACTCCAGAAATGGACGCAGAAGATGAAATTACACAATTGAGGCAATAGTAGCAGCTTGCATTATGCATCTATCGCCGTTGCCATCTGTGAAAGGCCAATCCCTGTGGGTTGGACTGCTTGGGTGGGCGGGCCTTAGTCGGGTTGTTGCCCTCGCCTTCAGTCGCCTCCGATGGCATGTTCATTTTGGTTATAGAATATTGTCAACACACACATGTACAAAGTTATCTCTTGTGTTCATACTTGTACATAGCCTGTTTTGTGTGAGTGCATAGTTTTCAACCTCATAATGTCTCGTCCTGTGTGTCTTGTACATATGTATTGTGCGTCTCCGTGTATGGAGAACCCCTCGATTAGTAACACTCTTTGTACTATTGGGCAATCCAGTTTGAAATAAATATGTTTAAACTAAACTAAACTTACTTTTTAAATCTTCTTTTTATCCCCCGCCCCCTTTAGAGAAGTAAACCATATCAAAAACAGACGGAGAGAAAGAGAGATGTCGTTTTGTATGCACTTTCCATGCTGCATACACTGGTAGTATAGGGAATGGGGGTTCTGGACCAGCTGACTAATTACCCTATGGACCTCATGTAGGCCGAGGCCGTCTCATATACATAACTTTTTGGGGTAATTATGCATGTAGGTGGAGGCCGTTTCAAGTATATAAGTTTTTGGGTTAACTATGTAGGCGAGGGCGTGCCCACAATCGACAGACACGTTTGCTGCCGCGCAACGCAGTAGGCCCCGCCCACCCCTCTGGCGGGGCCCCGACACCCCGTAACCCGACCCCCGCGCGCCACACGAGAACAAGGGACAATCGGCGCGCCAGGCCCCCTGCGCGGTCCTACCCTAGCCGCCCCGGGCCCGGCCTCACACGCGCCCCGGAAACGACTGGAGCTTCCTCGCCTGTTTGTCGTGCCGAGCATACTGCGAACAATCTGTTAGAGATCACCTGCACTATCGTACATAATGGAGAAAGCACCAAGGGAGATACGATTCCTCGACGAACCTGCGAGCGCTCGCAGGGTCGCAGCCCTAAAGCGTCTGGGGTATGATATTATGTTCGTGGATGCTCCAACTGTGAGGCCCAGACCCGCCCCACCCCCCAGGGCCGGTCATAGCCCAGACGGCCAAGGGGAGTCCCCGGCCGAACGCCCTGTTAGCTCTCCAGCACCCTACCTGTAAGCCCAGGGCATTGAGTGGGCTTTACATGCTCGGCATGCCTATCCAACCCCTGATTATTGCATTCCGTTGAGGGACTCGCATTCCGATCCGACCACTCTGTCCCGCTACATGTCGACGCACAAAATTATTTTTGTGCTGGCTTGTTAAGCCGTGCTTATCAGCTTGTGCCAACATTATCGATCGACTAGCTAGTCAACATAGGCTGGGAGTGCTGAAGGGGTCCTCTCGCTGCTGTGCTCTGGGTATCTGTGGAATCCTATGGAGAAGGTGACTTGCCAGCCCCTGCGTGCTTCGGCTTGGACTTAGCCCCTGATCTCAGACCGCATTTTTTTTTATCTCTGCAGTCCCGCCGGCGGCGTCTTTGCAGTAGGTGACGCGGAAGCCTTGCTTCTGTTGCCGATACCGTTCGGCCTCCCTCAGCACGACAGAATACTCATCGTGGCTAACCCTTTGATCCTGGAGAGCCTTTGAGACCACGGCCGATACAGTGTCAAACCTGGTTCGGGCGGCCGTCTCGACGCGCTCGTGCTTGGTCACCTTCTTTGATATGAGCTTGTTTGTCAAGCCACAGCCAGCAGCCACGGCGCCGGCCCCTAAAGCTACGGCCCCTAAGGGGAGTGCGGCCGGCGCACCAATGCCGGAGGCAAGCGTGGCCACACCGGCACCGCCACGGGTTGCTGCTATGACTTTTGCGCCCATGCCCACAAGGGCACAGGCGTTGGCCACCCGCTTGTAGCGGCGACGGGTGGCTCCATGGCGGTGGGCTTCGGCCTCGAGATGGTCACTCACGCGTGTGACTTCGTTCAGCCGGAAGGCCTGGGCGGCGTTTCCGGGGCCAAGGCAGGATAGATCTTGTCTTCCATTGTGGTATGTATCGACCCCTACCGCGTTTAAATCAAGCGCTAGAGGAGGAGAGTGATCTTTCGGAGGCGCATTTCCTTCCCGTTTATGCGTGAGGCTGTGATCGTCAGGGATGCGCCTGTCTCGAGCGCGGTCAAGGCGACCCCGTGGAACGACCCGACCCCGTTGATATCGATCGACATCAGCAGAGCAGCCGTGGCTTGCTTCAGAGAGAACACGTGCAATATGCCTCGCACCTCTTCTTGTTTCTCAGCTGTGATCGAGAGGACGGACCCTGCGACGGTCAGTCGGTAAAGCCCGGGGTCTTTCACAGCTGCTATAGCATCTTTCTCAGGGCTGCCCCACACCGTCAAAGCCACGACGGCCTATTCCCTTTTTAGCGAGACGGGCGTCTCTTTAGCCAGGAAAGCCTGGGGTGCACTGCTAGCGGCGGCGTATGCCACACGCGCCACAAACGTATTCTCGCACCACGACTTCGTAGCGACGTCGTGAGGCGCGCAAGGGTCGGCGACCCCCGTGACGGCCTTTCCGGAGCCGATGGAGCAGACAAGGTCTGCACCGCAGCGCAGGTTACTGGTGACAGTCCCTCCTTGTCGGATGTAGCGGTCATCTGCATAGTCGCGGCACACGGCATCGTAACCGCTGACAATGGCCGACGGGGTGATCCCAGTCACCCGCCGTGAGTTATCGGCATTCAGGGTGAGGTTGCCGTCGAGGAATATAGGCCCCTCGACAGTATCGCCCCCGATCCGGTTGACCTTGGTAGCAGCGACCCCGATCACATAGCCCACGGGCGCGGCCTCGGTCGAATCTTGGGGGATGCCTGAGGGCAAGCCATTAAGTTTAAACCCATTTGCATTCAAGTCGCCCTCGAGCACACCCCCGGCTCGGTTGAGCTTGGGAGCGACCGCGGCCACTACTTCTGTTTTCTTGGTGTAATCGCTGAGGTCGACCCCCCCTGACGAGGGGCCTCCACCGAAGACGTTAACAGACATACTGTTGTCAGATCCTGAAAATGGGGGTGCCTTCAACTAGGCGTCGCGCTCACGGCGCAGGGAGAACATCAAGTCTCCGAAGGGCTCAGAGGAGCCCGCCCGCTTGAGGAATTTGATGCAGAGGTGACCGCAGACCGGGGGGTCCTGGCAGCGTTGAACTTTGGTTGTGTTGTAGACCAGGGGCTTTTCGTCCGGCCCCCACCTGTTGCGCCAGTATGTTACGAGCTCCCGAGGCGGGGGGAGACCGTAGGAATCAAAGTAGAGAATCGCCTTGGGGACAACGCACCAGGCCGTCCAGTGGGTCCCGGGGCCGGCCGACGAGTGGAGGTTGAGCACGGCGCGCTCGCCCTCTATCGGCCCGGCGGGGAGGGAATCACGCATGTGAACCCCCCGCCAGCCGGGGATCTTGACTCAGCGGGCCTCGGCCTCGATGTCGATGTTGCTTAGCGGCGTGTAGGTTTTTTTGGCTTCGCGGCTAGACCTCGGCCGCTGGGTGGACCGAGGTAGAGGCGACCGCCTTTTACTTTATCGACGATGCCCTTGACGGCAGCACCGCCGGCCGCAGGGAGACCGCCCAGGGCAGCTTCTTTGCCCGCGGCGATGGCAGCCAGAGCTATGAGTGCAGGCAGAGCTGCCAAGAGGGGCAATATTCCTCCGTGCTTGCGCATGGCCTCGACCTGGGTCTTGGACAGGGGGAGCTCTGCGCCTTTGCCTGAAGCGCGGGCCTTGGCCAGGTGAGCGTTTTGCGTGGCGGTCAGCATCAGCGGCACGCTAGAGCTTGAGCGGACCTGCAGAGCTGTCGGCCGAAGGCTCACGGCCCGGCCGGCGTTGAGGGCGGCGCGAAGGGTAGCAGCCTGGCCGTTGGAGAGGTGGATCTTGTGTGTGATGTATGTCATCGTTAGTCTGCGGTTATATGGCAGAAGGGCGGGCAATCTAATTGCCTGAGGGGTATAAGAAGTTCATCTTCATGCCGGCGCTCTGGACCTGCATCACGCGGTCGGACATGATGAAGGCGTAGGCTGAGTAGCCGTCGGGGACTGTTGCCCCGAGGGTCGCCCGCACGGTCAATTCCTTAACCGAATCGTTCAAGCCCTCGGCCTGGTGCTCCAAGTCAAAGTGGATTATGGGGTAGAAACGCGAGAAATCGACCGAAGAGATCTGAGACCCCGAATCGACTTCTTGATCTCTTCCGAGGAAGTTGAGCAACCACCAATAAACCCGTGAGAAGCGTCCCTCGGTAAAGTTAAGGTCCAGGCTGGACTGAGGATAGCGAGTCCTCCCGTGCGTGAGGCTGATGTCCTTCAAGTCCAGATTGTCGAAGATGAGGCTGCATTGTCTCTGATCCCCGAGCGGCTGCTCTTTTGAAAGGCGATGAAGACGTGCCTGGGCCGCTCGGAGCCCGAAACGGTGGTTATCTTCCAGTTTAGGCTGCTGGTCGTCTGCTGGGCGAGCGAATCGATCTGCCCAGCCTGCCAATAGGCGGTGAGACTGTTGCGAGCGAGCATCCACTCCTGGGCCGCCGCTGCGGCCACGACAGACAGCGAGACGGTCGGCATCCACCAAGATAGCTTGGATAGAGCAACTTTGCCAACGTCGACACCGTCCTTGAGTAGTATACCCAGTGAGGGTTCTGGCGCACCCCGAACCTCAAGCATATAAGACTTCACGTACATAACTTTTTGGGGTAACTATGTATGTAGGCCGAGGCCGTTTCACGTACATAACTTTTTGGGGTAACTATGTATGTAGGCGGGGGCGTACCCACAGTCGACAGACCGGTTTGCTGCCGCGCAACGCACTGGGCCCCGCCCACTCCCCCTGGTGGGGCCCACACCAACCGGCGCCCCATTAACCCCGTCCGCCAGGCCCCCAGGGGCGGCCCACCCCCTAGCCGCCCCGGGCCCGGCCTGTATGTCGTACGCGGACGGTCAGTTAGAGAAATAACCGCGCACTGATATACAGACCGACAACACGACAGCATGCCGGAGTACAACGCCTGCGAGTGGCTATTCGTTGCATGACTCAATCGCTGCGGGAAGCGGTGCAAAGACCGGCTCTGCGGGCTCCACAAGTTGCAGCTACGAAAAAAGGGTACAGAGCCGCGCCCGTGCCGCGTTTGCGGGAAAGGCACCAAATCAGAGACGGCGCGCTGCTCTAAAGCCTGTGAGTAGTATATGAACTTGGGGGTACTGGAACACGGGGGATGGAGACCGCAAAAAGCCTTTAAAGCCTCGGGGCGTCCTCACATCAGTTGCCGTAGGTTGTCATCCCAGTATACACTTGGGGGTACTGGAACACGGGGGATGGAGACCGCAAAAAACCTTTAAAACCTCGGGGCGTCCTCACATCAGTTGCCGTAGGTTGTCATCCCAGTATACACTTGGGGGTACTGGAACACCGGGGATGGAGACCGCAAAAAGCCTTTAAAGCCCCGGGGAGTCCTCCCATCAGTTGCCGTAGGTTGTCATCCCAGTATACACTTGGGGGTACTGGAACACCGGGGATGGAGACCGCAAAAAACCTTTAAAACCTCGGGGCGTCCTCACATCAGTTGCCGTAGGTTGTCATCCCAGTATACACTTGGGGGTACACGCAAATTTTGATACTCTATCGCATATATTTCCATATATTGTCAATAAAAATACATCATTTTAACACATGTCTCTCTTAGATTTATAGTAACCTCAGCCAATCACTACACGAAAAGTTATGTACGGCATCCATGATTTTGACCATGCGCAGAACTTACACATGCGATCCCGCGCACATGTCCCATACTCCATAATCACATTGACCCTGTAAATGGCATACTAAGTGATCCTTTTATACCAGTCAAGTGTGGTTACTTCTCAGAAGGAAACTTGTGTCCATTTTAAACTGCTCTGTTTCAGCAGTCGCTTGACCCATGATAAGTTAAGAACTGCATTGAACTTCAAAATTTATGGCCATTTAGTCTGCCGCTTTCGATGCTTTGAAAAGTCACTTTATTTGTTACTTTGGCAATTTTTTTATCCCAGGTAAATTCATTTTTTTCAGTTTTTTATCCCAGGTAAATTCATTTTTTTCAGTTTTTTCCTCATGCTTTCTGAAACTATATACAACTTACATGTGTTTCAATTAATACTGATTTAACAACCAGTCGTGCACCTTTTGCGTGTATTTCAATGCTTATGGTTCTTGTGTTTTACTGTACTTTGAGATGTTAAATTTTAGAGTGTAGGTCATGCATTTCACCGTGTATTTTCTAAGTGTGTTTTGATATATTGATCTTGAGTTCCACCATATATTTTTATATATCAGTGGTTATATGTTCGCGACATGTAAACAATATTTACTGGACCCGAATGAAAAACAGCTCAGCTGATTTGAATTCCCATCATCATCATCATCATCATCATCATCATCATCATCATCATCATCATCATCATCATCATCATCATCATCATCATCATCATCATCATTTGTTAACACATGATGGAGTGTGAAACTTTTTTTCAAGGAAATCGACGAAAACCGGATGACAATGAAGCAGCCACTGACACCATCCATGTTAGATCTGTTCCTCGCTTTATATATGGAGAAAATCTTACATAAATGCAGTAGTCTGTAGTGGAAATGATCACTCGTTCCAACTTATACCTTGTCAGGTTAATAAAAGGAAAAGCAAACGACTCGTTTCCATGATACAAAATACCGCGGGATCCAGACTTGGGTGTATATATAGGTTCACACACGGAAGCACTTTCTGTTATTTATATGACTTGTTTCCCATGATATGAAATACCGGGGGGATCCGGACTTAAGTATTAGGTCGCCACACGCGTGAAAGCAGGCGGGCTGAGGCACTTCAAGGCACGCTCGAGGAAGGCCATACACAATTCCCTGATAACTGGTGGTGATACTTTCATAAATTCATCAGGTAAGGGCACTTATTTTGGGCTCCCCGAGATAAACCACTCGACTACATAAAACCCTAAGCAGGCACTGGGATGACAACCTACGGCAACTGATGGGAGGACACCCCGAGGTTTTAAAGGCTTTTTTGCGGTCTCCATCCCCCGTGTTCCAGTACCCCCACGTGTATATACTACTCCTGCGGAACCGACAGGGCGCTGTACTGCTTACTGCAGGCTGAGGCCCGCCGTGATCGCATATTCCCGACGGTGATGCATGAGCTTCTGGGAATAGCAGAGCGGCAACGGCTGTGTCCGTTCATTGGGCTGCGCAATTAATTACGGCCGCGCCGTGTTTTTACTGGTCTGATATACCCCCCCCCCCCCCGAGTTTCCAGTTAGACAGACGTCCGCGTATAGGTATACCGACACCGCAGCAGTGCTATGGACGCAGCAGTACAGCAGCTTACTGACCTCCTAAGAAGGGGTGTTATTACCCCCCAGACATATGCAGACGGGCTGAGTGCTCTCAATGCACAGGCCCCGGCCCCACGACGTGAGCGGCCCACCCGGGCCCCACGACGCGAGCGGCGCGTGCGGCCCACCCCGGCCCCACGACGCCAGCGGCGCGTGCGGCCCATTACGGCCCCACGTCAGCCAACAACACAACCCCTCAGCAAATAAGAGCTTGATGAGCTGAACGACTTCCTTGTGAGCGAGATGGAACGCAAGAGTCTGGTGTTCCGCCAAAACCCCTGGGTGATAGGTAATTACCTGCGAAGTTGGCAGATGGACGTCCCCGAAGGTCACCCCCTGGGGGCAGACCCACGGACCTTTCTTGAAAGGGTGCGCCCCCAGATCCGGAGCAAGCTCGCGGAGGAGATCCGTGCCCTCAACGGGGTGAGCTTGCCCTTAAGCTCGCCCTTCGTAAAGACGGCCCTGATGGGGATGAGGAGCTGATGGAGCCCGTGTTGCGTCACAAGCAGGAGGCCTTGCTCCAACCCTCTGAGATCGATGCGGCGTTAGATGCGGCCTTTCCCCGGATTCTGGAGACTCTCGAGAAGTGGACGCAAAGGAAGTCTGGTTGGGTCGTGGATAGGGTGGTCACCCTGTGGCTGGACATCGCACGTTATCAGCCTCTCCGGGGCGGTAGCTACATCGATCTCCCGGCAGCTGTGAAGAGTAAGAAGGCGGTTATCAACATGAAGAACAGGGACGACCACTGCCTCCGGTGGGCTCTCAGGTCGGCGCTGTTCCCCTTAGATAAAGACCCCCAAAGACCGACCAAATACCCCACCGACGACGGCTTAGACTTTACAGGCATCGACGCCCCCACGCCCCTATCACAGATCGACAAGGTGGAGCGCCAAAACAACCTATCCATAAACGTCTTCGGGTGGGACAAGGGCGTCGTAGTCCACCGCCTCAGTAGACGATGTGATGAGGCCCCTCAAGTCAACCTGCTGTTGGTCGAAAAGGCGGGAATGTACCATTACACCTGGATCAAGGACCTCAACCGTCTCCTCTACGACCAGAGCAAGCATAAGGGGCGCAAACACTTCTTCGACCGTTGCCTCCACGGATACTCACAGGAGGATCTCTTGGAGGCCCACAGACCTGACTGCCGGGGGATCGGTCAGACGGCTGTTCGCGCGGAGATGCCCGAAGAGGGGAAGAACAAGCTGGCCTTTCAGAACCATCACAAGCAATTCTCAGCCCCGTTCGTCATCTACGCCGATTTCGAGGCTCTGACGACTAAAATCGAGGGGCCCGAACTAGACCCCTCTAAGAGTAACACCCGCAAGACCCAGGAACACGAGGCTTGTAGCTACTGCTACATAGTCGTAAGGTGTGACGGCGAGACCGAGGCGCCGGTCGAATACCGAGGGCCCAACGCAGCCGAACGCTTCTTGCGGGCACTCAAGGAGGAGGAACGGAAGATTAGGAATGTTCAAGCCCGCCCCAAGGCAATGAGGATGACCCCCGAGGACAAGCAAGCCCACGAAGCTACCACAACCTGCCACGTGTGTGAGCAGGCCCTGGAGGGCAACTCTGTCCGCGACCACTGTCACATCACTGGGAAGTATCGGGGGGGGGGGCGCCCACAATGCCTGTAACCTCAAGCTTCGGATAAATCCGAAAACGGCAGTCATTCCCGTGGTGTTCCATAATCTGCGGGGCTACGACAGTCATCTCTTAATGCAAGCCATGTCGAAGATAACTCCCCCCGAGGACGAGGGGGAACTGGCAAGAGCCTACAAGCTGACCTCCATTCCCAACAACACCGAGAAGTACATCTCGTTCTCTCAGGGTCAACTCCGCTTAATCGACTCAACTCAGTTCCTGCTAGCCTCACTCGACAAACTCGTCAGCAGTGCCATAGGTCTCGGCGGCACGTGTGAGTGTGGGGCCAAGCTCAAAGGCGAGATAACACGAGAATGGATGTTTGAAGGGGTCTGTGAGTGCGGAAAAGCCTTCTCCGGGAAGCTCGACCCCGAGCCCCTCGTAACGACCAGACGATACGCCACACACAACCCCCTTCTTTTGGCGCGAAAGGGCGTCTTCCCATACGAATACATGGATAGCTGGGAGCGCTTCGAGGAGACTGAGCTCCCCCCAAAGGAGGCCTTCTATAGCAAGCTCTCGGACGAGCACATCAGCGCAGAGGACTACGCGCACGCCTGCAAGGTCTGGACGACCTTCGGGTCCCAGAACCTGGGGGACTACTCCGACCTCTACTGTAAAACCGACGTCCTCCTGCTGGCCGACGTCTTCGAGACGTTTCGGAAGACCTGCCGCCGTCAATACGGCTTAGATCTGGCCCACTACTACACGGCCCCCGGCCTTTCCTGGGACGCTCTCCTGAAAAAGACCGGCATGGAGCTTGAGCTCTTAACCGACTACGACCAGCACCTCCTCATCGAGAAGGCCCTGAGGGGTGGGATGTCCATGGTCTCAAAGCGCCATGCAAGGGCGAACAACCCCCGGGTAGAGGGCTACGACCCGGAGAAGCCCAACAATCATATTCTCTACCTTGATTCTAACAACCTATACGGCTGGGCCATGTCCCAAGCGCTCCCGACAGGCGGCTTCCAGTGGGTTGAGGACTGCGACCAGCTGGCCAACACCATCACAGACCACCCCGTCGACGGCCCAGAAGGCTTTATCCTCGAGGTTGACATGGAGTACCCCCAGGAGCTCCACCACGAGCACAATAGCTATCCTCTAGCACCGGAGCGCCTGATGGTCCAGAAAGGATGGATGGGCGATTACCAGCATGATCTCATCGGCGGTAGGGGTGGCGCCACCGAGGTCGAAAAGCTGGTCCCCAGGCGCCACCGAGGTCGAAAAGCTGGTCCCCAACCTCTGCAACAAGGACCGCTATGTGCTCCACTACAGGAACCTCCAGCTCTATCTGTCTCTCGGGATGCGGTTGAAAAAGGTCCGCCGGGCCCTGCGGTTTGCTCAGAGCCCCTGGATGGAGCCCTATATCAGGATGAATACGGATCTCCGGAAGCAGGCCACGAGCGGATTTGAAAAAGACCTCTACAAGCTGATGAATAACTCGGTGTTTGGAAAGACCATGGAGAACCTCCGGAAGCGCGTAGATGTGAAGCTGGTATGCGCCGACGAAGACGACAGGCTGCGACGCCTAATTGCCAGCCCTGGATTCGCCCGAGCCAACATCTTCGACGACGACCTGGCCGCCATTCAAATGAATGAGCCGCCTTGTCTTGAATCGCCCCGTATACGTGGGGATGAACGTCCTCGACCTGAGCAAGCACCTGATGTACGACTTCTATTACAACCAGATGAAGGCTCAGTATGGCGACCGCGTGGAGCTCCTCTACACCGATACCGACAGCCTCCTCCACGACATCCTGATGAAAGACGTCTACGCGGACATGGCGGAGAACCAGAGCTTCTACGACACGTCCGACTACCAGGAGAACCACCCTCTGCACAGCACCGCCAACAAGAAGGTACTCGGGAAGATGAAGGACGAGTGCGAAGGCCGCCCAATCACCGAGTATGTCGGCTTGCGCCCCAAGATGTAAAGTATCCTAGAGGCCTTCGGGAAAAACATCAAGAAGGCCAAGGGCGTCCGGAAGTGCACAGTCAAGAAGCACATCCGTCACGAACAGTACAGGGAGGCTCTCTTCGGCCGGAAGGTCTTGCGCCACGGCATGGACGTGTTGCGCTCCGAGGGGTATCGCATCTATGGGCTGCATCTCAGAAAGATAAGCCTCTCCCCCTTTGACTCCAAGCGCTGGATCGCCGAAAACGGGGTGGATACCCTGGCATACGGCCACCGAGACGCCGTTCCGGCCGGGACAGCCTCGGCAGCGGAAATGAACGCATACATCGACGAGTTGCTCAGCGAGTGAGAGAACCGGCCGGTGGCAGCTGAGTGTGAGGCGGCACCGATTGCAACTCTTCACGGACGAAGCCCCTTTGAGGGCCGTCCTGCAGGTAGTAGACGACCGGCTCCCCGGTCTTGGCCACGGCCCGGGCGAGCCGATAAACCGTCAAGGACCAAACCGGATCGGTTGCCCGGCGGCGCCCGCCCTCAAGCTCGCCTGGGGCGTACAAATAGCAGACGCCAACGCCAGAGGGCAGACGACGTTCCTCTAGCCCCACCGGCCTAAGAGCAGGGGCAGCAGCGGCGGCACGGGCAATCGTCGAGGGGGCTCGGATGGCGGCCGCCGGCCGGCGACCTGTCAACCGCGTCACCTCTCCGTTGAGGGCTGCGACAGCCGCAGGTAACCTTCGGACCCACTCCGTCGACCTGGTTGGCGGATCAAGGAGCTCTTGGGCGTACTAGTGCCCAAACAGCCGTTCGGCCAGCGCCCGGTTAAAGCGCTCCACGATGCCCTGGTCCCGGTGGATATCGACCCGGCCCCGTCTCACCTGGACGTCGTGCCTGGCCAGCAGCTGGGAGACAGCGCCCTTGAACTCTGGCCCCGGGTCGACCTGGAGCAGAGCCGGCATCCGAAGCGGCCCCCGCCTGTATATCCGCTCGAGAGCGGCCGCAACCTCCGTTGCAGTCTTCGAGGCCAAGGGCTCCGCTTCCTTATAGCGCGAAGCCACGTCGACGATGGTCAAGGCATACTTATACGTCCGCCGGCCCACCTTATCGTGGGTTAGGAAGAGCAAGTCGGCTTGATGAACCTCATTGGGGGTCCGAATATCAAAACGCGGCCGGGGGACATAGCGGGGAGGCGGCAGGTATATTTGCCATATGGCCTGCCTCTCCAACCATGCCCAGGCAACATCTTGGGGGGGCTTTTGCGGCCGCTGCCAGCTTCTTTACGGCGGACTCGCCTCGCCAGTAGCCCTTAGGGCTGTAGTATATTCTAGCGACTTTGCTCTCCATACTGATCGGCCAAGTATTCCAAGAGCCCGATCACAGGCGCGGCGGCTTTGATCAGGCAACGACCCTGTAGCCCGTCGAAGGCTAGCGGCATCGCCCTTCAAGACCAGGGCAGCGAACCGGCGGGCGGCTCGCTCATCGCGCCTGAACAGTTCGAGCGTTCAGTGGGCGACGCCCTGAAGGGTGCAAGCAGGCCCGGGGATCTTGTCCCGGGAGGCGGCTGCGGCTACGTCCTGGAGGCAGTTGAAGAGCTCGTCGGCAAGCATCTTTGTTGACTGGGTCAAGGTATACCAGGCAGGCAAACAAATCGGCCGAAAATGATGCCGGCGCCGGCAGCTAGCAACCACAATCACACGGGGGGGGGGGGAGGGCTTTTCGGCTCCCGTCGAGGCCCAGACCCAGATTATACTTGGCTCCGATCGCCGCCGAGACGAGAGCCCGGTCGACCCGCTCGCGCAGGTTACGGGGCTTGATAGTCCGGAGCTGTCCCAGCATCTCTTTATCGCACTCGTTCTTCTCACCAGGCTGGTCGCCACGGTACCGATAACAAATGTCGTGGCGCATGGCCGAGGCATCGACGGCGTTGAAAGGTTCCTACCCGGGGAGCGGCCGATCATACTCGTCGAGTTGGGTCTCTAGGGGGTTGAACGGGCCGGTATATCTGTGGGACGGAAGTGTGAAGCCCCCTTCCGGGCGGGGCAGCTTGCCGATTGCGGCGTGGATGTCGAGGCGCCCTCCCGACACGGCAGACCGCCACTGAGGGCCGTGGGCGATGAACTCGGCGACTAGGGAGCGAACAGCCGCATCCCGGGCGGAGCGCTCGAGGAAGCGGGCAAACCACGATTTGAACCCCTCTGGCCTGCTGCCGCTTCCCCGCCACAAGAGGTATAATAGGACATAGCGGCCGCAGTCGTTGCTGTCGCGTTTTTAGACCTGGAGCAGGTTCCACAAAGGAGGAGCGCCGCCCCAGTGGGTCAGCTTCTCCCCGATCTCGTGGGGCGGCGCCATGCCGTAACTGTCCCAGTTTTCCGCAGGGCCGGCCGCCGGCAGGTGAACGGCGACCCAGTGCGTCCCGGGGCCGCCAGGTCGGTCGAGATTCACGACGGAGGAAGGCCAGTGCGCAAGGGCCGGCATCTCCCCGTGGAGCAGAACCCCACGCCACACGGCAGAGGCGGGGAGGCGGGTCCGCCCAAGGCGGTCCAGATCGATGTTCGAGAGGGTCTTGGTGCTGAGGTCCATCGCAATATCAGGGGTGGGCGGCTTGTTCAGTAGGGGGGCCTATCGGCGCTTGTAATGCTGCAGCATCGCGGGAACGACCACGACGCCGGGTGGCACGAGGCCTTGGCCGAGGACGCGCAGACCGCTCCCAAGGGTGGGGGCCTTCTTGGCCGCTGGCTTCTTAGTGGGGGTCTTTTTCTTGGCCGGGGGGGCGATCGTGACCCGAACCGTCTTGGTTACAGGTTTCCCGGCGGTGAGCCGTGCTTTTTGCTGCTTGCTGATCTTCAAGTGCTCCATGATGTCAACGTCTGTATTTGTTTGCCCGGGCCGTCTAAATTACGTTCATCAGGGTCGAGACGCCCGACGGCACAAATTGCAGTTCGTTTTCGAGGCTCGTGCACACACAGAGCTGGAGGTTGCTGACGTCGGTTCCGGCAGCTAGCTTGAAATCTACTCGCAAATCCACGCCGGAGAGGAACTGGTCCTCCATCAACGGCAACCACCAAATTTGGTTTACGCCCTCCCATGAGGCCCGGTCTAGCACGTGCCCAGGCCCGGACACATGTGTGGATCGCCCCCCCCCCCCACGCGGAGGTAGTCGCGGAACCCACGGGCGTCGCTCGAGCGCCAAGCCTTTAGGGGAAGCCGCTGTTCCTGCTCACGGGCGGCGACGATGACCTGCAGACCCTCCACGGTTGGTACTGCGAAGGTGAGGGGGCTGTAACGCTGCGAGGTCCTGGCCCTTACGTCCTGGAAGTAGACAACCACCCAACCGCTCGCCCTTCCAGAAGGCAAGGTGAGGGTCGGCTCCTCGTCGACGCCCTTAAGGCGATACCTGTAGACCAGCTCCTTCTGAAATGGCACGCGGGCGGGAGACCCCGCGGCAATGTTGGCCAGCAGCTCGGCGCGGGCCCCATCGGTGAGTTTCAGGCTCGGGAGGACGAGGTCGCAACGATCGAACACGAGCTTACCATCGACCACCCCGTCGGCTCGGACAATGGCAGCGGCGTCGTTCCCGTGCTTGAGGGTCAACTGGGCCTTCGTGCCGATGACGCCTTTGGGCAGGCGGAAGAAGGCGCTCATGTACCTCAGGGGCAGTGAGGCCCGCACCGTGGCACCAGACTTCGACAACGCGCAGCGAGCCTCAAATCCGGCATTGGCTGCGTCTGTGGGCTCGCCCGCCGGGGTGTCCCTGGTGAATGCGGCCGCACTCCCAGCGCTCAACTCATATTCGCGGGACCACTCGAGAAGGGCGTTCATGAGGAGGTGCGTGCCCGGCTCGGACTGCGAGACGACGGTCTTATCGCCGAGCATTAACTCCAGGCGATTGAACGCGAAGGCCAGGGAGGTGAATGTAATTCGCTTGGCCTCCTCGTGTGCGGTGCCGTCGGCCTTCACGATATGAAACTCTGTGTCCAGGTATGCACAGCCCCAATTGAAGAGGCTGCCGGTATCCTCGACGAGGTAGCTCCATTCGCTCACCAAGAGCGATCTTGATCCCCCTTAAGGCCCGACGATCTTGTCGCGGACCCCGGTCACGCCGGCCATACGAGCGGCGTCGTTGAAGATATCGATCAGGGGCGGGTTGACCTTGGCCATTGTGCTTGCGTCTGTGTATGCGGGAAGGCGGCCCTTCTTCAATACGAGGGGCGCGCCTAGTGCCGTGCCACCCTGATCCGCCGAAGTCGAGCAAGTAGGGGCCTCTCCTCGGCCGCTTGGACACCAGCCCCGAGTGCCGCCCGGGCCCGCTGCTGAGATAGCTCTAGGAGGCGGCGCATGCGGTCGTCAGAGGCGGTCTGGCGGAGGTGGTCGGCCGCAGCAGAGCCGAGGGCCTGTGGGAGCATACGGGGCCTCTCCAGCCGGTTGGCGATGGCGCTGACAGCCCTCTGACCGCCCTCCTGGGCAGCGCCGGACGCCGCCTGGATCGCTGCGTCGCAAACAGGCCCGGGGATCTTGCACAGGACCTTGAGGATGGTGGAGCCTGCAGCCTTGAGAACGTCGCCGATGCCGTCGCCCTCGACGGGCGTGTAGCTCCCACCGGTCGCGGCCTTAACGGCGGCGGCGCCCGCCGAAGCAAGCCCACCGGCGGCGCCGAGGGCGACGGCCTTTCCTATGGCCGGTGCGGCGGCGGCCAAGATCCCTGGGATCGCAGCGAGCAACGGCAGCCGGCCGCCCTCTACTTCGGCAGGGGCCCCAACGAGTCCGAGAGGATTGAGTGTCGGGTCGGTAGTGTGCATAAGTCCAAAAGGATCCATCGTGTCGCAGTATCGAAAAAGGAGGGGGGCCGGTATAATATGCTACTCCGCTCGCAGGTAGAGCAGGGCTGTTACGGGTTCCGCCGGTGCCGTCGTCCGCGCCGACCGTGAGGAAGACCTCGCTGAAGGTTCCTGGTTGCACTCGGGCATATATCAAGGCTGGTGGGACCGACTGCAGCTGTGCTCCTGGATATGCTCCGCTGGGGAAGCTGAAGAGGACGTCGCTCGAGCACCCGTTGAAGACCGACCTGCTCACGAGCGAGAACCTGTGGTGGACCCGCTCTGTCCGTTGGACCTTGGCCACGTTGTCACCTGAGAAGGTCTGTGGGGCGGTTGCGGCCGGGGGGTTGTCGATGATCTGGTCGGTGAACCCCACGAAACGGCCGATGCCCTTGTTTGCAGGACGGGTGAAGTCCAGCGCCCAGCCAGGCTTAAGGGTCAGCTCCACCCGGCTGGTGGAGTAGTTGGGGGAGATGACCTGCCCGTCGCGGTCCTGGCCGGCGTCCTCAAGGAGATCCCCGACCGTGTTGGCGATGGAGCCTTCGGTTGTCTGCCTGGCCCATCCGGGCCCCGAGCTCGGCAACCCGGCGCCGGCTGCACGAACGGAGGAACTCCCACCCCTGGGGGGGGTTAACTCTGCCGGCGCATGTTGCAGAGCAACAAGCCCCTCGCCAGTGACTGGGGCCTGCTGGTCGTCTAGAAGGGCCTCGAGGCTGCGCCACTGATCCGGCGGGCGGCCCCTGGCGCCTGTTGAAGAGTAACTATGGGCGAGGCGGGTGCTTCGCCGAGGAGGCCGAGGAGGCCGCTGAGGCCCAGGTCGGCCATTCCCCGCACCCCCTCGACACGGCCCTGGAAATCCTGCCAGGCCTGGCCCCGGGCCGCGCCGCCGAACTTAACCCTTTAGATAAATTTTTTTCCCAAGCCTGAGCCGAAGTGTCTCTCCGGGGCTTGAGGAGCCTTTTTCTCCATGCAACAGGTGGTGGGTTGGCCGCCAGTTCCTCGGGGTTCTCTAGGAGGCGGGATGCGAGCACTCGCAGTGCCTCAGGGCCGAAGGGGTCCCCGGCCTTTGAGGGAGAAAGCTTGCGCAGGGGGTCGGCCTCTGGGACGGGCGCCGGCGTGGGCACGGGGGCGGGGACGGGGGTGGAGGCCTCCTCAATGGCCGCGGTGACCTCGTCGAGCTTTTTGCCCAACGGCCCTGTGATCGGTGCTGCGGCGCGCTCAAGGGCGGGGTCGACTCCCAGCTCGCAGAGAGCCTTCGTCCGGGTGTTTTTGCGGATCTGCTGCTTCGTCTAGGCGACCTCCTTTAGGAGGGCCGCCTTCTCTTCGAGGTCGGGGTTGTCTACCGCCGGCGACATGTCCGGCACTCTGGGGGCGCCGTCTGCCACCGCGGGCCGCGGGGCCCTGAGAGCCTCGGCGGCCGAGATTTTTGCCTGAAGCGATTCTAACCTACTCGCCAACGTCGATATCTTGGTCCATCTTTGTGGTTCTCTTGGTCTAACATGACGGACCTCCCCACCCCCGCGTCACCACTCCGTCGGCTCGGCAGATGACGAACAGGGCGTGCCGGTCGGCTCGCCACGCCTCCGTCAAGAGGGCCGCGAGCTCGGCCGCCCTGTCGGCCGGGAAGAGCTTGCCCAAGGCGCGGCGGAGTCCTCAAAAACCGTCGCGGAACGCTCCGGGGAACAAGATGATATGCGTGGCGTTCGCCCGGAGGGTGCGAAGCTGGTCGCAGCCGGCTGAGGCCCAGCGGTGCGAGATGAAGGCGACGCACGCGTTTGCATGCTTGCTCCTGGTGAACCAGCGTTCGGCAGCTTGCAGGGCTGAGCCGGGCTCGCACATGCAGTCGTCGAACACAAGGCGAGTGCGACCCGGATCGACGTCGGCCGGGTCGGGCGCATCGGCGGGCATGACGGTCTCGAACGTCACGTCTTCGCCGACGCCGAGCTGGTCGGCCTCGTCGGAGGCCAAGAACTCATAGACGTCGCAGACCATGACCCTTTTCGGTTCACAGGCGTTCGGTGTGATGACCAGGACGTCTTGGACGGGAAAGTAGCGGTGACCGTGTTTTTGGCGGCCCTGAATCACCTCAAAGACGTCGCCCAAGAGGAGGTTCATTATGCACATCGTCCCTCCGCCGCCCGGGCCGCCTGTGTCGTAGATGCGGCAGGGGTGCCGGGGAGTGGACCTATGGGCCCCCGACAGAGGGGCGTGCTCGTCAAGGTTATACACGAACTGTCGCATTGCCATTCCTCTGATTTGGAATTGGGCCCCTGGTCCAATATGAACGACGAAATCTTGGAGTTGGTCAGGCGAAATCCTTGGAGGCGGGGGCCCAGGCGGGCCAGACTTTAGCGCGTTCGCCACGACGGCGTTCGTCAACGCGCGGGTCGGTGAACGGGTGGCCCGGGCTGGCGATACAATGAGCGGAGCTCTCGACATGGGTGGAAGCGTTATTCGAGGGCTGGCCACAGCCGAACCAACGGATCCAAACCAGGCCGTTTCGGCCGGTCACGTCCACTAGCTCGTCTCTACGAGGCTCGCAAAGGACGGGGGCAACTCCTTCACCGGCCCGCTCTTCATGGACGGCGACATCTACCTGAACGCGGATAACAACCGCCGGGTCACAGGCATTAAGAAGGAGGCCATCATCTGAGACTACGACGTCATCTCGAAGGGTCACGCGGATGAGCGCTACATCCAACAAGGAGAAGCTGTCACCAGTAACCTGCGCTGCGACGCCTACCTGGTCTTCTCCATCGGCTCCGGAAAGACCGTCACCGGGGTTGCTAATCCCGTGACCGCCCAAGACGTGGTTCCCCGCGGGTGGGGAGACCAGGCCTACGTCTTGCGTGGTGGGGGCTTTCAACAGCTGTTCACGACACTTGCGTTTAACGTCGCGGCTAGGCAAACACAATCATCTGTCAAGCGGTCGCACCATACGATCACCGGAATTGAGGCCCCGGAGGACCCAAGCGATGTCACGCCGACGAGCTACGTTGATGCGGCCATCGCCGCGGCTGTCGCGCGACAACAAACATACACCGACACGGCGGTGGAGGCCTGGGGGGCCCTATACAAGGGTCCAGGCCAGCCGACCGCGCCCGCAGTATACCACTCGGCCGAGAGGGTTCTCCTCGATGCTTAAAAGGTGCTGGAGCTCACCAAGCACAGCAACAATTTCCATGACGAAGGGCGCGGTCTACTGCGTAGGCCTATACGGGAGCGTTTACACGTCATCGGCGGCCAGAAAAGAGGCTGCCTCCGGCGTCGTCCACGTGTTCGGTCTTGGCAAGCTTGCCACCCAGCTGTTGACTGTGGACATCCCGGCCGACAAGCGCTCGTTCCATGGCGTGGACATAGTTGCAGCCGACTACTTGCAAACCCTACAGATAACGGGGGAGCGACTCACGGGGAGTCACCTTAGTGTGGGGTTCACCATGGTCGTCGAGAGGCTCATTTGAAGCCGGGGGGCTAACCGCGATACCAATCGCACAGCAACACGATGGAAGACAAAGAGACAACTCTCTACCCCACCCTCGATGCTGCCACTGCCCCGGCGTCTTCATCAGACGGCGGCGGCGCCGCCCAGAGCTTCCGTCTCGCAGAGATCGGGCGGATACGCGACCATCTTGAAGCAGAGGCCCAGAGCCACGGCGCCACCCGGCGGCGCTACAAGAGGGCGGCCAACGCCTGCGCCTACGTCGGCATGGGCGCGAATGTATCGGCGGCCGCCTGCGGTGGCGCTGGTGTTGCTACACTGGCCAGCGGTATCGCCGCGCCCGCAGCTCTGCCGCTCGGTGCCGTTGCTCTAGGGGCTTGGGCTGTGGCCGCTGGCTGTGGCTTGGCTAGCAAGCTCATTAGCGAAGAAGGTGACCAAGCACGATTGCGTTGAGACGGTTGCAAAGACTCGCTTCGATACCGTTTCGGCCGTGGTCTCGAAAGCCCTTCAGGACCAGAAGGTCTCACACGATGAGTATTCTATCGTGCTGAGGGAGGCCGAAAGGTATCGGCAACAGAAACAAGGCTTTCGCGTCACCTACCGCAAAGACGCCTCCGGCGAGACTGCCGAGATCTTGAAGGCAAAAAACGAGCTCCGCGCCCAAGTCCAAGCCGAGCTTATCGAAAAGCTCGCAGGGGCTGGCAAATCCAGCTCTCAGTAAGCTTTCACAGAGGCCCAGAGCACAACAGCGAGAGGACCCCTTCAGCACCCCCAGCATACTGTGACTAGTAGATTGATAGTGTTGACACTAGCCGATAAGCACGGCTTACGCACATATACAGTCCAATAGGTCGCTTATAACGACCTGGCTGTGTGGCTGCCATACACAACGTTTTTGTGTGTCGACAACGTGCTAGCGGGACAGAGTTGGTCACAGGCTTGGGAATTGGTCACTGTGTAAACAGTGTGACGGAAGTGAACGGTGCTTTGTGTACTTCCTGTCTTACTGTTGACACATGCTGAGGCTAAGGTAAGGTTCGGCCGGGGACTACCCTTGGCTGTCCGTTCCGGGCGCCGGTTGGTGTGGGCACCGCCAGGGGGGTGGGCGGGGCCTAGTGCGTTGCGCGGCAGCAAACGGGTCTGTCGACTGTGGGTAAGCCCCCGCTTACATACATAGTTACCCCAAAAAGTTATGTACGTGAAACGGCCTCGGCCTACATACATAGTTACCCCAAAAAGTTATGTATGGGAAGTCTTATGTGCTTGAGGTTCGGGGTGCGCCAGAACCCCCACTGGGTATACTACTCCTTGCGATGGATCACGTCGTCATCGGTTGCCCGACGCTGCAAGAAGAGCTGCCACTTGACCCCATACATGACCTTCCTCACGTCTCGACAGAAGCCGATGATGGCGCTAAGGGGGATTTTTACCGACAAGAACCCGCCGTTGCTGGTGATGCCCTTGCGCAGAGCGAACCCTATATTATAGTCTGCATTGTCAATAACGCCGGTGATGGTTCCGCCCTCGTTTACTAGTTGATACCGCTGGCTGTCGGCTTCCCGGCTGGTGTCCTTATACCAGAAGCGGCCAGAGCCGGCAGTCTTAGCGAAGTCGTCGCTGTAGCGGACCAGGCCCTGAATCTGGGCCGCGACGTCGGGGTCCTGGTTGAGCGCTTCAACCTCGTTGCCGTTGGCAACGATGCGGATGTTGTCAAAGAGACCAATCAAGATGTTCTCGAGGGTTACAGGCTTTTTCGCCCTCAGGCTTTTTCGCCCCCTGGCTTATTCGCCACCTAGCTTTTTCGTCCATTGGGTTTTTCGTCCCCTAGCTTTTTCGTCCTCTGGCTTTTTCGTCCTCCGGCTTGTTCGTCCCCAAAATTTACCAGATTTCTTGTGTTGTTAGTTTGGGTTGGACGTGTACAGATTTTCGCCGTGTGCGATCGATCACGTCAAGGCCGGTAGGTAAAGGTAAAGGCCGGTAAGACCCGCAGTGAACTTTGTCATTGCTGCATTACACATAAAATAAGTAATCATCTGCAAAATACAGACTTGTGCAGATACACGTCACAGCCATAATAACAAGTTCCATTAACACCACATGATTTATACAATAAATACAACATGGATATACAACGGTGTTAACCAGGAAAACATGGTGTAGCACCAACACCGTCAGCCACCCCCACCCCAATACAAAAAGTTTGAATGCGAAAAGTTACTACAAAACGCTTCTTTATTTATTAATGTATTTTGTCAGGACAATAAAATAGTAAATATATTAGGTTCAAATCACTTGAATTTTGAATTAAAATAAAGGGCCATCTAGTATGTTCTGTCTACATCTGTCTTTTATTAGTTTCCGCCGGTGCGACGTAATCATTCGGATGCCGGTATACACACGACGGGTGGAGTCGCGGTGGCGCTGTGCATTACGTTCGTCCTGTCTGTGTGTTTGTTCAAACAAGAGGGATTCAGACAGGGCAGAGCCAATACAATACGTTTAAACCAAAAGAAAGGCCTGTGCAGATTTGTTGGTGGCTTTGTTTTTTTTGTTTTGTTTTGTTTATTGTTTTTTTTTTTTTTTTTTTTGTGTGTGTGTGTGTGCGTGTGTTTGTTTCTTGATTGTTTGTTTGCATTTTTTTTTGTTTTTGTTTTGTTTATTGTTTTTTGTTTTATTTTGTGTGTGTGTGTCTGTGTGCGTGTGTTTGTTTCTTGATTGTTTGTTTGCTTTTTTTTTTGTTTTTTTTTCCTTAGTTTGGTATTTAGCAAGTTTGTACAAATATGAAACAATGTTTTGACTGACTGGAAAGAAAAGGGACAATACAAATTTCCATGCAAAATCAGCCCTGAAAGATAGTTATGACAACTGCCCACCCCCACCCCACACCACCAATAACATGCATGCTCCAGTTACAATTGAATAGGTAGTATTAATATATCTTTTAATGTGCCATTACCGGAAACATTTTATACGAGTTGTCGCACTTGTCAGAACTTATTTGAAGTCACGGACGCAGCATGGACAAACCCAGCCCATGACTTTCAAAGCGATAGTTTTTCGAAACATAATTATTATTATAATTATACTGTAAATAAGCAACATAAGGTAAGGGTTCTTTAACACTTGTTCCCATCGGAAATGCTGGTTGGAATATTTGCATGTTCAAAATTATTAAGTTTACGGGAAGAGCTGCGCCTCTTACCGATGTAGTACCGGACCACGACAAGGTCTACATACTGTGGTTTACACACTGCAAGATGGGTAGCTCTGCATTTGTGTATGGCCAACGTCACGCGTGAGCGGAGAGTGGCTTTGTGTTTCCAGCACCTATTCTCCCTCTGATGATTTTAGTACACAAATTACTCAAATCATTACATGGTAGTCAGTAAATCACTTGGTTAAAATGCCCATACTAATCCATATTTGCAATATTGCAATGTAGTTGTAACTTGATGCGAAAAACACAAGAACATGTTCGCCTTATAAACAAATGTAAATTTTATAGCAACCAGAACGCGATATTTGTCTTATAGTCTCAAGTATGAAATCTGACAAAATTGACATTTTAACTTGGATCTTTTTTACATCATAACTTTAGAAAAGTTGCCCTAATCCAAAAGTGCCAGAAAACTACCGCCCAATAACTCTTAGCTCTGTTCATGCTAAGTTAATTGAATTATTCATGGTTCCAGCTGACAACGTCTGTGACATACAGTTGGGATTTCGTGAGAGGCGGAGCGCCCCTTTCGGCTGTACATTCTTAAATGATATTAGTCTATATTTTAACGACAGAGGTTCTCCTTTGTATGTTTGTACACTCGATGCCGAGAAATGTTTTGATCGTGTCTGGCATGACGGGCTTATGTATAAGCTCCTTGATGTACTCCCTTTGTCACAGTGGTCATTTTTGTGTAAGTGGTATGGAGGTCTGACATCTTTAGTCAGATGGAATGGTGATTATAGTCTCTCTTCTCCTGTGACAAGGGGCGTACGTCAGGGAAGTATATTGTCCCCTCATCTTTTTAATATTTTTATTAATGATGTGTTGGAATCCGTCGAGGGTGGGAGCAATGGTGCCCATGTCGGAGCGGACTCCTTTAGCGCCATTGCATACGCTGATGATGTAACACTGCTGAGCTCAACAATAACGGGGCTGCAGTCTTCCATCAACATATGTGTTAAATGCGCTCGCGACTGGCGATTTAATTTTAATGCCAATAAATCTAAATGTAAAGTTATGGGGCCTAAAGTATTTAGTTGTAATCCTACTTGGACCCTCGGTAATTTCAAACTTGAAACGGTTGATAATGTGGGTATTTCGGGTGTACAATTTTCTACTGATAATTCTGCTTCCTTACATGTTGATAACAGAATAAAAATGTGCAGGCAAAACTACTTTGGGCTCGCTAATGTTGGACTGTCTTACCCCGGGTTAAATACAGCTGTTAAGACACATTTATGGAAAACAACATGTTCACCTATCCTCACCTATGGTCTCGATACACTAAGTGTTTCTAAATCCTGTTTATCAAAGCTTGAGTCCACACAAGGCACTCCAGTGAAACGGTATCTTGGGATAGGAAGCGCTCACATCACTCTTCACTTTTAAAATCTTTACATATTCCCAAGCTCCAGACTGTCATGCAGGACAAAACTCTCTCTCTTTTTCAGCGGATTTTTCAAGTACAGTCTCCTTTATTAAACCTTTATTCTTTCATGCTTGCTCATTGTATTTTATATGGCAAAGTTTTTAAGGGTACGCTGGTCGATAGAGTGGTCCAATTAGGTTTCTCCCCTCTTCAGATGGCATTTTCTGGACGTCACTTTAAAACATCAGTAACAAGCCAGGAAGACGGGGTCGTGGACACTCTGAGATATCTAACCTATCATGAGAATTTTATTAAGCCATGGTCTAATGAACATGTTTTAACTGTGTTATTAACAAGGTGCTATTAATAGTTCTGGGGTTTTTTTTTTTTGGTTTTTTTTTTCATGCATTGCCTATAATTTCATGCTGTATAGTCTCTTTATGTATGATCTTGTCATCCTTGGTTCTGTATGATTTTATATGTATTATTTCTCCTTATGGAGGCTAATAAAGTATTATTATTATTATAACAAGCGAATAGTCTTGTATTAAATACAAGACTATAGCTTGTCTACATTGATAGACCTTTGAGGGCTACCTCGTCGGAAGCGGCGTAGGGAGTGTCGTCGGCCTTCGTGGGCTGCCCCCCGATTTCTAACCAGCTTTCGCACGGGAGTGTCCATTGATCGGTATTTCGGAAGAGGAGCTCCACGTTTTGGCGGGCATCCGGTTGGGTGGCGCTATATTCAAACCACTCCACGTGCTCGATCGAGGTCGATCTCAGAGGCTTCTCGCCTAAGTCTAGGATGTCAGGTTTGACGTCTGTGAAGTTTGCCATGTTATTGGTTGTATAAAACACACACAATATCCCCCCCCCCCGGCGGCTCTAATACGGGCGTCGTCCTAGTATGGTGCGACCCGATAGCCCTCTCCCCATACCAGGTTCCCCAGGTTGGGCCGGTCGGACAGCAGCTCTTGAGCCCGGGCGCGTAGGGCCACCTGAGCTGCCAGCCGTTGGTCGGCGGGCAGCCCCTTAGTCGCCCGCTCAGAAACCCGCTGTAACGCTTTAGAGGTGAGGTCACGGGCCTTACTCTGCAGGGCAGGCAGAGCGGCTTGCTTGCCCTGCTCCAAGAGCCGGGGGGCTTCTTGGACTGCTCGGTCTCGGGCGCCCTTGGCAGCGGCTGCGACCGCCTCGCCCGCCTTGCCGGCGATGCCTCGAATCAGGTTGGGGATGCTGCCCACGATGCTGCGGACGACGTCCCCGATCCCCGATCCGTGAGCGGCGGGCGAGATGTCTATGAGTCGGCGGTGGTGGCCGAGGCCGGCGCCGGCTATCCGTCGTGTGTGTGCGTGAGGCAGATACATGTTGCTTGCAACAGTCGTGTTATGACTACAAAAAAGGGCGGGCTTCAAATCGCCGCTCGCCTAGGCGGCTCGGTCTCGGACGACCAGAGTTACGGTGAGGAGGTCACCGCGGAGGTCTATGAGGGCCCCATCCTGATCAGTCAGCCGCACGTCGACCCGCTGAATCTGAGGCCCGCTCACGGGCAGCCAGATAAGGCTGCGGGGCTCGTATGACACCTTATAGCCCGGCGGGACATTCGGGAAGAAGCTGGCGAGTGTGTAGCCCCGCGAGGCCGTGCCGGCGGACGTCGAGACATAGCCCCCCTCTACGAACCCGGGGCATTGCAACAAGAGCTCGTTGACCTTCGAGATCTGGACGATTTTGGGAGCTTCGTTGTAAGGCTGGTCTAGGACACCGTGATTGTCGCCCCAGCCGAGGATCGAGCGGAGCCCGGGGCCCGATTTGTCGACGTAATAGGTCGGGTTTGATATCGTGATAACCGCCCGCTGTGTCGCGAGATTGGCCTGAATTTCGATGTAGTGTTTTTGGTTGGCATCCCAGTGACCGGCGGCGGCGAGCTGCCTCTGGACCTCGGTGTCGATAATTGAGAGTTAGTAAGCCCCCGTCGGGAGCGTAATGGTGAACGGTGGCGTCGTGGAGTCAATGCCGTAGACGAACGTATTGTTGGTGCTGTCGACGTTTGGCCATGCGTAAGCGGTCTCCAGGCTCGTCAGAGCGACCTCAAGACGCCGGCCGGGCGGCGGACGGGTACCGCCCCGGAGAGGCTGATAACGTGCGATATCCAGCCATAGGGTGACCACCCTGTCGACAACCCAGCCAGAGCCCCGCTGCGTCCATTTTTCGAGTATCTCCAGAAGCCTGGTAAAGGCCGCATCTAGCGCCACATCGATCTCGGCGGGTTGGAGATAGGCCTCTTGCTCGTGGCGAAGCACGGGCTCCATCAGCGCCTCTGCCCCATCGGGGCCGTCTTTGCGAAGGGAGAGCTTGAGGGCTAGCCGAAACTTTACCCCGATGAGGGCTTGGATCTCCTCCACGAGCTTCTCCCGAATCTGTGGACTCACCCCTTCAAGGAAGAGTCTCGGGTCTGCACCTAGGGGGTGCCCTTCGGGCAAGTCCATATGCCAGCCCCGCAGATAGTCGCCTAACACCCATGGGGTTTGGCGGAATACAAGACTCCTGAGTTGCATCACATTCTCAAGGAAGTCGTTCAGCTCATCAAGATCATTATCATGGAGCAGTTCGTTAAGCTCAACCAACGTCGGCGTTGGCGGGGGGCGGGGGTTGGCCGCTTGCGTGGCTGCCTCGGGGCCGGTGTTGGCCGCTCGCGCTGTGGGCGCGGGGCCGGGGCGGGCCGCTCACGTCGTAGGGCAGGGGTGGGCCGCTCAAGTCGTGGGCGTGGGGCGGGCCGCTCAAGTAGTGGGGCCGCGTTGGGCCGCTCACGTCGTGCGACCCGGGTGGGCTGCTCACGTCGTGCGGCCCGGGTGGGCCGCTCACGTCGTGGGGCCGGGGTGGGCCGCTCACGTCGTGGGGCCGGGGTCTGTGTATTGAGGGCACTCAACCCGTCTGCATATGTCTGAGGGATGATAGCACCCTCTCGTAGAAGTGCTGTCAACTGCTGAACTGCTGCATCCATAGCACCGCTGCGGTGTTGGTATACCCATCCGTATCCATTCTCTAACAGGAGATTTCGCTGGTGTCTATAGCCGCAAGCGGAACAAACTTGGCCGTGAGCGCCCCCCCCCCTCCCGAGCCGCCATGGAAAACGACACGCGAGTAGTTTCCCCGGCAGCCGCCGCAAAGCTCTAGTGACGTCTTCACGCCGATGCCACAGAGTGAGCAGACGTAGGGACGTCCGCCTTTTGCGATGCGGGCGTTATGAACTTAACAATATCGTCCGCAGCATGGGCGATCACAGCGGTTTTTCTTTCCCAGCAAGGGCCACGCACAGGTATTTTCTCCCTTCATTGCCACGTCAGATATACCCTTTTCGAGCGGGTATGTCTAAATGTATCTCTTATCAGCGAGACCTGGAGCGAGGAAGCTCGAGTCGTTTCCGGGGCGCGTGTGAGGCCGGGCCCAGGGCGGCTTGGGGTAGGACCGCCCAGGGGGGCCTAGCGCGCCGGTTGTCCATTGTTCTCGTATGGCGCGCGGGGTGGGGTTATGGGGTGTTGGGGCCTCACCAGGGGGGTGGGCGGGGCCCAGTGCGTTGCGCGGCAGCAAACGTGTCTGTCGATTGTGGGCACGCCCTCGCCTACATACATAGTTAACCCAAAAACTTGAAACGGCCTCGACCTACATGCATAATTACCCCCAAAAAGTTATGTATGTGAGACGGCCTCGGCTTACATGAGGTCGGTAGGGTAATTAATCAGCTGGTCCAGAACCCCCATTCCCTCAACTACTACTTACACTATGCCAGATGGGTGGTCTTCATAGATCATGATCATGACGAGGTTGCAACTGAGAAAAGAGTCCTGTTAATGATAAACAAACATCAATGCCAGCATATCCTAGAATTTTAAAAAGTGAAAAAAAACAAGAAACAAACAACAAAAAACACACCAAAAAAAAAAAAACACAAAAAAAAAAACAAAAAACAAAAAACAAAAAGAAAAAAAAACAAAACCAGAACACCTTATATGTGTTGAGAATCCATTAGTTTCAAAATTGCATCATTGCTAATATTGTGCATTGTCACATATGAATAACCAACTCTATTAGTTTCCTAGATCAGACACAGAGGCTAGTAGTACACCATGACCGAGGTTATGATGTTACAGTTTGGACGCATGGGCAATTGTTTCTTGTCAGCCAAGACAATTTGGGATTTTCAGAATTTCATGTGCAAGTTTTTTTTCAAGATAAGGTTTATATTATTATATTATGTGTATATACATCATTTATGTTAGCTAACGGAATTAATCTACTGAACACTTTTACTTTTATAGTTTGTAATTGCATTTTACAAATGGATTCAAAGGAAATGTATGGACGCACCAAATAACCCCGTTTTATTGGTGCCCCTGTTGTAACGGGGTAGTTTTCCAAATACATTATTGTGGTGGTTGTTGTTGTTGTTGTCGTCGTCGTTGTCGTCGTCCTCCTCCTCCTCCTCCTCATCATCATTATATCTCGCTTATACTAACCAGAACTGCTTAGCGGACGGCCATGATACCAAGATCGAGCGAACAGGTAAAATTGGTATTAGAAAGCACACTTTTATACATGTTGCATTTGTGATAATATTTGCGGAAAATATTAGATTTTGATCCTTGAACTAAACTCTGTACACAAACTGACAAGCATACAAGTAAACAAACAAATAAACTTAAAGCCAGTCATGTCTGAGGAAATTGATGATGATTCACGGAAATTCTGGTGACAAAATTATCAGCGCCAAGGACCAAGAGAAACTGCTTCAAATAGTACAGATCAAGAGGCAGCACTTTAGGACTTTTTTCCCCACATAAGTTCTATAGTGTTAGTGTGGAAAAATAATCTTCCGAGTGTTTTGACATAGAAGTCATAATATTTACGCGAACATGTCGTGTCACATGAAAAAAAAAATGCATTTACTATTTGTTACGAGAACAGTGCGTGCAAGATGCACCAAAACGTGTCCATGAATTTCACTGGTATAAGTCTCAGAACTCTGGTTCGATGGTTGCTCACTTAAAAAGATTATTATTAAATAGTTTTTATTGTAATACATAAGTCCAACAAGCATGTTTTAAGCTACATTTCTGCATGTGATTAAAGTGCATGCCCTTATGTGTAGTTCTAAATCATTGCATATATGAACGTCCTTATTTCGTTTAAAGAACATATCATATTCATCAAATTTGAATTTAGAAGCAAACATGTACGCTTTATTTGCCTCTGAGGAAAATTGGTTCATCAGCGGGGAACCAGCGCAAGACTCGTTTCAGTGCCATTTATCCCATAATATTACATTCATGTAATCTTCGTTATTGTTGTGTTTTACATATTACATACACATGAATGTGATATGACATAGTAACTAAATGATGGATAACTAATGATAAGAGATTTTGTGTATCATATACACAAGGATGTGATGTGAGATAGTGATAATATGATGGATAACTTAGGTCTGCATGTTTCCTTGTACACGTTTTGCAATTTGCTTATGTATGGCATACACAAGGATGTGATGTGAGATAGTGATAATATGATGGATAACATAGGTCTTTATGGTTCCTTGTGCACATTTATTTAAATTCGTTAAATATATTCAGTTGTTAGCTGTTGAATTTGTATACAACATACGATCCATTTTCTTGGGAAGAGTCTGGGCTTTGGTAAAAGGTACATTTGAGTATTTCACACAATCCCTGGACAGGAAAATTGAAACACGGTGTATGAAGACCATAACAAACCACATCTATAAATCTGGCATATAACTTTTTTATGGAATTTTTCTTTTAATCTTAATAATGGAAAAATAATCCAGAAATAAAAACAATTTTTCTCCTTCCAAGGATCAATTTGCTTTGCAAAGTTATGGCGAATGATCTTCTGCCATAATCCAGAAATAAAAACAATTTTTCTCCTTCCAAGGATCAATTTGCTTTGCAAAGTTATAGTGAATGATCTTCCGAACACTGCCGTGATGTACGATTAAATACCTAGGAAAAGGCACGAGTCTTATATTTCTTTATATAAACATGAATCACAATTGTTTTTTGAAACATGGACTGAAAGTCTATTTCACATTTTGCCTATATATATATATATATGTATATATATATATATATATATATATATACATATATATGTATGTATATGTATGTATGTATGTATGTGTGTGTGTGTGTGTGTGTGTGTGTGTGTGTGTGTGTGTGTGTGTGTGTGCGTGTGCGTATAATTTGCCTGATTATTTCCTTTCGTAACAAAAGACCTGGAGCAATTATTTTTGTAATCGCAAACAATATCTTCTGTTATTTACTTAATGAATCAATCTACCCACGATAGTTTTGCCACGTAAATGTTATTATGTCTGGGTTCCAACCCAAACATTTTGTTTTTCCAAGAATTCTTTTTTTCTTTCTTTCTTTCTTTCTTTCTTTCTTTCTTTCTTTCTTTCTTCCTTACGACCAAATTTGTCCGGAGTTTTTCTCGGACACTATTATTCCAAAAACCACCAAACTTGCCATTATGACTGACCCACCGATGAAATTAGGCACCTGATCTAGAATAGTCATGATGTTTAAAATTATGCAAATTATGGGCCATTAAAATTTTTAAAGCTTTATATCTTGAAATATTGAAATATATTATAGATAGACACAAAGTTATAACTTACACATATAGGTTTGAAACATCTGGCAAATTCAATAGCATGCAAACAAAAGTTGGGGAATTTTAATGTATGCTAAATTCAGTGAATTTCCCAACAATCCACATTTTGACTGGGGCTTCTGCTGTACTGCATGTTATATAATGCTAGGCAACCATTTTGCATTCATGATACTTGAACCTGTCTCATAGGCAGCCTTCTAGCTATGCCTGTTGGGTTTATGGCTTGAAAGGTTTAGGTCTAATGGCAAATGGTAGATGGGGGTGGGAGTGGGGGGGGGGGGGGAATTCCCAACAACTGTATAATGAGGTTCTCAATAAAATACAGAGAATCTCGTTCTGTTCAAGCAAGAAACATATCTGATCCATGTTCACACTAATGCTGCACAGAGCTGTAAGTGCACCATGGCTGGGACTGACCAGTCAGAGTGTCCTAGCTGGTCTGTACCTGAGGCTTGGATTCTGCTGGTCTCATCAATCTATCCCCAGGGGGTCAGAGGGACTGGACTTCTAGGCAGAACAAGCCAGAGTGTACCCTCTGTTAAAAATAGACCACACAGAGCTGAGTTTGCTGGACCGGATCAAAGTCTGACTTACAGTCCTCAATGACTGTTTTACAACTTGGTGAATTCTGAAAAAGTGTATGGATTTGTATCATCTCAATGGACACTTCCATGTCTTTGTTTTCTTGTAACCAGTGAGATGAAGCCTGTTCTTCATAGCCCATACTGAGTCAGTATAGTGCATGTCTCAGTTCAGAGGTGCACGTACATGTAGTTTTGTGACAGCATCTGTTGAAATTTGTTTATGTAATAAAGGAACAAAGACAGTTTTGTATTGCATGTATAAACATCCCTCTGAATTATAATATGTGTACACTGTACATGCACATATACTCATCTATACTGCCTAGAAGGGCTGACCCTCTCAGGAGTGGACACTTTTCTCTGGTCACGAGGGTGCTCACTGTAGAGAGGTTTCACTGTACTGTGGTACCTGCAATTTAAGACCACCCCTGATGCCAGACAAAAGTGGTCACATAGGACAGGTGGTCTTTCATCTCAGAAACATTAACAAAGAAATATAAGGCCAATGTCTGTCTTTCTTTCTTTCTGACCAAGTTGGTCCAGAGTATTTTTCAGACAATATTGGAAAAAAACCCACCAAACCTGCCATGGTGACTGACATAACCAGCAAAATTGTGCATCTCATTTGGAACAGTCATGATGTTTAAAATTATGCAAATTTTAGAGGCAACAAAAATTTTAAAAGCGCCATATCTTGCAAACTATTGCAGATGGACTCAAAATTTCAATGTGCATATATACCTTTTTGACACTTGCCACTATAATGGACAGTATAGTTGTAGAATTTCAAATTATACTAATAAAGGGCATTAAAAAATTTAAAAGTTGAGTATCTTCAAAACTATTGTACATAGAGATGCCACTCCAACTTCAATTTGTAGGTTTGTGGCAAAGCCGCATCCAATGAACCATGAACCAAAGTTTTAGGATTTTAATTTATGCAAATGAGGTGAATATGCAAAATGTAAATCTTTAATAGCTTCAAATCTATCATAACGTGCCATTTCTACTTCAATTTATGGGTTTGTGGCATAACCCCATCCAATGAACAATAAACCAAAGTTCCTCTAGGCTTATAATTCACGCAAATTAGACAAATACACAAAATTAAACTGTTGAATAGCTTGAAAACTATTATAGATAGTAGTTTCATTCAAACTTAACTTTATAAGTTTGGGACATGGCCACATCCCTTGAACCAAGAACCAAAGCTGAGCATTTCAATTTATAAAAATTAGGCTAATACACGAAATTTGGATTAAGTTGAACAATTGCAAAGTATAGCATTTGAAACTGTTCTCATTTTGAAGGCACCCGAGCAGATTTGCTGTGAAGCAAATCTTCTTTTTTAGTTCTGCTTTGTAAGAGTCGGAGAAAAACGAACTCCCTTATCCACTTTGGCATTATTAAAGTATGGTTTATAAACTTTTCCAGGCGAAAATTTTTATGAAATAGTGTTCCAAGTTTGATGTCATTTTTCTGAATGCCATTTAGTATTGTATGTCCCTACGCATTAAATTTTCGCCTATGTATGTCATCATGGAATCATCCTGACGTCATAGGTAACACCCGTCTTAAATATCGTGCCCCTTCAATATGACGTTCTCTTACTGATTTATTCATTCGCTGTTTGTCCAACTCATGTTTCCCAGATGCTTGGAAGAAGTCCAACGTGTGTGCCATATTGAAAAAAGGAATAAACAGTCAAAGGAAAACTATAGGCCAATTTTACTCCTTTGTAATATCTCTAAAGTACTTGAGCATTTAGTCTAAAACATCTTCTAAGAGTATCTAACTTCAAACAATTTACTATCTGCCAAAAACTCGGGTTTCAATGAAAACGTTTCTACTATAAATCAACTTGTTACCAGTGGACTTGAGTTGAGCCGTGAGGCTCGTATGGTTTTTCCTGGACATATCCGAGCCCTTTGATAGAGTTTGGCACGCTGGTCTACTTTTTAAACTGAAAAAAAAATGGGCTTTGAAGATCCTGTATTACGATTTATAGAAAGCTACCTGTCATGCCGACTTCAATGCGTTACTCTTTGAGGACAGACCTCCTCTTGGCTCCCCGTAGAACCTGGAGTGCCTCAAGGTTCCATCCTTGGCCCCATACTTTTCTTCGTTTACATAAACGACATCACTGATAACATTACCTGTGACACCCAATTATTCACGGATGATACCAGTGTTCCTGAACTTGTCCACAAGCAAACTTCCACAGTTGAAAGCCTTAATTCTAACCTTGTACAAATCTATCTTTGGAGCAAGCTCTGGCGGGTGGCATTTAATGCAATTAAATCCATTTCTGTAATCTTTTCATCTAAATGACACAAGCCAGATCATCCACCACCGCATCTCCTTGGAAACACACCAATACCTGAGGCTCATCAACATACACAATTTGGATTACACTGTCTAGCAATCTGTCATGGTACCATCATATAACACGCATTGTTAATAAAGACCGTCAGCGGCTTGCCCTTCTGCAAAGACTCAAATACAAACTCTCATAAGATTGTATACTTCTGTGTTTGGTCCTCTCCTCGAGTATGGGTGTGTTCTGTTTGACAATTGTACTGCAAACCTGTCACAATCTATAGAATCTATGCAGTATGAGGCAGTCAGGATCTGCCTTGGCGCAAGTGAATACACTACATGTGTTTTACTTCTTGAAGATCTTGGATGGCAAACTTTGTCAAACTGGAAGAAATGCTTAAAACTTATTCTTTTCTTTAAAATGTATAATAGATTGACTCCACAAAATCTACATGATCTGGTCCCCCGCGATGTTGCAATCACCACTGGACGTCTGTTGAGATATCGCACTGAATGCGCCAAATTAGATTTACCACCAATCGCTCTGGCGTGTCATTTCTCCCCTCTACTATTAATTTATGGAATAACATCTGGGTTGATACTCGCGGCACTGATTCCCTGTCGCAGTTTAATTCTAAATTAAATTATTACTAGTGGTAAATGTTGACGAAAAGCCCTCATACTTCAAACATGGTAGTCGTTCCCTCAACATATGCCATACACAGCTACGTCTTACATTCTCCGTTTTAAACGCCAATCTACATCACGTCAATGTCCTTCCAGCCTCAACTCGTGCATGCTCTCGTCCCTCTGAAGATAAAAAATATTACATTTTTGTCCTGCCCTAAAGTCAAGGTGTAAAGGGTCCACCTGCTTAACGCTGTGTGTCACTTACTTGTTCCAGGCGTAAATCCAACTCTAACAGTTCAGTGTTTAAGTTATATTTTATTAAATATTCTCTTGAAAGGTTGTGATGATTTGTCGGACACTGTTAACGAATACATCTTTGAGGATGTTCAGACATTCATAGCAGAATCTAGACGTTTCATTCTCTGATTTGGTATACAATCAGTTGTATTGCTCCTGTAAAAGCTGTGCATTTAGTTTTCTGTTTCGGCCAGTGTGTATCATATATATTACTACAGTGTGTTTTGATTTATACTGGAGAGCATCCAGATTAGTTTACTCTGATTATTAGGCAATCCATTTAAAACTAGAAAAGAAAGATTTGCTTGAAAGCAAATCTGTCTGTGTGTGAAAAAATTGCACAATTACAAAAATATGCAGTGTTGCAACACTTACAATTTGAGTTCAACATGAATAAAATTGGCAGGAAAGAGACCAAAAATTATGGCTAGATGAAACATTCAAAAGGCAAAATGACCTTGACCTTTAGAGGTCAAATGTAAATGAAAACTATCTGGATATCAGAAGAAATTAGGATTTGCCTGTAAAAAGTATTCTTTATTTCCAAAATATCAGCCCATATGTAGCTACAATTTTAATCCAACATGATCAAAATTGGATGATAATTGACCGAGTTATGGCTACATGAAAATTTAAAACGACAAAATGACCTTGACCTTTGACCTCTGGAGGTCACATATACATTACAAAAATGTGCAGTGTTACAATATATACAATTTGAGCTCCACATGATTAAAATTGGATGGAAGTTGACCGAGTTATGGCTAGATGAATATTTCAAAGGTCCGAATGACCTTCACCTTTGACCTTTAGAGGTGACATTAATTACAAAAATGTGTAATGTTACAATATCTATAATTTGAGCCCAACATGATCAAAATTGGATTAAAAGTGACCGAGTTATGGCTAGATGAATATTTCAAAGGTCCAAATGACCTTGATCTTTGACCTCTAGAGGTCACATGAAACTTATAAAAATGTGCAGTGTTACAGTAGCTACAATTTGTGTCCAACATGATCAAAATTGGATGATAATTGACCTAGTTATAGCTACATGAATATTTCAAATGGCAAAATGGCCTTGACCTTTGACCTCTAGAGGTCACATGTAAATTACAAAAAATGTGCAGTGTTACAGTAGCTACAATTTGTGTCTAACATGATCAAAATTGGAAATTGACTGAGTTATGGCTGGATGAATATTTCAAACGTACAAATGACCTTGACCTTTGACCTTTAGAGGTCACATGTAAGCTACAAAAATGTGCAGTGTTACAATATTTACAATTTGGGTCCAACATCATCAAAATCGGATGAATACTTTGGAAGCCAGAAGCAATTAAACTTTTTAATTGCCCTAATTTGCATAATTTTCAAAATCTTGACTATACAGAACGATATGCAAAAATTCACTGCAGGTGCTATAGCCATGCGAAGTTTGAAGTTTCTAGCTTGCACGGTGTCTGAGTTTAAGACGACACAAAAATCTGGCGGAAAGAAAGATAGGAAAGAAAGAAAGAAAGAAAGAATATTGGGTAAAACAATATATCTGTGTTCACACATGATAAATATGTTTATAATATTAGAATGATCTAAAATTTTGTATCTTCGTGATTAAAAGAAAACACAGATAGGAAAGTTCCTGGCGTGTTTTAAGTCATGAATGTCTACATAAATGCAGCGAATACACTTTGATAAAACCTTTAAAGAGATTTTTCATCATTTATTTAGGCATATAAATTTCACATTGTTGCAACGAATTAATTTTTTCGTGCTGATTAACAAATCATAAACTTTAATTTATTTTCAAGATATGAAATCCTTAGATTATTTACAAAATTCCTGAACAAATATTAGCTTTTAGAACATGAATTAATTAATAATTCTAAATTTATAGGTGTCAAAGGGTAATGGTTGACAGAAAATACTTGCGGTATATATTGTGTCTATGCAAAGGTAGCCAGTCGTATTGAGTAAAGAATGACATACACTGTTCGAATTATCTTTTCAAAAGTGACTTGCATTTCAAATGACACAAAACTAGTTTTAATTGATAAGCACCCCACTGTAAAATTGAAAATATTAAGTAAAGCCCTGAACTACATGATACTATTATTATCAATAATAAACTATATATCGGTCAGTCGCCTAAATTACTTAACTAAGAAGGATTTATATCAATTATTTGCTTAAAAGTTTTAAATGCCTGTTACAGTAGGCACATGACCACATGGGTGCATTAAGCCTAAACTTAGAAACATTGAATGCACATCAAATTCTAATTTTCAATGGAGTTAGTCTGGCCACAACCAATCAGCTAACATGAGTGGATGGATATATACAACTTCCTCATATCAATGGTAGCACGCGTTAAAATAGAAACACATCCCAACATTTCTTCCTCTAGTACGTCACAAATTTTTTCTTTTATATATTTTTCTTTTGATCACAAGCACTGATCTTTGACATAAGTTATGATTCCATGATTATGATGTAGGCTTGTCTTTGACTGCCATGATGTACTCTTGTTTAATGCTGGCGCTTTAAGCTTCTACTTGGCGTTGGGGCGGGGGTGTCGTTCGACCCCCCACCCCCACCACTAACCACCCTAGCTGCATACCTGCAGGTGTAATGATAATCTAACAAGTATACGAACTATTTGTATATATGGTTTCAAGTCGTTTATGAGTTATTTGGAGAATATATGATGACATTTTGGATGAATTGCTTTGCCACAGGACAAGCCGCACAATTGAAGGACACGATGCACATTAAAAAGCAGCTTGTGTGTTTTTGACGTATCAAACACTTTTGGCAATATCTCTTGACATCGTCTTTTCAACATTCAACATTGTAAGTAAGTAAGTAAGTAAGTAAGTAAGTAAGTAAGTAAGTAAGTAAGAAAGAAAGAAAGAAAGAAAGAAAGAAAGAAAATAAATTATGTGTTGACACACACTTTACCAACACAGAGAGGGAGAGAGACAGAGAGAAAGAGAGAGAGTGCAGTAATGCGTTCTTGAAAAATACATGTCATATCTATGCTGAAACCATAGAATTATTTATTCACATACTCCAAATAATAAATAAAGACATTTGTCAAGATCAGTTAAAAGCTTTGATGCCAGCGAAAGGTGAAAAACTGAGTGAAAATTATAATTTTTATTTAGATTTGATAATATTCTACCTAAAGCGAATCCTTATTTAATTTACTCCAAATCCCGAAACAAATGCGTAATTGTGAGTTCACTGTTGTTGTATGCCCCGTATTATATTTTACTCGCATGGTAAAGAAGTTTCGTTCATTTGCTGACACTTATCTTTTCTTTTCTTTTCTTTTTCCCCCATGCCCATTTCATGTAAAATTGTCTCGCTTTTCAATGCAGATTGGCTTCATCTGTTGATGCGGACTGTTATTCCAATTACAACTGCCGTATTCCATTGGAAGGGACAACTTAACACTGCCCTTCAGGAATGCTACTCACTCATAAGACGCATCTCAAGACACAAGAGGGCTAAGAAGGATTGTCAGACTTGGCACTTAAAACGATTAAAATCATGAGACAATATGTTGGCTTGAACATGCCGTCGCAAAGTGGTAGTGCCCGGATTTACCATACCCTCACGACACTGCTAGGAATTTTACAGAGTAACTGTCAAATGGATATACATGTATGGTGACAGAAATGTATGGCTTGTTGTGACTAAAATGCTCGCCTTGTCTGTGCTCTGCTCATATTTAGAATAAGTCATAATATTCTTCTGTTATAGCCACAATGGTATACTATAAGGTCATTATAACATTTTCGATGTACATTGCAGCATATCATTATAGATGAAACTTCGGTGAAAGACTGTATTTTTCTGTTAAAAACGGATAAAGCATACGGACCTGATAACATAGGCCCTAAGCTTTTGAAAGCTTGTAGGGACTCCATATGCAGTCCCCTTTCTATTATTTTGAACAAGTCACTGCAAAGTACTGTATTTCCTGGTGACTGGAAAAATGCAAATCTTGTGCCTTTACACAAGAAAGAAAGTAAACAGTTACTAAAAAATGTCCGTCCCATATCTTTACTAAGTTGCACAGGAAAGGTTTTCGAACAATGTGTTTTTAAATCACTTTTTAATCATTGTGTGGAGAATAATATAAGAAAATTTCAGTCAGCTTATCAACAGGGCAATTCTCCAGTGTCACAACTCTTAGAGTTGTACGATATTATTTTCGAGGCCATGGACTCTGGAAAAATCGTACAATTGATATTTCTTGGATGTTTCACGTGCTTTTGACAAAGTGTGGCAAGTTGAAATGACATCTTTATCTATAATAGATTTGAAGATATTGAAGTTTAAAAATTTCAAAAGCTGCTAATTAGCATAATTTAAATTGCTACAACTTTTGTTTTCAATTCATTAGATGAACAATGGTCAATCTCTATCTATTATAGCTTTGAAGTTATTCAAGATTCAAAATTTCTAATGGTGCTATTTAGCATAATTTAAATTGCTACAACTTTTATTTTAATTCATTAGGTGCGCAATGATCAACAACCCCCCAGTAAAAGTTGAAATGACATCTTTATCTATAATAGATTTGAAGATATTGAAGTTTAAAAATTTCAAAAGCTGCTAATTAGCATAATTTAAATTGATACAACTTTTGTTTTAAATTCATTAGATGAACAATGGTCAATAACCCCCCCCCCCCAGTAGAAGTTGGAATAACATCTCTATCTATTATACTTTTGAAGATATTCAAGATTAAAATTTCAAAAGCCCCTAATTTGCATAATTTTGAACATCTTCATTCCTCTGCACAAAATGGTCAAACTCCTTGTATGGAGGTACAATCATGCCAAATTTGGAGTTTCTATGTAGAAAAGTGTCTGAGAAAAGTGTCAGAAAAATTTGCTGGTAAAGAAGAAAAGAAAGAAAGAAAGAAAGAAAGAAAGAAAGGAGGGAGGGAGGGAGGGAGGGAGGAAGAAAGGAAAGAAAGAAAAGAAAGAAAGAAAGAAAGAAAGAAAGAAAGAAAGAAAGAAAGAAAGAAAGAAAGAGTTGACACACACACTTTTTATGTTTTACTTTTATCAGACCATTGCTTGATTATGGGATAACTGTTCACAAGCGTGCAAAGATAGACTGGAACAGGTATACCTTGCCGCAGCTCGCGTGGTAACTGGCGCAACCCAAACTACTAGTAGAGAAAATTTTACCAGGAAACAAAATGGGAAACTTTAAGCCAGCGGCAAGAAAAACATAAACTTGTATATTTGTTTCAAACAATTAATGGGTTGACTCCTGAATATTTAGCTGATAGAATTCCAGAACATGTCGAATCCACTCATGATGTGCGACATTCGTCAAATTTAAATTTACCTGTAATTGCAACAAACTCAGAGCAGAGAATGGCATCTTTTTTCCATCTGTTATAACCAGTGGGAACAGTTTAGACCAAAATTTAAAAGATAGTGTATCCTTAGCAGATTTTAAAAGCAAACTGAATAAAAAATATTGAGCGTGTTCCAGTCTATTTTTGCGAAGGATCTAGATTTGCCCAAATTTATCATGCCAGAATGCGAATGAACTGTTGCACTCTAAACGCTTTTTTGTTTCGCTGGGGTTACATTGCATCTTCAAAATGTACATGTGGCGTCCCAAGCGAAACTATACAGCACTACCTGCTAGAGTGTCCAAAATATCGGTCAATAAAATTAAGATTCTTCGGCAATTTCAGACTCCGCTAAATGTAAAAATTCTCCTTAATGGTGATCCCACTAAGAACAATGTTTGGAATACATCTCTGTTTGGTAATGTACAAAATTTTATTTTGACTTCAAAATTCCAAACATTGTTCTCTGTTGGCAGAGAACGAGATACAACTCTCTAAAATGCTGTTTATTGCACATAATTTTGCTGTTAAATGGGGTCTAAAGTTCAATTCAAAGAAATCAAAAATATTAATAATTGGTAAAAGAGTAGACCCTCTCAAGAAGTGGGTCCTAGGAAACTCATGGATTGAAGAAGCCAATACGTACAGATATCTTGGTATAATCTTTTCCAGGACGTTATCAGATTTGACGCATGTTAATGAGTATCTAGGTCCTAAATTAAGGAAATTAAGAGGGGACATCACAAGCATTCTTGCAAAGCATGATGATATTAATAGGATAGCTTTTGGAAACACTTTATACAGACACGTCGCGTTGCCGTCACTATTACATGGATGTGGTATTTGGATGGAGAATACACGCACTAGTAAAAAACTGTTACGGTCATTTCAGTACAAATTGGCTTGTTCAATTCTACGGATAAAAGCTGGCCCTGCATATCTTGCAACCATTGGTGATCTATGCTGGTTGCCGTTGTCACTTGAGGCCGATAAGCGTAGAATCAAATATTTTAATTACCTGAAACACATAACTGATTGCCAGAGATTGTGTAATATTGTTTTTAAAGAAATGTTAGGAAATGTGTAAACGCTTTGAGCAGGGCCGGAGTGCATCATGGCCATATTGCGATGAGATCAAAAACATCCGAGAATGGTGACTGGTTGTCCGGATTTAGTCATTTGCGGACCGAAGCATGGAAACTGGATTTTTTCAACCAATTAGACGAATTTCCCACTCTTGATTTGTACAAAACATTCAAAACTGACATATCATCGGAAAATTATATGTTAAACATAAGAGATTTTAATGGCGTCAGAAATAAATTTAGGGCACGTACTGCTACACTTGGTCTCAATAACGACCAAGAGAGGTGGGGTGTCCGTGATAGTTCATGTGATTTGTGTGGTTCACACAGGGAGGACATTTTCCATGTATTTTTCTCATGTTCTACTCATGCAGATACTCGGTCTGATCTATTTTATAAAATTGAAGCGCAGTTATTGGCGAATGGTCTTAGTTTCTTATGGGAAGAGATTATGGCCTCTTCATTAATAAACAAAATGGAATTTTTAATTGGTGATGTTGAGAAGTCACACAGCAAATGTGCATTTCAGATATTTGACGACTGTAGCAGACAATTTCTCAATTTAGCCCTCAGTCGCCGTAGATCAACCTTACAAGTGGAAGGCCATGTGGGACCCACATCGTAGAAGCTCCATTTTTCTATTTCATATGCCTGGTGGGTCTTTAGTCTGTTCATAAGTCTGTATACTTTTTTTAGATTGTATGGCTGTACAGATGTAATGGATGTCCCAATGTTGATACCACGACAGTGGCGCCCCCGATGTAAATGGGTATATCTTGCTCGAATAAATAATAATAATAATAATAATAATAATAATAATAATAATGATGATGATGATGATGATGATGATGATGATGATGATGATGATGATGATGATGATAATAATAATAATAATAATTGAGACCCTTTCCATAAATTAAAACAATAAATGCCCATTTACGTCCACTAACTCTGATTTTTTTTAACACAGCGTTGATTTGCAACTTTTCAAGAGCGTGTCTCTTATGAGTTAAACTTTTATACATGTTTCGGTTATGTTTGTAGAATTATGACATGTTGTACAAGGGAGAGGAATTTGTATAAGTCTCAACTAAGACTTGTTTTCCAATACCTAGTCCTCACGAAATAAAAATATGTTTAAATCAGCCATTACATAATACGGTTGTGCAATTAAGCCATTACGATATTTTGCTGTGTGCATCACACCAGTGAAGTGTGTGTCTTCCTAATCACACAGATTAGTCAAAACATCGATATGAAAAAGTGAGATCCTCTGCTTTTGTATCTAGATATCGAATGAAAGAAAAAGTGCGATCCTCTGCCTTTATACATAGATATCGAATGAAAGATTACATTTACAAGAAAGCGTTTTGTGCTATTTCATATTGCTTTCGCACTTTTCTCACTATACATTAAATCACTTCTGGCACAACCTGATAAATCGTGCAAGTCATACGAAGTTAACAAAATTGGTTTCAACATAAAATTGCATCATGAATGCTATACTAGTAGTTACAAAATAATTGTATGCGGACAATGAACTTGTGATGAATAAAATGTTTTGAATATTGCCTCCGTTGTTTTTTTTTATTTACCTGTTCAATGTTACATTTATGAGGTTTGAAAAAAATATTAGATAAAAAAATCCAAAACTATAATAGTGAAGTCTGTCATCCTATCAAATTTTAAATATTGCAGCCAATCTTATCTTTCCTCCTGAGCCAATGGCAACCAAAATGGAATCCCATTTTAAAACGCTCTCTGAAATTTACACCCAAATGATAGTAAGTCAACATGTGAAAATGTTAACAAAAATGACTTTAAGAAATCGATAGGCTGCACTTCATTGTAAAAAAAAGTCTTATCAAATCCAAAATTTCCTAGCACCCAAAATATTCCTACGTTAAAAGAAATGTATTGGTACTCTACAAGAAAATAGACGTTCAACGGAACAAAAAGACTAAAGTATGGTAAGCCTTCCTTCTCAAAAAGCCCTGTCCGGTATCAATGAGAGTGTTTTTACACCGGTAATTTGGGTGCTTTTTATGTTTATGTTCATATCATTTCACCTCCGCGTGGATATTAGAGCCCGTCTCCTCTGCACTATAAACTCCGTGGCTTTGCCGCCCTCAACCAAATCAGTCACTGGACTCCTCAGAGGCTACAGTAATGATTATAATGAATTAAAACTGAATGCTGCCTTGTGTGCATGCATGCCTTTATATAGGGCCATGTAACCTTGCTAGCTAGGGAACATTTAGACATTAATAATTGTTCTTATTTTGAAGGCACCTAGACAGATTGGTTGTGAAATAGATATTCTTTTCTAGTTTATTATGATTGCAAAATGGTTTCCCATTAGCATGGAGGTCCATGCAGCTTGTTACAAGCAGAAAGAGATGGTATGTGTATTCTGGAGAAATTCAGTGATTTTTAGCACACATTTAAATTCCCCAAGTTTATGTTTGCATGTTACTGCATTTGCCAGATGTCTCAAATCTACATCTGTTAGTTAGGACTTTGTGTTTATCTATAATATTTTTGAAGATATAGAGCTTTAAATACTTTAATTGCCCCTAATTTTGCAAAATTTTAAACATCATGACTATTTCAAATAATATGCACAATTTCATTAGCAGGTCAGTCACCAGGCCAAGTTTGGTGTTTTTTAGGAATTATACATGTAGTGTCCTAGATAGACAGATAAATAGATAAATGATCGAAAGAAAGAAAGAAAGAAAGAAAGAAAGAAAGAAAGAAAGAAAGAAAGAAAGAAAGAAAGAAAGAATTAGTTCTTTGAAAAACAAAATGTGTGGGTTTGCACCCCGACATGATATTGTCACTTTGTGTCATAGAATCTGGTGCAACGCCTGTCTTGCAATTAGAGATGGTTCTTGAAAATATTTCGTGATAAACAAATACAGGCAAAGCAGTCCAATGATGCTTTATGGGGTTTTGCTTGAAATTGTTCTCCTTTTAAACAAGAAAAGAAAAAGAGAAAGAAAAAGTATCGACGAGGATGGGATTCGAACCCACGCGGGGAGACCCCAATGGATTAGCAGTCCATCGCCTTAACCACTCGGCCACCTCGTCAGTTATGCCGCTGAGGCGATCTGTGCATATATATTCATTCCTACATTGTTGCCACCATTTCTAATTTGCCATGTTCCTGTTTTTTCATACATCTACAGTTTTCATTTGTGTTTGCGATTGTTCTTGAATATTAAATGGAAGTAGGTGCCCCGTCATTTTGCACTGCTCCGTGCTAGGAACTTCGGAAGGAACTGAGAAGCCCGCAAATCCAGCCAAGCAGACTTCGGTTGCTGGATGGTCCATGTTCCTCGTACCAATCCGGACATGCGCAGTCCCGTCAATTCCGGACCACCGGGCGCATGTGTGAATGCGTTGCAGGGTTACCAGAAATCTGCCGTGCAGGGGTACCGGCTCCTATCTCCTATAATGAACGTAATATATTACGTTCATGCTCCTATAATCTGATAATGCAGGGGAACAGAAGTTGGAAAATATCGATTTCACGATTGGTGAACTTGTGGTTAACGTATAGGCCTATGGGTGCTTAGATGTTTAACAACCAGCTTGCTTCAGGCAGTCTGAAACTGAAAGATTAACTTCTTTTGCCAAAACTAAACTTTTGGTACAGTTTTGTTTGACACTTGATCGATCCTCAGCCTTGTTCAAGTTGTTGTGCTCGCACTGTATTTACTAAATTACCTACAATCTGAAGTGAAGGACTGAGCACCGGCGGCGCTTCAAACGTCAGAAGGGCAGGGAAGGGACAGAGAGGGGGTGGGAGCAATAAAACTTGCAGGCGTGTGTTCGCGGCCGCTGATCTGCCAAGCGTTGAACTGTGTAAACGGTGGGCCTTTGGTACACATTGCGGCCTTCGGGACGGTAGGAAGAGGATATATCCCAAGTTCAAGGGATTTATCTGGAATCCTGCTTTGTTAAATCCCGGAGCGAAGCGTACGTATTTAAAAATGCTGGATTCCAGATAAATCACGAGAACAAAGGATGTATCCTTTTCATATCATGCCTTCTTGGCTTTCATGAATATAAATGCATTTTAAAATGTATTCATCCAAGTAAATCATGCAGTCCTGTGTTATGTGCAGGGAATATGTGTAAGCAGGTGACATATATATTCCTTGAGAAAACAAAGGAGGCATGGTATAATATTTTAGATATGGTAGGTATATTAGGTCCATGATTTACCATGCTTCGTACTGTACAACTTGCAAGTTACTTCCATCCTCAGAGATGTGATAATGTCTTAATGATATGGAGCTGATCAGATATACATAATATACCGGTAGCCTATATAGGCCTATCGTTTGTGGTGTCCGGCATTCACAACAGTCTCCGGCTCAGGCAGCATCGCAATTGGTAGATTATTGCCCATCACTGCATCAGGATTAAATTTGTGATGAAGATATCAAATATATACCGTGAAAATACATTGAATTCTGAACTAGTTATGCCTGTCTTGCTTATAGATGAATACAGATCAGTTTGAAGGTCGCGGGGTGATGGCAAAATCGGAACTCTTCCCCCCCCCCCACCCCCATCGTAGTGTCGATGTTCATCTGATTGTGTAATAATGGTATGCAAATAAACGTTCATTCAAACTTTTACTCTGATTTCAATGGCAATGCACTCAAAAAAGAAAGAAAGAATAAAAATCCGGGAAATTCAAGATTTGATTTATTGTCACTAATGAGGTCAACAATGTTCATATTTCAAATCTTCTGGTGTATAAAGTTAACTTTTGAAAACATTCACGTTTACTTGGTTCCTCAGTTCTATTATTCATGCTATTTTCATTTCCAAATAGGACATTAATAACATTTTTGTATTCGGTTTCTAAAAAAGTTGCAAACCTAGACTTTCATGTATTAATCAGACGTTCAAAATATGTGTTGCCAATTTTAAACACCGGGTAGTACATTTCAAATTTTATTTTTTCATGAACATTTCTTTGGAAAAACTTCATGAAGGACCGATATTGAAGCGATTATAAATTTTCTATCATGTATTGCATGCGAAGAGACCTTTTGCTATCCTGCAGTTTAATAGAAGTTCAGTGATAAGAGTTTTTTTTTGTTTTTTTTTCAAAAGAAATTACTGTAATTTCTGTTTGTTTGGAAAAATCAGAGAAGCACTCAGTAGGTAAGTGCATTGTTATACAATTTTCTGTTTCCCATATCCAGACCTACCTTAAAAATTACTCTCCACCGTAAAACAAATTATTTTATACCTACCCTGTAAAATTGTAAGAGGTGATAAAAAAATTCAAATTTAGTCTGTATAATAAATGGTTTCTGATAAAGCATCCGTGGTTTTAAATTTTTTCTTATTCAAACTGATTCTAATCTAAATTTGGTGATTAATTATTCCTATTTTTAAAAAACGAAGTGTTGGATGTTGTCTGTGTGCTTAACACTCTCGGAATATCACTGGGCAGAGTTACCAAGAATTTAACATATGTGCACCATTCTGATTTGGTACATCAGGACTCCTCAGGGTTTTTTTTTTTTTTTTTTCGTTTTACCTGAATTTATTTTATTTAGACTTACCTGCCCATATTTTTCTGTTGCTGGACATGAGAATCAAACAATTTTTTAACAGTGACCGCAAGCAAGGATTGTTGACTGATCCAAACAAACATGTTAAACGTTAAGTGAACTTCATCATGACACATTGCAGAAGAAAACAAATAAACAATATGTCAAGATTATTGTCCAAAAGGAAAAAGTTCCTGTGTCTTTACTTGCACTTTTTTTCTCGTAAAGATCAATTGCACATGAAGAAACGTATAAACAATGGAAAAAACTATAAAAGATGATTTGCTGCATAGCAAATCAATGTGTGTGTGTTCAAAGCATATTGGTATGGCAATGTACAACTAGTCCATAACATAGGAGAAGAAGTTGGAATGGCATCTTTATCTAGCGTAGCTTGAAATTATTGGAGATTTAAAGTTTCTAATGGTGCCACTTGGTATAATATAAATTGCTACAACTTTTGTTTTTAATTCATTAGATGTGCAATGGTCAACAACCCTTTACTAGAAGTTGGAATGCCATCTCTATCTATAATAGTTTTGAAAATATTCAGGATTGCAAAATTTCGAATACTTCTAATTCGCATAATTTATATTGCTACAACTTTTGTTTTAGATTCATTACATGCGCAATGGTCAATAACCCCATAGTACGAGTTGAAATGACATCTCTATCTGTAATAGGTTTGAAGGTATTCAAGTTTTAAAATTTCAAATGCTGCTAATTAGCATAATTTAAATTGCTAAAACATTTGTTTTAAATTCATTAGATGCGCAATGGTCAATACTTCCCTAGTAGAAGTTGGAATGACATCTCTATCTATCATACTTTTGAAGACATTCAAGATTTAAATTATCAAATAATTTGCATAGTTTTAAACATCTTCCGTCCTCTAGATCTGCATAAAAGGCTCAACCCCTTGTATGGAAGTACAATCGTGCCAAGTTTGGAGTTTCTATATATAGTAGTGTCAGAGAAAAGTGTCGGACAAATTGACTGGAAAAGAAGAAAGAACTAGAAAAGAAGATTTGCTTCAGAGAAAATCTGTCTGGGTGCCTTCAAGATGAGAACAGTTTGAAATGCTACACTTTGCCATTGTTCAGGCCTCAGGCAAAAATAGACCTGCTAGGATACCAGTCTCAGTCATGGTGCATTGACAGCTCTGTGCAGTACTAGTGGGAACTATAGCCTGACTGGTACATATGGCAGCATCGAGCGGATCTGCTCCTGCATGAACAGAAAGAGATTCTCTGTATTTTATTGAAAACCTCATTAAACAGTTGTTGGCCACCAGGAATTTCAATATAATTCACATGCAAAACACATGCACAAGGCAACAAAACTATAGAATCTCAAAGCAGTAACTTATAATGACCTAATAGACTAGAAATTTTGAATAGATGCTTTAAGAGACCTACATGTATTGTTAATTTTCACTGTACAAACATTCAGCATCAAACATCAGTAGAAAGCAACATGGAAAAAATTTAACAAACCACAATGGCTTTCACTTTCATAACAGTATTTTATTCTCATGACAAATATATCCACAACGAATTAATGATATAACGCATTCATGTATTTTGTCTCATCTGCATATGGCCATAAAGTTATTATCCATATACATATGTATTGAACATGTACATACACATGTAAAATAGCCCATATACACCTGTATCCAACATGTATTATACACAAATAAATTATAGTCTCAATCAACTGCAATGCACATGTAATGTATATAGCATTGTTGCCTATAATTACAAATAGACAATAGTACATCTATGATTCTCTCCGCCAAACATTTTGAGAGAACAATGTTTGCCCAGTGTGCCCCACGTGAAGGGGGAATCATGTCGCACACCACCCTATCTGTGCCAACTGGGTGCCAAGTGTGCCTCATCTACAACATTTGCTTTCAGTGTGACACTCTATTCACCTCCATCTGTGCCATGCAGCACACAAAGGTACATGTTCTAAGATCTTTGCTGATTATTCTAATTTTTTTAGATGCCTGAAGCTGACTAATTTATCTGAGCTCACTAATCTTACTAAATGTATGGTGCTTAGCTTACCAGTTACACTTTTTATCAAATATTGCCTGCTTAACAGACTATTGTTCTGTGTGTCTGACTGCACACCACGGATCAGTGGAGCGCCCACATAGTAACGATAGCGTTACTTAGTCTGTCTTACAAGGCAATATCAAATACAGTTTAAGCAAAACCACTGCTCGTCTTCAGGTGGGGAATATGCATTTTTATGCAGACCCAGTGATACCATCTGTCACATTTATCACATCCTATGGTTGGTGAATCATACAAACATTCTTCTTTACATAATGGGCACCAGTATGTTACATAATTTCTATCCATGTCTGCAATTCTCATATTATTTTCAGTATTCATCTCTTCCCTTCTGGTATCATTTTCGTTGAAATGTGTTTTGTTTGTGTGTGTGTGTGTGTGTGTGTGTGTGTGTGTGTGTGTGTGTGTGTGTGTGTGTGTGGATGGGTGGGTGATCACATGAACAGATTACTTTATGACAGGTGTGCATGTGCTGACTGAATTCTTTCTCACTAAGAAATTTTACTACTGTTTTTTGTTCCAATGTAACACCAACCATATATGGTCCCAGTTTCTGTGCCCCTCTCTTGTCATCCATTTTTTTCACATATTCTTGTGCGTTTTAACTTAACTTTGGGTTTGGTGTTTAGTTTCCCTCTTTTTCATGGTTGACTATTAAATTTATTTGGCTTATGTTCTGTATCTGTTTCCGGAACAAGTTCATCCAGGATACTTCTTGACTCTGATTTACTGTTTGTGTTAGTTTTCACCTGAATGGCGCCAATTGAGATAGGCAAGATTCTAACACATCTTGAGGTCCCACACCTCTGTCTTTACCATTTTAAACCCCCCCCCCCCGACATTCCCTGCTATATTTTTTTTTTTTTTTGGTTTTGTTTTTTTTTGTTGAAAATTTACTTGTGGAACATACAGGTCAGTCTTTCTGTGAGTCAAATTTGGGGTCTTTTAGGGCATAACTTCTTCCTTTCTTCGATAATTAACCTGCTTTGTGTGGTGTTCCAACAGCCTTGCAACAATGAATGCCAGACACCTGTGCAACTAGACCTGCCATGGCAGGTCTTGAGCAAAGAACCCGCACGTGCTTTACTAATTTCACCTTGGGTTGCTTCATGGGATTGGGATAGGAGTTTATTGACTTGATCAAATTTAGGCCTTGAATATAACTCTTGCTTCGGATTGGCATCACCAGAAGATGAACGTGAATTAATTTGGGGCATGGTCGGATGATACAATTCTGTCAGTTTGTTTGCATTATCTTCTGCATGTGCAAATGACAAGACTTACATACAAATGGCTGCAAAAATATGGCTGACCCACAAGTAGAAATGCATAACAAGTGCACGCACATAATTATATATTACGTATGTATGTCTCACTTTCAACATGTTTCTTTGATTCTGGTGCCAGCAGATTTAAATTCTATTCATGAACCGTGTTACATGCAACGTCATTTAATTGGAATACAGTGCTCCCTCTTTATAACTTCCCTCATTAATAGGCGGTTTCTGATATAATACAGTGGATACCTTGGCTCTCACTAAAATGTTTTCCCATTACTTCTATGTTAAAAGTCCCTCTGCTAAAAGGCGGTTTTGCCATAACACGGTATACCCTGTGGACCCCAACACCAGCGTTATAAAGAGGGGGAACTTACTCAAAACATCAAATGTATGGTCATGTTGAATTATGCTTATATATTTTCCATACTGCAAGATTACCTGCTTCCCCCACTGCTCAAGTTTCCATCCACATCTGAAATCAGGACAAGGTAATTGGGTAGTTGTTTCTTTAAAGAGAGTTTTAGGCCTGTCCATGCCCTTTTCACACTTTTTATGAAGAAATTAATGATAAACAATGTTTCTATTAATCAGAAAAAAAATGTATACATGTACACAAACAGCACCTTTCAGTTTAGTAAATAGGAATTGACTTATTATATGTGAAAGTTCCAAGATGAAACAAGTATCACTGCACACTGACTAAAACCAAAATTTGACAATCTTACATGTACAACAGTGTACAAAATCACTCAACATGGTGTAAAAAGCAGAAAAAGGCTAACATACACACTTGTGGGACAGATAGAAGTGGTCTTTGTGGATGGGGTAGCCTCTCTTCAAGGGGAACCACTATACATCAAACTGGCTTACATTTCTGTCAGATCTTTCTGTGTCTTATGAGACAGAGAGAGAGAAAAAGAAAAGACTAGAAAAGAAGATTTGCTTCAAAGCAAATCTGTCTGTCTGCATCCAAAAGTTGTAAATATTAAATGCTACAACTTTTATCCTGTGGTATTTCACATTCCATTAAGCTTATGGCTGGATGAAAATTTCAAAGTCCAAATGATCTTAACCTTTACAGGTCACATGTAAATTGCAAAAATGTACAGTGTTACAATACCCACAATTTAAGCCCTACACGAACCAAAACAGATGAAAATTGACCAAGTTATGGCAAGATGAAACTTTCAAAGGGCCAAATGACCTTGACCTTGACCTTTACCTTTTAGAGGTTACATGTTCTTACAAAAATGTACAGTGTTGCATTCGCTACAATTTGAGTCTAACATGATTAGAATAGCAACCTAACGAAATTTAGTTTTCCAATTTTGACCACCAGGATCACGCAAAGAGATTAAACGGTATTTCGTGAAAAGTGGGACACCACTATCAGCGGGTCATCGACAGCCATATTACAGTGTATAGACGTGAAGAAAGTGGGGAAGTTTGAAAGAACCATTTTTTAATCAAGTTAAAGCTGTATTGTGCCTGAAATATGACTGTGCACAATTGCAATGTACCAGGCTGTAGCGCTGACACGCGCAAATTGTCAAATCTTGACAAATATCCATGGATGTGTAGGGTTACGTTCCACGGTTTAACAGTTGAGCTTCTGCTGTGGTCACGATAGCGTGTCCCACTTGGTAACAGCAGACCAGCGTAACTATGAACTGTCATGCCACCCACGATCGTCACGATAAGGTGACAAAAGGGATAACTGAGATTTCGATAGGCTCCTACTGGATGGAAATTGGCCGAGTTATGGCTGGATAAAATTTTCAAAGGTCTAAATGACATTGACCTTTGACTTTTACCAGCCACATGCAAGTTTCAAAAATGTGCAATGTTACAATAACTACAATTTGAGCCCAACATGATCAAAATTGGATAAAAATTGACCAGGTTATGGCTACAAGAAAACCACCATCGAAAGTGGCCTTTGACTTTGAAATGACCTTTGACCTTGAGAAGACCTCTACCTGAAGTGATTCTTGACCTTTAGATTGACATTTTGACCTAAAATTGACCTTCGACCTTGACATGACCTTTGAGCTTGACATGAGCTTGACATTTGAGATTATTTTTGCCTTGCTATGATCGAACTCCTATACATTCGGAACTACATTTACTATAGTATATAAGATATTGAAGATCTAAAACTGTAATTAGCCCTCATTTGCATAACTTTGGAAAGCATGACTCATCACTATAAAACGGCAAGACTTTATCTATAGAAGTATAATTGTGCCAAGTTTGGAGATTCTACGTATAATACTTTTTAAATGAAATGTCAGACAAATTTGCCTGTAAAGAAAGAAAGAAAGAAAGAAAGAAAGAATTCCTACAAAAACAATATAATTAACGAAGACATAATTGAACATTTTTAGTATAATACACGAACACCTCATTCATGTTTGCCATGTACATTGTTCATACCAAGCTTGCCATGATTAAACAGCCAGGTGATTAAAAAATCCTTGTGAGTTCCCCAAGCCAAACAAGTGTGATAATAGTTTACATTATCGACTGTTGTTTCAAACAACACTGAAGCCCTTGTCAATGCATTTCAACATCAAACAACATTGGCTAGGTTAAACGACTTTTCCATTATTTTTTTTAATGAAATAATCAACTTGGGGTTTTTTTTGGTTTAATAATGGGCAATGCGCATGTAGAAACAACAGGTCCCATGGGGTTCAGTCCACCACTGTGAGACAGGCTTGCATATCCAGTGGACACCTGTCTAAAACCTAATCTCCAGCCATTCAGCAGTGAGCAGAACTATTTTGTAACCACACTGAACCCAAACATGCATTTCCCTTAACAGGGTTTGCATGGTGATTATAAGCTTTTTACATAAAAAGTATTTAGTGATGATTGTTCCTTTAAATACTTCAGCATGTGAATCTGGCTTGACATCATATATAATTCATGATTACAGTCTATATTATCTTATGTCAATGTAACAAACCATTTTGTATTCAACACAATGTGCCCCCCCCCCCCTGTTTCTCCCTTCCACAAGAATACATGTACAACATATTCAGACAATTAACATGACAAAAAAAGCGTTAAACTTGCCACATTTAGTTGCACTTCTATAACTTTTGTTCACTGTCCATTGACACATGTCTCAAACCTACATGTGTGAGGTAGAACTTTGTGTCTGTCTGCAACGGTTTGGAAGATATGGAGCTTTTAAAGTTTTAATTGCTCCTAATTTGTATAATTTTAAACATCATGTCTATTCCAAACCAGGTGCTTAATTTCACCGGAACGTGAGTCATCATGGCAAGTTTGATGATTGTCGGAATGATAGAAAGAAAGAAACAAGGAAAGAAAAAAGACTTCTTGGAAAAACAAAATGTCCGGGTGCCAACCCAGACATAATCAAGAGCCCACGGAAAAACAATGTCTGGGTTGCCACCCAGACAGACAGGCAGACAGACAGACAGACAGACAGACAGACAGACAGACAGACAGAAAAAAAGAAAGAACTAGAAAAGAAGATTTGCTTCACAGCAAACCTCTCTGGGTGCCTTCAAAATGAGAACAGTTTGAAATGCTACACTTTGCCATTGTTTAACATGATCTAAATTTAGTGTATTAGCAAAGTAAAATGCTACAACTTTTATTCTTCGTCCATTGCATGTGGTCATGTCACATACTTACAAAATGAAGTTTAAATGAAACTAATATGTGTTCAATATTTTAATTTAGTGCATTTGCCTAATTTGCATAAATTGAAAGCCTACAACTTAAGTTTATGGCTCATTGGATGGCGCTTTGCCACAAACCTATAAATTGAAGTTGGAATGGCATCTCTATCTATAATAGTTTAAGCTATTCGTGATTTGCATTTTGCATGTTCACTTAATTTGCATAAATTAAAATCCTACAACTTTGGTTCAGGGCTCATTAGATACGGCTTTGCCACAAACCTATAAATCGAAGTAGGAATAGCATGTGTATGTATAATAGTTTTGGAGATATTCAACTTTGAATTTTTTCAAAGCCCCTCATTAGCATAACTTAAAATTCTACAACTTATACTGTCCATTATATTGGCAGGTGTCACAAGCACATTGAAATGTTGAGTATCTGTAATAGTTTGGAAGAGATGGAGCTTTTAGAATTTTAATTGCCCCTAATTTGCAAGAAAGAAAGAAAGAAAGAAAGAAAGAAAGAAAGAAAGAAAGAAAGAAAGAAAGAAAGAAAGAAAGGTTGGGAAAACAAAATGTCTAGGGCTGGGTTCGCACCCAGACATAATTTGAATTCAGGGTCGCACATCTGCCACAATCGAAAAATTGTAATGTGCTTGTAGTTTATGCAACAGATATTAACTTATTCGGAGATAATAACCGCACGGTCATGCGAAAATACAATAAAAAGTGAAAACAGTTAAAGGCCAATCGGATGCCTCTGCGCGTTTCGATGCGGACAATATATTGTTGACATCATGGCTGCCACAGAACCGGATTGGTTGGATGGAGGGCAATCTCCGTTACGGAATGAAGGCACTCAGGAGACTTCATACACAATTGTACGAGTTCTAGGTAGAGGAGCCTTTGGTGAAGCAGTTTTGTATAGAAAGACAGAGGTAGGCGGTCTGTTAGTTTAATATACATGCTTGTATATCAGCCGTCCGGGCCGTTACAGTATCGCGAGTTTATAATCGGTTGTCAAACTCCACCCCAGCTTCAGGTTTCCAAACAAAGTAAGAAGATACAAGATCTAAATTTTTGTGTATACTCAGTGTGACTAAAAGTGCAACATTAACTGGGAGCACAGCAATTTTTACGGTAAAACTCTTATTTTAGGGGCACAGCGCCTTTTGGAACACGGCGCTTTCGATGGATCTTTAGTTCCCACACACATCGATAGACAGCGCTGCGTGATCTGTTTTGTTGTTGCACACCATGGGTGACACTGTATGAGTCGAATTCGTGTGGTGCCAGTGGGTTTGATTGAGGCAACAGACCACGGTTTTGAATCCTCCTATTTTTCATATTGGCATTTGTCAGTCAAGAAAAAATGAACAAAATGGTGTTTTAAAATGTTGTGAACGGCATTTAGCAGATGAAAATGTCAGAAGAACGCGGATGGATTTGTGTAAAATTCACAGCTCATTAATTGGCGATAATTGAAATACGGAACAACACCTAGGTGTCACTGTCAGCAATAAACAGCAAACAGGTGTATACTATGAATGTATGTGCTCTGGCCAGGGGTTAGCCCCAAGGGACCTCCCCACGCTCTGTAAGCTTGCGGTTAGCAAGCTTACAGAGCGTGGGGAGGTCCCTTGGGGCTAGCCAGGGGTCACATCATTGCCCTAGGACCACCAATGAAGCAACTCTGTGATGCAGCAAACCTGACTTAGCTTGCAACAGACCACAGCTATAAATCCTTCTATTTTTCATATTGGCGTTTTCAGTCGAAAAAATCAGCATTTTTGTATTTTGAAATTTTCCTGAAAGGCATTTAACAGATAAAAATGTCAGAAAAGCACAGATGGATTTCTGTCATATAATCCCATGCTCATTGATAATTGAAATACGAAACAGCACCTGGAAAGGCTGGATGTCAGCTTGTGCTCTGGCCAGGCAGGGTCACATCATTGTCCTTTCTCAACATAGAGTTCTTACCTGGCCTGGTAGACAGTGGACCTATGTGACAACCAATGAAGCAATTAATTCTGTGATGCAGCAAACCTGGCTGAGCTAACAGAAGCTACAGCATGCTGAAAACACACTATTTTCACATAGTAATGGACTTAATCTCTGTTGGGATGCGCGTTACCAGCCAATCAAAACTATAGTCGATAACCAGCGTATTTTATTTACACAGAAGCTACATCATGCTCAAAACACAGTATTTTCACAATTACGGACTATCTCCATTAGCATGCACAACCAGCCAATTGCAACTGTAATCTGTAACCGTAATGCGGAGGTCCTTCAGAATCCATTCCTTATCTTGGGAGGGGGGACCCCCTTAACCCCCCTGCAAAAGAGGCTCTTTCTTCTTTGGGGGTTCCCCCCACACCCCCTTTTCTCTCAACACCCGTCTTCACCTATATTTCAACCTGTATTTCTACTGCTTGCACCAACTGGGGAGAGAACCCGGTACCCCTGCATTCCCCACTGTTTGAGCCCAACACTCTACTGACTGAGCCATCGAGGCAGTGGATTGTATTATTGAATGTGCGTGCACTGATGCATGACTGAAGAACGAGCAGTGCCATCTAACGGCCACATGCATAACTTGTAGGATCAACATTTTTGAATGGCTGCCGCAGGATATCGTACACCACTGTACATAATGGATGAAATATTACACTCTGCAGCATAAATTGCATTCCATTAATCTGTATCCCAGCTTCGTAGATAACTTGGCTGGTATGAACTGATTTGTAGATGTTCAGCTGCTGCAGGTAAGTTATAAAACACCCGGGATGGATTCTGAATACCGGCCTACAATACAAAGATAAAAACATACAGAAAGCAGCCAAGTAAAATGTAACAATGTACACAAAAACAGTCCTCTCAGTTCGGTTTCCAGGGCTCAACTGGCTTTCTTGGCAGTGTGCACTAGACAGTGGCACACAAGCGCTGACATACTGTTAAACAGTCCATTGTCTCTGGTCAATGGGCGTGCATGATTGCCCCCAAATCACTACATTCTTCTCCCTTTTTGAAAAATAACAGTTGCAGTGTCTAAATTTTCCATGGGACGAGAAGTTATCATTATGTACGCACTGTCCATCAGGTACTTCGAGGCAAGTAGAGTCACCTGTTATAGTTATTAAACACTTAAAAAACATTAAACGCACTAATGTCCATTATAAAGTTCAATCTGCTGATCCAGCTTAATGTGCACACAAGTCAGTTTCACAGTTCCTTGGTCAACACATTCACAAAGTTCTTTCCGCTTTCCGTGCAATCACAGAGGCTCAACATGAATGGTGAAACACATCTCCTGGCAATGAAAACTGAATTCCATGTATTTGGGTAATAAGTACTTCACTATGAACTGATGCATGTGTTACAGTCTGTGCTTAAGGACACTTCAGACACCAAAAACCTTTGCATGGCCGATTTTAAAATTTTAACGGTTTTTACAAGATGAATGTCCTTTCTATTAGTTGTCAAAGTTTCGAGCTTTTAACTAAAGTAGAAATATAAGAAAAACGCCAAAAACCACACAGGCATGTGGACATCCGAACGTCCATGTGTCATTCTTTTGGTTGCAGCCGCCAAACGGAACAATGCCACCCGTCAATCACACTTAACAGCCTGTCACGTGGCTGCAGGTAGCAACGGCCCATGGCACAAAGACAGTGGTGTCAGGGCGGCAATGCGAAATAAGGCAGCATGCCGAAAGTATGTTTGTGGGCAGGGCAAAGATGCAAACATGGTAACATATCATAGCCTTAGTGGTTTACTTTATATTTATCTTGCTTCTTTTGCGTTCTAATGAAGGGAGACTTTAAATGTTCAAGAGGAGCGGGAATCGTCTGACGATGTCCCTTCAAACTTCAAAGGCCGTGCCGCGATGGATTACCCCAGTGGTCCTTCAAACCAAAGACAGGCGGGCGAAAAAAATTACACCCTAATCAACGATACCCACGCACATAATAATACTTTATCGGAACCCAGGGATGAGGAAATAAAAGTACAAATAAACACATTGAAATAAGCATAAACGTGAACACAAGAGAAAACACACAAACTAGCGTTACAAAGCTCAGGTTGGAAAGAGAAATGAAACTCATTGAGAAAATAACTACAAAATAATGACAAGCTAACTAAGTAAAGTGTAAAGACAAGTCTAACAAGCTAACTACATAAAGTATACAGATACGAGACGAGTATATACAATAAAACACAATCCCTAAAAACGGGGTGAAGAGGTAGGGGGCGGAAGACCAAACCCGCCATCCGTGCACTGAACACGAGCGGCCGCAGGCCGCCCGGCAGAAGCAAGGCAAGGCAACACAACTTTCGTTGCCAGGCTAGAGGTCACGGGGCCGGAAGGGCCGCCTCCATGACGTCACACTTTGAAACCAGACTGTCGCTATCGCCGTTTGACAGATCGCTGAATAATGTTTTCCGTACTTCAAAGGCTCTTTTATTCATGTGATTGGCCAAGAATTGATTGACAACCTCCCCAAATGTTCAGGGACGATGTTTGCGACGTTTTGTACAAATATCAACTCAACTTGAGCAAATGGTATTGTTTCAGAGGCAAATGATCAACATCAAAGGCCTTTGAAGCTTGTTTTCTCAGAAAGGATAATTGGACGAGAGCCCCACCTAAGAATGGTTATTCCAAGAAAACGACTGGGCGAAATTTAATCCGGTTAACGGCTTTTGATTCTTTAATGTCTGAACTGCAAAAACGATTCAGCGATTTTCTAAATTTTGCTTCGTTCTTTTTCTATGAAATGAAGAAAATGAACATCTTGAAAATCAAAGGGAAAATTGAAACGTCAAACTTTCAGGATGGATAACAGAAAAACGAAACCAAATATAAAATATCGCTGGATCGTTTTTTGTTGCCAATATGTCAGGATTAAGATCCAAGTGTAATTATGATTTTATCACAAATAATTAGTGACTTATATCGACATTTATGGGGTGGATGCTTTGCGGTCAACTTTCAATTGTTTATTCAACAATTAACATCACAGACACCCAAATACGGAACATATAAATTCTTTGGAGTATGACGAGTACACACATATATGATATGTTATTCTAAAGCAAATGCATTTTGAGCTAGGATTGACTAAAGTGGGATTTATTTTTGGTGTCTTACCTGTCCTTAAAGTAATTGTTCCATAAGGACCCTTAGCCCTGCGGGAACAGTGGTTCTCCTTGACTATGTAACATGACAATTAGTAATAATAGTCCTAGTCATGTCATCTCCAACTTCCATGTGAGTTACTTGTTGGCATCTCCATCGCCCAGCATGTCAACTGGTACTGTTCTCGCATCTCCCAGCAGGTTACCATGCATCCAGTCAAGTCACATCTGCATGGCCCCTGAGTGCATTCAAATATCAGGACCTTCTCTCTCCTCTCATAAAATTAGGCTTGCTAGCTACTTGCCTCATATTGAGAGAGTGAATCTTGGAGTTGGAAAATTGTGTGACTATACATAAGCTCATCCCCAGCTATATAATCCTGCAAAGTCCAGATATAAAGCAATGATTAATATGTCCTTACAGAACTGGCAACGTATATGTTAGTTTCAATGCACATGAACATAACATGAAAATTATATTTATGTATCATTTCTGTATTATCTTATTCAAGCAGTTAGCCAGACATAATCCGACCCACACTCCCCCAATGGAAGAACCCATGTTCTCATCAATATTCACACAATGTAACTCAACTAATCAGATGAAGTCCGACCCGTTGAGAGTTCTGTGTACACAAAGTTTATTTACAATCATATTCTCACTAGATAGTCAGAATCCAACCCACGAGGGATACAAAATCACAAATGATAGATGTACAGTACTGTAGGAAAATGCTAAAATGTGCCTTAAAACCTGCCAAGTCGAAGGTATGTGAAAATCGAACAACTGCAATACCCGAACACTTTTTTTCGGTCCCAAATATTTTACGTGTACTTTAAAGATGTTCAGTACACCGCGATATGTCAACCATTTATGGTCCAATGCCTCTATACAGTTAGAGCTGGTATTTGTTGATACCTGCACTAGCTGCTGTTCGCTTTTCCTACTTTGCACAGTTCCGTTTGAGAAAAATGGATTGTTTACGAAGAGTGAAAAGGAAAAAGAATGGGCAGTTTGTTAACAAATGCCAAAACAAAGGACTAAATGCTTTAAAACAAGGCAGAATACGTCGAAACACAGCAGTGGTAGACCAAAACATAAGGATGGAAACAGTGAGGACAGAAAGAACTATCGCCCAATATCAGTTCTGTCAATTATGAGCAAGATTTTAGAAAAGATCGTACACGAAAGTTTCTACACGTTTTTAAACTCACGTGATCTTTTAGTAAATCATCTATCAGGTTTTAGACACTTGCATTCCACTGGGACTGCACTTGTTGAGTTTTATGATGAGATTCTTTTAAACATAAACAACGGCAAGCTAAACTGTGCTATATTAATAGATTTACGGAAGGCTTTTGACACAGTAGATCACAAGGTTCTTATCCTAAAACTGAAAGCCTATGGTGTTGAAGGCACCTCACTTGCCTTCTTTCAGTCATACGTTTTCAACAGGAGGCAATGCGTATCTATTGCAGGGAAAATATCGGAGCCTCTCCCTGCATCCCTCAAGGGTCAATCCTAGGGCCGTTATTGCTTTTATTATTTATAAATGACCTGCCAGATACGCTTATGGATGCTCAGGCTCATCTTTATGCAGATGACACAAGCATTCTCTGTTCGGACAAAGACATTGGGGCACTAAGTTTGAAATTAAATCGAAATATGGCTACGGTCTCTGAATGGCTCTATCAGAATAAGCTTGTATTGAACATTCCTAAATGTCAATCAATCTTTTTGGTACCCACCAACGTCTTTCAAAATGCAATATTGATGGCTACAATGTTTCAATTAGTGGTTCAAGTATACGACAGGTCAATGAAGCTAAACTGCTTGGTGTTATTTTTGATTCGGCATTGAGCTTTCAGACATTGACAAAATATGCAAAAAGATTTCACAAAAACTTGGACTTCAGAAGTACCTAAGAACAATTCTACCCCAAGACTACACGAAACTACTGTTCAATGCAATCGTTAAACCCCATTTTGAGTATTGTGATATTGTATGGGGTAACTGTAGTGCAGGACTGTTTGACAAGGTGTACAAGCTCCAAAAACGTGCGGCTCGAATACTCACTGGTGCCTCTTACTTAGATCACACCGAGCCCTTATTCCAACAACTACAGTGGAATACTTTATATGACAATTTCAAATTCCACAAATGTATTTTAACATATAAGGCTTTACATGGGAAAACGCCCTCCTATATTCGTGATAGATTGGTCTTTACAAGTGACGTTTCCACACGAAGTACCAGATCAACCAGCAAATCCCTCCTATATGTCCCTAAACCTAAAATTGATATATTTCGCAATAGTTTCTCCTACTCCAGCCCCTTCAATTGGAACAAACTTCCGGAATCTGTTCGTCTGGAACCATCACTGGAAAAGTTTAAAAGTAGCTACTGGAATACCGAGCCTTGAATTTTATTGACATTCTTCTTTTTATGTGTATATATTGTAAATATTTATTTCAGGGCCAAAATGTAAACTAGCGTTACGCTAATTTTGTAACCCCGGTGAAATAAAGTATATCTATCTATCTATCTAAAACGCATGTGCACAACCAGCGCACGCTGACCAAGCCACCGTCGAAAGTGCCACGCCCTACCCCCAAATGCCACATGCACATGTAAACACTGACAGTTATAACTGGGACGAGGGTTGTAGAATAGTGGAACTAAGTGTACTAGCCGATAATCTTGTATGCGAGGAATGTAAAAAAAAACATTGTCCCTAAAAATACAGAATCCTAAAATCGATATGGCTTGGCCAGTGTACTTTACATTTCTTGTGAATGTGGTACGATAAACGCTGTCCCAACTGGGGGGGGGGGGGGGGACCACAGTAATACCCCAGCGTCAAAAGGTGGCACAGGCATATTTGATAATGTGCTGCCTGTGTTACCATTCGACAATGTATTAAGGCAACTATAATTTTGATATTCTTATTTTTACCTCTTTTTCCACATTGCTGTATTGCACTATGGAGAGAATCTTAAGATGTTTGCCTCTTCTCAGTAAAACTATGAAAGTATTTATTATGACTGGAATATAAAATTAACGATGTACTGCTGTTTACTTAACCTACATACATGTATATTGATGTGGTACCGAAGTTAGACAATGAATAGATACCTTGTACCTATGAACTTAGAACAAATTAAGTCAACATGCATGAATTTTTTGTACAATTGTAGAAAAAATAGCACTGTATGATATCTTTTTTTGTTAATGAATGAAATCAATACATATTTTGGAAACCCCCTACAATTTTTCAGGGATTTGCAAATATTTTTTCTATTTCAAACTTAAAGAATAATGTGAGCACTTATACATTGTTGCAAGACGAGATGAATTTAAAGTCACATTCCAGCATGTTTTGTCTACATATTTGTTATTAAAAGGCTTGATATACATTGCATACACTCATACTGAGTTATTTTATGCATATTTTTGCATCCTTAATTTATTTTTTTGCTTTTACCCACACATATAATGTTTGCTATCAAATTTCTGCAGTCCTTACATGTAGCGCCCCTAGCGACAAAAGTAGCACCGTGACATGCCAATTTTTTGCTTGCATTTTGTTTCAAATGCCAATATCTTGGTTCACACCAAAAACCAGAGATTTCTAAATTCTTTTGACAGGTGTACTGAACGTCTTTAATAAGAGAGCAGAGTGTTCGACCCTGCAAAACTTGAACACCTGTCAACCCTGAACACCAAATTTGGGTCCCAAACCTCAAAATGGACCTGTGAAAGTTGAACATTCCCATTATTAAAATGAACATTGAAAAATAGCAAAATATTGCAAAATTCACTGTTTTTATGGTCTTGTACCTTATTCTTGCTTTTCATGGAATAGTACTTGAACATTACACTGTCAGGGTTATTAAGGGTTTCTTTGTATGTCATCTTTGCTGCAAGTAGGGATCTTTTAGCTCACTCTTGGTCATAATATATGAAAGAAAGCTAGAGTAATCAAATAAAGTAGCGCATCTAGAGAGCAAACATCTAGATCTTTTCACTTCAAAGAAAAGTGTACCCTGTGTTGCATTTACACATACCGGTACATGGTGTAGCCTGCTCAGTGAGGTACAGACTGCTCAGTGAGGTACAGACTGCTCAGTTATGTTTAGTTTTGTAAGGGTCTGGCATGAGCATTGTTTTAGGATTAACCACTTGTGAGGTTACAAACACAATGTGAATTCATTAACAGTTGCAAACTGTTATAGGTGTTAAAGGATTAACAGCTACTCTGATCTACCTCTGCCTGTTGTAACCCAAAGCTGCCTTCAGTATTTCCTGAGAGAGTTAGCTAACTAGACTGCTCTTGGTTTTGTGAAATTTAACCTGCTCGTGGGTGTGAAGAAATGGCAGCAAAAAAGAAATTGTATGTGTTGACATTAGAAGAAAAATATATATCTGTGTCGCATACCACACTGACTGTGTCACATTTTTCCTGCAGCATATGTTCCAGCATTTGCTTACATTGGTCCAAGTAGAGTGACCTATATGTAAGATAACTATTTTGTAAGTACAGATAGGTTGCCGAAGCTTGCATCTCTTGGTACCTACATGTTACATGTAGTAGCACACCATTCGTGCAAGAACATTCTGAAGTTTTGATATTCATCCGTTGATAAATTTTGGAAAATACTTGCCTGCAGATGATGAATTTGAGTGCTAAATTCCTCTTTGTGGATTGAGAGAAAGTGCTCAATTGTATGAATAGGCAGCCATTGCTCACACCATGATCTTTCAAATTAAAGTGTTTGTGTCAACACACACTTTTTTGTTTTTCCTGAAATTCTTTATTTAAAGTGTGTGTCAACACACACTTTTTTGTTTTTCCTGAAATTCTTTCTTTCTTTCTTTTTCTTTACCGGCAAATTTGTCCGACACTTTTCTCGAACACTATTATACACAGAAACTCCAAACTTGGCATGATTGTACCTCCATACAAGGAGTTTGACCGTTTTATACAAAGGAATGAAGATGTTTAAAATTATGCAAATGATGGACATTTGAAATTTTAAATCTTGAATATCTTCAAAAGTATAATAGATAGAGATGTCATTCCAACTTCTACTAGGGGGTTATTGACCATTGTGCATCCAATGAATTTAAAACAAACGTTGTAGCAATTTAAATTATGCTAATTAGCAGTATTTGAAATTTTAAAACTTGAATATCTTCAAAACTATTTTAGATAGAGACGTCATTTTAACTTCTACTAGGGGGTTATTGACCATTGCGCATGCAATGAATCTGAAGCAAAAGTTGTAGCAATTCAAATAATGCTAATTAGCAGCATTTAAAATTTTTAAACTTGAATATCTTCAAAAGTATTATAGATAGAGATGTCATTTCAACTTCTACTAGGGGGTTGTTGACCACTGCGCATCTAATGAATCTAAAACAAAAGTTGTAGCAATTTAAATTATCCTAATTAGCAGTATTCGAAATTTTCAATCTTGAATATCTTCAACACTATAATAGATAGAGATGTCATTCCAACTTCTACAAGGGGATTGTTGACCATTGCACACCTAATGAATTAAAAATTAAAGTTGTAGCAATTTAAATTATGCTAATTAGCAGTATTCGTAATTTTCAATCTTGAATATCTTCAACACTGTAATAGATAGAGATGTCATTCCAACTGCTACTAGGGGGTTGTTGACCATTGCGCACCTAATGAATTACAAATAAAAGTTGTAGCAATTCAAATTATGCTAAATAGCACCATTAGAAATTTTAAATCTTAATTAACTTCAAAGCAATAAAAGATAGAGACGCCATTCCAACTTCTACTCCTGTGTTATGGAATAGTTGTACATTGCCATACCAATATGCTTTGAAGACACACACACTGATTTGCTATGCAGCAAATCATCTTTCCTAGTTGATTTATTGTTTTTAAAATGGTTAAAGAAACCACAGAAAACTAGTCCTATTGTCCCAGACATTGATACTTTCACCCTTCACCCTGTTGTTGCCATCTATACTACTACTACTAATAATAATAATAATAATAATAATAATAATAATAGTAATAGTAATGATAATGATAATAATGATGATGATGATGATGATGATGATGATGATGATGATGATGATGATGATGATGATGATAAATAAACAAAATTGTTAAAATCCGTCAAGATTTATCCAAAATTACAGTCATTTATACACCCCGAAATGTTCACTTTTTGGGTGTTACGGAGAGCCAATTTTATTTTTTCTGACACTCATACTGCATAAATTTTGAAAAAAGGGCAGATATTTTAATTATTTTGTACATAAATCCAAACCATTTGGTCTAATTACGTTTGCAGGTCACTTAACCTGGAGTCTGCATCGACAGTATGAATTTGTTTCAATATGTCTGAAAATACAGTTTTGTTACAATTTTTAGCTCTGCTGACTTGTCAGTCAGCAGAGCTTAAAGAATCCGTTTGCGTCCGTCGTCCATCCGTCTGTCCGTCCGTCCTTCCATCCGTCCTTCCGTCTGTCATTAGACTTTTTATATTTTCGACTTCTTCTCAAAAACCGCTGCATAGAATGTTTTGATTTTCAACATGGATGATCCCCAGGTGGACCTCTACCAAGTTTGCTAAGGAGATGATAATGCAATAATTTTTCTATTTTTTATGAATTTTTAAATTTATTTTTTGAAAAAAATTAAAATTTCTTCATCTTAAGAACTACGAAGCCAATTGCTTTGATATTGCACATACGGTCATCTGGGGTCAACTAGTTCTTATTTTGGCCACCAGGTGGCGCTGCGATTTTTTCCTATTTTTTCATGAATTTTTGCGTGTTAAGGCTATTTTTGACTTCTTCTCCAGAACAGCATGATAGAATTGCTTAAAATTTTATCAAAATATAGTTGGACATTACACAATGAAAGTTTATGAAAATAATGTGGATATGTTAATTTTTGACAAAGTTATGTAATATCAGACTTGGTGACTGTAAGTGAGTGCTGCCACTGTACACCGGCAGCCATTGAAACAGCAAGGTATGTCAATTGATAATAGATGTACTACCATCAGCAGAGCTTATAGAATCTGTTTGCGTCCGTCGTCCGTCTGTCCGTCCGTCCTTCCGTCCATCCGCAAAATTTATTTTAAGGACAAACTTTGCTACCACTCTACATACATGTATATAGTTGTGCAAATCTAGACTGCAGTCCATGTGTTCCAATACTGTAAAAGCAGATCCCAGTCAGCAGAGCACAGGATCATCATGATCCTCTTGTTTTGTTTATTTTTTGGCCAAATCTTCAAAAGTCTTTATCCTTGTATATACTCAGCCAATTGCTTTGAAATTGCATAGGGACACTTCTGGGTATGAGGGGGATACATGTTCAGTAGGTGAGTGACCTTGACTTCATTTCCAAGGTCACAAGGCGAGGTGCATGAAATTTACTGTTTATAGGGTAACTTGAGAACTATTAAGGGTAGGACATGCATATTGTACATGCTAGTTGTCCTTAATAAGGGCCAGACTTAGACAGTAGACGAGTGACCTTGACGTCATTCCCAAGGTCATAGGGCCACTTGCTCAAATTTTACTGTTCACCTGACAAGTTAAGAGCTATTTGAACTTGGACCTTGATGTTGAACATGATGGTTGTCCTGAGCAAAGGCCAGACTTAGACAGTACATGGGTGACCTTAACCTCATTTCCAAGGTCATTGTGACCCAGACACTTACATGAATCTTGCTTTTCATTTTGTAACTTGAGAACTGTGGAAGGCAGGACCTTCATGTTGAACTTGTTGTTGGTCCCCTATTTAGGAAAGATTGATACTGTACATTAGTGACAGTGACCTCATTCTCAAGGTCACAGGGCAACTAACATGGATTTTACTGGCTGTATGATAACCTGAGAAGTATTTGTACTGTGACTTTGATCTTGCACATGGGGATGGCCCTAAATGAAAGTTAGATTCAGAATAGGTCAGTGACCTTAACCTCATTTCCAAGGTCATAGGGTAAGTTAGTCAGCTGAGCAAAGGACTGTCACAGTCCTCATGTTAGTGGGCAGCCATGCTTCAATTACTTCAAGTGCCAAACATGAAGACAGAATTACATGCACTATTTTTCTTTGCTATATGTTACAGGACAACACATTAGTGGTGTGGAAAGAAGTTGACTTGAGCCGTGTCAGTGACAAGGCACGGAGAGATTCACAGAATGAAGTAGAAATCCTGTCCATGCTGAATCACACAAATATCATCTCATATTACAACCACTTCCTGTATGAAGAGACCCTGCTTATTGAGATGGAATATGCCAATGGTGAGGTCCCATATACATAGGCCTCTCAATGTACAATGAAGTTGGAGCATACGAAACTGTAAAAAAATAGAAAATTGCCCTATGAAGGAATGGTTATGTGTGAAAATTTAAATATGGTGCTATCCAGGGCACAATTAAGTTACTCTTTTTTTTTTTTTTTTTTGACTGATGGTGAAATGTACTCACTGGATGGTCTGGATCTTGGGAATGCCACATCGAATGTACTTGAGGTAAAAAAAAAAAGATAAATGAAGTAAATGTATTTCATTGTGTCAGATGAAGAAACGGCTGTATTTTTAACATAAGTCACATTCAAGTAGCATGCAATTTGGCTCGATTTCTGTCACCAGGTGGCAGTAAGTGCCATAAAGAGAACATACACAGATTTTGTAAATCTGTAAATAGTTGTGAGAGCTAGCCGTGATAAACCTGAATTTCAAAACTGTTAATTTTGAAACTATGTTGGGCAATAAGTTGCTTATTGCTAGGCCTACAATATACAATTAGAGTCAGTGGAATACAATGAGCAGGTTTGAAGTAAGACTGCTGCTTGCCTTGCTAAAACAGACTGCAGTGGACGGGCTGGTGAGCATAAAATTCTGCCCACAGATTTCTGGTTCTCATCCTAGACCTATGAAAGTGTTGCAGGATGTTTGACATGCTGGGGAAACTATGCTAACTGCTTTGCTATCATTCTTACAGGTGGAAATCTAGCTGAAAAGATAGGAGCACAAGGAACACAGTTATTTCCTGAAAAAGTGAGTATGTCATGATGAGAAGTACTTTGTGTGTTATTTTAGATTTCAGTGTGTGCCAGATGTTATCACTTGTATCTTTGTGTCCAAGATCATATGCCGGCTTCCTGGCACCTGATATGTGCCCTTTTTTATTAGAAATATACCTGTTCTGTACTGATACCTCATTTGTCTACATGTATATATGTATGTAAGTGTATGTGCACCGCTCATGTCTGTCCCCCCATCCCAAAACTTTTACGCCAACAGTTTTCAATTAGCCCAGGACTTATAAGGTGTATGAAAATCTAGGTCAAGTACCATATTGGTGGCGCTACCTACAGTATTATGTAATATACGGGTCAAAATGTGTGAATGCTCTAACATCTTTAATTTTTTTGGTGGGATTATGGGGGAGGTCAAAATCTTGATCAAGGTTGATACTAGTGGTGCTACCTATAGTTGTACAGAAACCATTAGTCAAAATGTGTTCAAACTTATTGAAATTTATTACTTCAGCAAAGGATGGAGCTAGTCTTACATAATTTATAGGATAGACACCTGTATGTATCATGGCTTAAACTAGAATTGAATGTTACACATTGTGGATGACACATGACCTACTTGTTCAAGGTCACCCGGACTATAAAGTTGGTAGAAGTGAGTAGCTAGTGGTAGGCCTTGAACATTTAATAGCTGTTATGATGTGAATGAAACATTACATGTTTATTACAAACACAAATCACTATTGTGCGTGAAGTACGGGTGGCACCACCTGTTGCATTTTATTGATAATTTGCCAAATAGATGGTATACACATTAAATTCACTATTTTCACAATGCCCTATTATTAAATTTACAAAATTGACTGGAAATATACTTTGGATCAAGACTCATAATTTGTTTTAATATGAATGACCTTGACCTATTTTTGTAGGTCACTGGGCAAACCATATACATGAAAATGAGTTGTAAATGCAACAACTCTTAAATTTTCAATGTAAGCACATATAGCTTTCAGAAGTGAAAGCAGATATAAGAAAGTAAGTTGAGTATTATGGAATATAGGGGTCAAAATGTGAAAATTTTCTGAATGTTCTAAAATCTGTAATTTTTTATGGATCTTGATGAAATTTGGTTGGATGGTGGGGGTGGTCAAAATCTCGATCAAGGATGATACTGGTGGTGCCACCTATAGTTTTACAGAAATTATGAGTCAAAATGTTTTGAAACTGATATGAAATGATTATTCCTGCAAAGAATGCAGCTAGTCCCTATAATATGTTAGCAGAGCACTAGGCTGATGGGCCTCTTGTTACATTATTTTAGGATGCAGCATGTGCTCTACTAAATCCTAGTGCTGTAAATAGTCCCATATGATTGATACTTGTATCTTGTCACATAATAATGAACTGCAAATTAAATCTGACGATCTTTAAATAGTATCTGGTTTTGAATTTTTTTCTTCATTGTGAAATGTTCCCTTGTTTTCAACCAACAGCTTACTAGGAATGTTGCCTAACTTCTAAGCTACAAGGCCATGAGCTAGAACTTTAAATGTTGAGGAATAAATTATGAGGTACCAGATTAAGTGTACATTTGTATGGGGTTTCTCATACAAAAACAGATACTGGTACTTTCAAAGACTGGCACACACACTCAACTTCAAACACCACACAAGAAACATTCTCCTATCACTACATAACCTACCCCTAACCGTACATATACAAAGTCAAAGCAAGTTTTAAAGTTAGAATGAAACTGATGGTGCTCTTTATTAGTTTAACGTATCCAAAATGTACAATGTGTAAGCACCAAAGCTAAGCAGGTTGGCATCCTCTCTGTCTCCATCTCTTCAGTCTCCTCAGATCAGTAGAATAAAATTCCATAGAACACGTAACAGATAATGTATTTTTCTTAATAAGTCCACTGAAATGTCACATCCTTGAATGTCCAGGCAAAAATGTGATAAGCAGCTTAATAGAAAATAGAAGTCAACTCTCCTGATGTGCAGTGCTGGAAGTCTCCAGTTACATACGCAAACTCATGACCTCGTGACCTCAGCCCATGACCTCTGATGTCTGTCAGTTTGATGCGTCAATGACTGACAGCTTCTTCAGAGAAGTCCAAGTGTGAAATACCATTAGAATGCCCATTGACTTGCATAGTAAGCAATAGAAAAGGTGCATTAACCAATAAGTACTCAAATTTAAAAAAAATGTTAGAAATCAGGAATCCACAATAGTGCTGCCTAGGGAACATCTTTGCTTGACCATTTTACAAGGAACATATCCACAAAGTTTCAACGTAATCTGAGAGACGGTTCTGGAGAACAAGTGACAAGCAACAAAAACACACAAAAATTCATAAAAAAAATTGAAAAAAATTGCAGCACCACCTGGTAAACAAATTAAAAACAAGGAGTCCCTAGGAGTGTTCTTATGTAATATCAAATCAATTGGGTGAGTGGTTGTGGAGAAGATTTTATAAAATTTGTCCAAAAAGAGAACAAGAAAATTCGTTAAAAATAAAAAAATCACTGGAGCATGACCATTTGAACAAACCTGGTAGAAACTCGCCGAAGGTACATTGCAAACAAGTTTGAAGTCAGTCTGGATGAGGGTTTTGGTGAAGAAGTCAAAAATGTTAATTAGCATTAGAATGCCCATTGACTCGCACAGTAATCAATAGGAAAGCTGCATTGACCATCAGTACCCAAATTGAAAAAATCGTTAAAAATCAGGAATTGACAGCAGTGCAACCTAATGAACAACTTTGTTTGACCCTTCCACAAGAAACATGTCCATCAAGTTTCAGCTTAATCGGAGTGACAATTCTCGAGAAGTCAAAATGAGCAAAAGCACACAAAAAAAATCATTTTTTTTTTTAAAAATCACAGTGCCACCTGGTGAACAAATTCAGAACTAGGAGTCCCTGGGAGTGTCCCTGTGAGATATCAAAGCATTTGGGTGAGCGGTTTTGGAGAAGATGTTTTAAGATTTGCTCCCCCCCCCAAAAAAAAAAACAATCACTGGAGCATGACCATTTGAATCAATTTGGTAGAGACCCACCCAAGGCACATCCCCACCAAGTTTGAAGTGAATCTGGCTGACAGTTTTGGAGAAGTCGAAAATGTGAATTGTGAACGATGGATGATGGACGGATGGATTGTTAGTCATAACATAAGCTCAGCTGACTGACAAGTCAGCTTAGCCTAAAACATGAAACATCAAGATGAGATAATGTATTCATTTGGTAATAACTACTGTGCGTGAGCTTTTTGCTTTCAAAAACAAAACTTACATTCTACATGGATGTGGTGATCAAGGTTACAAGACAAATTTAAGCAGAAACTAGAAAAAAATTTGCATCAAAGCAAATGTGTGTGTGCCTTCAAAAGTTGTAAATATGGCCGCATGAATATTTCATAGGTCCAAGTGACCTTGACCTTGACCTCTAGAGGTTGCATGTAAATTACAAAAATGTGCAGTGTTGCAATACCTACAAGCTGAGTCCAACATAATTAAAATTGGATGAAAATTGACCAAGTTAAGGCTAGATGAAACTTGCAAAGGGCCAAATGACATTGACCTTTGACCTTCAGACACATGTATATTACTTAAATGTACTTTATTACATTATCCCCTGTTTTAAGCCCAACATGAACCAATTCAGATGGAAATTAACAACTTGGTCAATTTTCATCCAAGTTTAATCATGTTGGACTGAAATTATAGGTATTGAAACACTGCACATTTTAAGCTCTGTTGACCAAAGGTTGCAGAGCTTATGCGACCGCTCATGTCTGTCTGTAAAGTTTTGTTCATTAGCGCAATAGCGTCCACAGTTTTCAAGTTGGCCCAATATAACTTTCAGGACTTATAGAGTGTATGAAAGTCTAGGCCGAGTTCAATATTGGTGGGGCCACCTACATTATTATGTAATATAGGGGTCAAAATGTGAAAATCTTGTGAACACTCTAGCATGTTTAATTTTTGGCAGATCTTCACCAAATTTGGTGGGATTGACAGAAATTATGAGCTACATAATGCTTAAAACTGTAATTGGTGACCTTTTTGGGGAACTGTGACCCAGTAATTATGGAGTTTGGCCCTTGTCCAAGTGTATTGTTTTTCGTCAATAACTCAAAAAGCTATTATTCGATTTGAACAAACAGGCTATATATGGAAAGCTGGATGTTGGGCGCATATTTTGAACATAGCAATTTCTTAATCTGAGTTGGAGATCAAGGTCAAATCGCCAGTTTGAAAATTGGGGTCATTTCATAAATGCTCTGCACCCCACAATTCTTGAGATAGGCCCATGTGCCCTTTAGGAGTTACAAAGTATATGAAAATCTTTGTCAATATTAGTGTTAGTGGCGCCACCTATAGTATTATATAATATACAGATCAAAATGTGAAAATCTTGTGACTACAGCACTGTCCTCAGTTTTCAAGTTAGCCCAATATAACTTTCAGGACTTGTAGGGGATATAAAAATCTATGGCTCTTTCAATATTGGTGGTGCCACCTACAATATTGTGCAATATAGGAGTCAAAATATGAATATCTTGTCAACACTCTAGAATGTTTAATTTTTGGCAGATTTTCACCAAATATGGTGGGATTGTGGGTGAGGTCAAAGTCTAAGTTGGTGATGATATTAGTGGCGCCACCTACAATTTGATGGAAATTATGAGCCAAAATGTGTTTTAAGATATGAAATTCCACATCTTAAAAAGTAATTGGATTAGACTTGCCAAATTTACAGGATATATAGACAATGTGCAAAGCTAGAATCATATGTAATATGAGTGACCTTGACCTTTTTTGTGGGGTCACCTGAATTTGTTGTCTTGGCACATGCAACTGTATTCATCACATGAGTTGCACAAATAAGCTATGATTACATGTGTAGCATAGTGCCATCTGGTGGCCAGTTTTGACATTAAGCTTTATATGTTCAGAAGCCAGTTGAGGACTCGCAACTTTGAAATGAACAGGTGCAATACAGCCACAATGCCAGCAGAGCATTAGGCCGATGGACTTCTTGTTTGTAATTTACATGTGACATCTAAAGGTCAAAGGTCCAGGTCATTTTGCCATTTGAAATTTTCCTCTAGCCATAACTCAATTTTTATCTGATTCTTATTATGTTGGGCTCACACTGTAGATAATGGAAAACTGCACATTTGTAGGTCAGCTGACTTGCTAGTCAGGCAGCCCTTTTAGGAGGCTCAGTCGTCCATCTTAAAAATACTTCGAAATGTCATATGCACTCAGCTTCATGAACACAGGTCAATTCAATTGCAACCTTGATTTTGTGGGACAAGCTTAGGTCAGCTGAGCATGAGCTGTTCATGCAGCCCTCTAGTTGTAATGTACTTGTGACCTCTAAAGGCCAAAGGTCAAGGTCATTTGACTCTGTGAAAAATTCATCTAGCCATAACTTGGTCAATTTTCATCCAATTTCAGTCATGTTAGGCTCAAATTGCAGGTATTGGAACACAGCATATTTTTGTAATTTACACGTGACTCCTAAAGGTCAAGGTCACTGGGACTGAAATTTTCATCTAGCCATATTTATATTTTTTGAAGACTGACAGATTTACTTTGTAGCAAATCGTCTTTTCTAGTTTCAGCTACAATGGTAGAAGAAGGCTAGTATTTAACAACGGGCAGATATGTGGTGGGCACATAGGCTGGAACCAATGGCATGTGTACTACAAGCTCATGCTGTGCTTGTCAGAATTCTCTGAGCTGTGTATTGTCACGCGTCTGATAGCTTCGTGCATCTAAACAAATAGGTCAGCGTATGTATGAGACGATTGAGCCGCATGTAACAGCTACATAGTTGGGTGCCGGCAAGCTACTGTCTCTATGCGGCCAGTGGCATTTGAGCAGCTCGTACAAGACATCTATTGCCTTTCAAGCCAGACTCTGTTTATGCGTTCTGAATCTTGTGATAAAAATGATACAGCCCCACTACATATCCTATAAAGGACCAGAATGATGCAAGAGACAGAGATGAAAGCACTGCAGCCATTGCCCTTGTAGTTGCCTGCTGAACATACCAATCTCCATGTCTCCTCCACAGCCCATGTGTAGTAGGTTAATGTGTACAGAGCATGATCTGCTCAGGCAGTCCTTTCAGCAAAGGGCAGGATTTTGGGAGTGGGAGGCCTGTGCGGCCATCATGAATCTTGTCAGGCACAGTGCAGTGAGGTGAATCAACATAAATACCATATTCATTCTAATAGTAGCACATGCCCTAATAGAAGCACGCCCCCCACTTTCAGTCCAAGTGGTCTAGATTCAAAATTAAGATTTTTCCTGTAATTTAGCAAAGATGATACTTCCAAATGAAAAATTAAATGTCACTGCAGTATATTAATCTTTATTTAACACCTAAAAGAAATGTACAGCCTTCAAAACCTTCAATCAAGAAAAGTACTTATTCCATAGTCCCGTGAAAACACTGCAAGATCTGGCAAATCTTTGCATTGGCACAGCATGCTACTATTAGGATGAATACGGTATGTGTTAAGAAGATACATGTACATATATCCCAATGTTGAATAATCTTCTCACTTCTCTGTTCTATGTGAATTAAATTATTCTTGTGAGAGCAATGTGTTTGTTCAGACAAAATAAAGTGGGTGTTCTTTTATGCTTTCTAGGAGGTTATCTGGTATTTCTACCAAGTGGCAGCAGCAGTAGCACACATCCATGAGTATGGCATCCTACACAGGTAAACATTAACATCATCTACAACTAGAAGCTGCATTATAAATTGAAACAAGGAAAGATTAACCCTTTCCCTCTTAAACCAGCCCCAAAAAGCAACTGCTGGTCAAATAGCATGGGCTTCAATGTTTTGTTATATATTTCAGCAGTAACGAAAATCAATTTGAACGAAAGTTGTAGGTAAGACGTAGCAAGACCATGTACTCCAGGTACACAACTTTCCTTTGTGCCAATGTGTGCCAAGGAAAGCTGTTGACTCAATCTTGAATTCAAAGGTGGAAAGGCTGAGTTTGTAAAAATGTATTGAATGGAGTGTTGGCAGCTGTTATCAACTTCATATGCAAATTGAAATACTTTGGTATAAAAAAAAAGGTGGCATTGAAATATACTTTTGTATTTGATATAATGTATTAATGTAAAGTTACAGATGATTATAATGCATTCCCACTGTGGGGGAAGCATAGGCCTGTACTGTTTAGTCCTTTAATCTGCCATGTATCTGATTTCCTTATATTTTGGTCCCCCTTTGACCTATATCCTCCTAATTTGGTACAGATTATCTATGGGTCTGGGAAATTTCCTCCCATATCATAATATAACCTTGAGCTCAAAGGTCATGGTCAAATCCTTGTTGCATTTTTCTGCTGACTCAGCAATTTTCGCATATTGGCTTATACCTTCTTAACTGTGTATTATAGGGCCAAGGTTACTCTTAACCCTTCCTCTGCTATTTATTGTGTTTTTGTTTTTTTACCTCAACTGACTTGTCAGTCAGCTGAGGTTTTGTGAGGGTCCGTCCGGCGTCCGTCCGTTGTCCACAATTCACATTTTCGACTTCTTCTCAAAAACCGTCTGCCAGATCCACGTCAAACTTGTTGCAAATGTGCGTTGGGTGGGTCTCTACCAAGTTTGTTCAAATGGTCACGGTCCAGTGATTTTTTGATTTTTTATGAATTTTTTTGTTCTTTTTTGGGTAAATCTTAAAAAATCTTCTTCTCCGAAACCGCTCACCCAATTGCTTTGATATCACACAGGAACACTCCCTGGGACTCCTAGTTCTTAATTTGTTCACTAGGTGGCGCTGCATTTTTTTTCTTATTTTTTATGAATTTTTGTGTGTTATAGCTATTTTCGACTTCTTCTCCAGAGCCGTCACTCAGATTAAGCTGAAACATGGTGGATATGTTCCTTGTAGAAGGGTCAAACAGAGCTGTTCACTATGTGGGAATGCTGCGGATTCCTGATTTTATATGATTTTTTCAATTCTGGTACTTATCGGTCAATGCAGCTTTCCTATTGATTACTATGGAAGTGAATGAGCATTCTAATGCTAATTCACATTTTCGACTTCTTCTCCAAAACCGTCATCCAGATTAACTTCAAACTTGGTGGCAATGTATGTTGGGTGGGTTTCTACCAATTTTGTTCAAGTGTTCATGCTCCAGTGATTTTTTGATTTTTAATGAATTTTTTTGTTCTTGTTTTTGGACAAATCTTAAAAAATCTTGTAAGTCAATGGGCATTCTAATGCTAATTCACAGGACAACTGACACGAAATTTACTGTTTACTTGATAACTTGAGATCTGTTTTGAGTTAGCTACACATGTTAATTATTGTGTATGAAGGTCATGCTGAGACAGTACATGAATGACCTTGACCTCGTTTGTGGGGTCACAGTGCAACATACATGAATTTTACTCTTCATTGTAGCTTGAGAACTACTTGAACTTTGATGTTGCACATGTAAGTGTTCTTCTATAAAGTTCAGACTTACTCAGAACATGGTGTCCTTGATCCTTTCCCAAGTTCATAGAGCTGCAAGTGTGATGAATGTCAAGATCAGCTGAGGCACGGGCTGTTCACACAGCCCTCTTGTTGGTTATTGTCTGTCATGCTGAATTGAATCTTGGGATCGCTACATAAACACGATCTTCAGGGCATCCACATGGACATTTAATTACGTAAATGATAGACATTATATGCTCATTTCTGGTCAATCAAACCACATAGTTTTTTCTGCAGAAACAATTTTGTTGCGTAAATGTAATGATTTTGTTCATACAGGCTTCAAAAGAAACATCCAATCAATTGTGTATTTTGTGGCATCAAATTTCGTACAATTCTCTTGCCAGTTCCAGGCATGTTTGGTATTAATGGAACTGGCAGAACCTTGTCAATATCATTGTGCTGCTTTGGTATTGGTTTAATGTTTATTCCTACCCACCAAACATCATCATCTTGCATAAATTTACTATCTCCGAGGTAAAAATCTAAGAATAGAAGGCAGCGAGATTCTCGCCCGGCTTCAGGGCACTAATTGGCTCACAGATCATGCAAATAAGTTTGCAAAGTCGTGGCAGTGCGCACTTTCAACAAACAAGCATGGCGGAGTCGATCATTCAAACCAATGGTACTTTTTTGTTTCCGTGTCACATAAGTACAAAAATGTAGTGGCATATTGGTGGCAGATATTTTGAAAACATTAAGAATGTTCCAGGTTAACCACTGAAAGAAATGCAGAGTGGAAACTGCGTGCAGTCAATGTTAAAATGGGAAACTCGTGCACCAGTATGCATTGTCAATAAATCTCTGCGATGGTCTGTACTAAATAAATGTGTCATGTGTGTTGGGGTAAAACTGTTGATTGGAAGTCATACCCAGTCTATATATAATTTGGTGCAATTGCTCAATAGTTATGAAACCACTGAATGTGTTGTACAACTGCAGGAGAACGTGCCATGTTGCCATATCTCGGTAATTATGCGCGCTGAAAGTTTATCTTCAGCATGTCCTGCATTGGGTAGATAAACTCGCCTGCAGCATAGGAGAAGCAAGTATCGTTGGGCAAGTTTTCTTGCCCGTAGCAGAGGAAGGGTTAAACTTTAATAGGAAAATACCAATTTTGTCTGGTTTATTTTAAACCTGAGTGACCTTGAAAGGTCAAACTGCATACATTCCTGTTGATTACTGTGTAAGTCAATAGGATGTAATGCTAATTCACATTTTCAACTTCTTCTCCAAAACGATTGGCCAGATTCATTTCAAACTTAGTGGTTATGTACGTTAGGTAGGTATCTGCCTACCATGTTCAAATGATCATGCTCCAATGATTTTTTAAAAATTTTTAATGGGTTTTTTTTCGCATTCCTGTTGATCACCATGTAAGTCAATGGGGTCTGCAATGGTAGTTCACATTTTGAGTTCTTCAAAACTGTAAGCCAGATTCACTTGACACTGTGGGTACAGATACTCCATAGATTTGGGGGGAAAAAGCTGTAAAAAGTTGGTTCATTAATGATAACTATATATTAACTTGATATATAAAAGTCAGGTAACCATGCATTGGTGCTTGTCGGGTAATTCCAATGGACAGGTCTCATGAAAATGTTGCAACTTTTTACATTTTTCATTGTGTAATACATATTCACCTGCATTTGCAAAAGTTACACCAGTCAAAGATGTGAATATTCTAATATCAAATTGTAGTGTCAGGAATTGGTAGGAATTAAGATGTATCGTGGGATAGAGAGGCGCCCTCTGAGCTCAAGCCATGCCTCAGCTTGGGATTTTGTGAAAGCAACACATCCGTTGATGGAAATTTGGATTTTTTCCCTCACAATTATGATACAAATGAAAAGAAACAAATAAGAAGACAAAAGATTGTCCTATAAATTTGGGATTTACCATATTCATCTTAATAAGCACATACTCCCTAATAAAGGCATCCCCCTCCCCATTTTTTTTTTTTTTTTCAAAGAAAGGACACCCCACCCCCCCCCCTCCAATAACCCATAGTTTTCAAGCAAGTGGTATAATGCATTATTACTCTTAGGATCTACACTTTTTTCACCTGTGGTGGATGATTTTTTTTTTTTTGTTTTTTTTTTGTTTGTTTGTTTGTTTTGTTTTATTGTAGCACATTGTGCACTTACATGTATTAGGATGAATATGGTATTAGTTGTGTCACCTTCAAAGATCACTGATGTCATGCTGGGGGATGCATAATGTTTTTTGCACAAAAAAACTCGTTTCACCAGTTTTATAATACCTGTGATGTGTAAGTTTGAGAGGTAACCAGTAAAGACTAGTTTCCCCCAGCCTTATCGGGCGGCAGGGTATTATTGCCACATCTGTGTGACAATCTCTCCCTCCATAACCCCTGCAGATGCAACTACTGTTGAACATTTGAAGTGAACTACTACATGTGTCATGATATTTACAAGTACAAGCTTATCATTGAAAGATTGACTCAGTCAAACAGTCAGCAATCTTGATATATTTTCAAGGTCACAAAGGAGTGATCATATTTTTACTCTTCCATGATGAAATGTACTGTTTTTTTCCACATATCGTAGCTGATCTATGAAGATTCACCTGTGACAAGTCCCAGATATCATTGGAATTTCTTGAAATCGTGAACAATTTTGATCATATAAAATAGTGAATACCCAAACACATAACTGAGTTATTTAGTTGTGTGGTAATCAAGGACTGCTTTGTATTTCAGGGATGTCAAGACACTGAATATATTTCTCACAAAATCTGGGTTAGTCAAACTTGGAGACTTTGGTATATCCAGGATACTAGATTCAAAGAGTCAAATGGCAGAGTCAGTAAGTATAAGTGTACATAATTTTATCAAACTTGCTTTATAATGTTATTGGAAGAGTCAGCAATTATAAGTGTCTGTAACTATGCCCCCCCCCCCCCCCCCCCCACTGGAGGAGGGGTATATGGTGATTGCTTTTTCCATGTGTGCGACCATCTGTCGGTTTTCCTCTATTCATGTCCAGGCTATAATTGGCTAGTCCTTCAACTAAGTGCATCTGGATATTAGGGTGTGTCATGCAACAAGAGTATGTCACCAGGTCAAGTATCTGGGTTACAGTGGTATATCCTATTAAAATCATGTCTGGACTTATATTCCTTTACTCATTAAAACAGTTTTGTGAAACTTCATGCACATACATATCTCGACCCAAGGGTGTGTCATGGAACAAAAGTAGGTCACTAGGTCAAGTATCTGGGTCATAATTGGGCCTTTAAATAAAACTGCAATATAGTCGGTTGTGTCCGGGCTATAATTCACAGGTGCATCTGGATATAAGGGTGTATGATGCAACAAAAGTAGGTGAGTAGGTCAAATATCTGGATCACAGTGGTTTATCCTGTTAAAATCATGTCCGGACTGTAATTACTTTACTCATTAAGTTAGTTTCATGAAACTTGATACACAGACATATCTTGACCCAAAGGTTTGATTTGGAACAAAAGTAGGTCACTAAGTCAGATATCTAGGTCACAGTGTTGTATCCTGTTAAAATCACTGTATTTCCTTTACTCATTAAGGAAGATTTATAAAACTTGATACAGGCGCACATATCTTGACCCAAAGGTGTGTCATGTAAGAAAAGTAGGTCACTAGATCAAATATGCGTCCTTGCATCTGTCCATCTGCTTTTCATGTCCAGACTGTAATTCACTTGTCCTTGATTAACATTGTTCGTGTTGGTGGGTTTAATTTTTGAATGTGGGCCATGTGATTGTGCACTGTTGGAGGCTTTTTTTGTGGAAACATTCAGTTTCTTAGAGCCATCCGTCTACAATGTGTGTGCACTCTAGCTTCAGAATTTTGTGAGGCAAGGCATTTATATTGCACAGGAAAATATTCCCCTGTAAGGGCGAGTTTAAGTTGAAAGATTTCATATGGCACAGCTTCCATTTGTTTGTGCATCCATCTTTTTGTCCGGCTATCTGTCCAGCCACATTTTGGGGAAGGGAGATGGATCCTGCAATCTTTGATTGCATTTACTTAATATCAAACTTGGTTAATGTGAATGGCAGAGTCAGTAAGTGTACATAAATTTATCAAACTTGGTTAATGTTAATGACAGAGTCAGAAGGTGTAAGTGTACATAATTAATATCAAACTTGCTTAATGTTAATGGCAGAGTGAATAAATATAAGTGTACATAATTATGTCAAACTTGCCTACTGTTAATTTTGCATTCATCTAAATGTATCAAGCAGAAAATAACAGGGCCACAAATAGTAAGACACTTACACAAGAGTTCTGTTCCAAGGGCTCTGTTCTTGTAAGTTAGCTTAAACATTGAGTGTAGATTCCCAAATGGAGGTGAAATTTTGCACAGTGCAAATGTCACCAGGAGCACATGAAGAGTTCCCAAGTTGAATGTACATCAATTTGAATAGAGTAGTACCTGCTATCTAAGACCACCCTGCTGCCAGCCCCAAACAGTCACATACTGCAGGTGGTTTTAAATTGGAGGTGCATGTCCAGGTGTCCCTACCACACATTCCACAGGTCAGAATACATGTACATTGTACCTGTAGCAAGACATGTAAAGACCATTAGCATGTATGACCATTAGCATGTATGACCATTAGCATGTATGACCATTAGCATGTATGACCATTAGCATGTATGACCATTAGCATGTATGACCATTCATACTGTAGGTCATAAGATGATTTGTTTATTATTTTGACAGAGTTTATCTAGTAGAGAAAATGAACCTGATACCAACAAGCAGTCCAAGCTTTTTAATTTATAGGTATTTTTACTTGTGTCCATATATTTATTGGGAATTATTGCTCCAAAGTTGCCATCAGATGAGTTCATAGACAGATTTTGGTAATTTTAATCACAAAAAAAGCAAGTTTGATTTCGATATCAAAGTGATTTCTGGCCACACATTTTCTGCATTGTTACACACACATAGACGAGAAGTAAACATGTTGAATGAGCTTAATAAACAAAGGTTCCCAAGTTTCCTTAAAGCTGATTTCAATGCACTTGGCACGTGGTCTTATGTTGTTGTCTGTTGTTTGGGGTCTGGCTGATGTACACACTGCGCACTTCTTGTGTGACAGGTTTTGTATTCAAGTCTATAACAAAATTGATGAGTTTAACTTTGAAGTAGTTCACTATCCTTTCCCTGACAGTAATATTTTGGAAACTATTGGATATAACACATTTTTGTCACAAATTTTGAGATTTGGTGGTATTTGTTCTAAATTTCAGGACTTGGCATTAGTTACGTAACGTTACCTCTCGACCACCATTGCCAAGACCTCAGTGTCTGGGAATGACGCCTAAGAAATCAAGTTGAGTTTCACTCAGTTGATCCTGAAAACCTGACAGTCCCATGGCCCCATCTCTCAGTTCATGTGGAAATGATGGTGTCTCCCAGTGTGCGTGCTCCCCATCTCATCCATCCTTTTTCAGGTGCCATTTGTGGCTTGCCTTGCAAGTTGAAGCTCCGCAAACTTTCATTCACACTCACTGCAGTTGTGCTTTACACACACTCTAATCTTCAGAAAATCTTTTCTCAGCATTGCGGGAATCTACGGATGCCTAGATAGCTGATTTCCGTGATCGGATACCACAGAAATAGAAAGTGAAAATTTGGTTGTTTGGATTGTGCTTAGATTTTCAAGCTGACGTCCCGGCAAACAGAACACAGAGAGGGAAGGCAGTGCACACCAGGCTATTGCCTCCTTTTGGAGGCAGTCCATGGGTGTTGATCCAGTGACCACTTTGTCCGCATCCTCATCCTAAATGGATTACTCCTAACTGGAGTTATCTAACAATGCTTTTAAGTATTCTGGCACATTATTTTGCAAGAGATCTTTGGCATCCCTCATATCACCCTCAAGTGAATGGTCTGACCCTGTGGATTTTACTGTCAAGTGGTCATCTGCAGAACCATGGTTCCCCAAATCCGACAAACTAGCTTTTGAGGTATCAGTGTCAGATAATACGCCATCCAACAAAAGAGCACTGCCCATCAGTGTGCCAGGTGTCAGAGCTACAAAGGCATTGCCCACATTAACTATGTTAATGGGAACCCTAGTTAGACCTGGTACTACAATCGATGGTAAAAGTAAGTTACTATTAACTGGTACAGGTGTTATAACATAATCCCCTGGTTGTACATCCTCAATAACTGCAAGACCTTGACTCCTGCTATTAGGAGGGACAACCAATCTTTGATGGAGCACGACCTTGTGTACAGAGTGTTGGGTGGTACCATTACGACACAAAGTGGCAGGTATTACTGTGTCACTCATAATAACAATGTTGTTTTTAAGGTCCACCATACATCCCTGTGCCAGCAAAAAATCCAGCCCAAGAATGACAGGTGTGTGATTGGGGCTACATATACATCAATGGGAAATGTACTTTTCCCCACTGAAAGTCTAACTTGCATCACAATTGTTGTCTCCATCCTGCTTGATTTGGCAGCTCCTTTCAGAATAACTTTTTCCCCTTTAGTGGAATTTTAGCCCAATCTCACTGGCAAAATCTACACTGACAACAGTGATCGGTGCTGCTGTGTCCACTACAGCTTGGGTTTCCTGAAAATTGACTGTCATGGGGATTATGATATTGTCCCCGTTACAGTATTCTGGAAATTAACTTCCTTGAGTTCAGGTGCGGGGATTGTATTATTATTGTTCACACCTGAGTCAAAAATATCTTCATTTACATTGTCTTTGTTACTATTTACATTGTCCACTGGCTTGATGTCCTGTGCCTTGGCTTTACTGTCTTATGTAGCAGCCATGACACTGAGGGGATCATCCTCAAAGGAGACAGACTTGACAATCCTCTTAGTACCATACACAATTTTACAATGTTGCTCGTGAATCTTCATGATGTTGTACATGTACATGTAGTGCTGTGTCCAAATCAGGGGGTTCTTTATTTAACACTTCCAGATGGAGCCACTCTTTGATGGGTAGACGCCCGCAGGATTGCATCCTTGGCCAGATCCCCAATGATTTCGTTCACACCCTGGGCATCAGGGTAACTGTCACACACCAACTTTTGTGCTCCTTCAGCTAAGTCCTCCAGACATTCATCCGGCAACTGCTGAAGAGAGGCAAGTTGCTGTCTCATTGTAGCTGGGGGGATCTTTCCGTCCAAACCTGCTGTCTAACTTAGCTGTGAGATGTGTCAAATCCTCCTGTATCTCCACATTCAAACTACCAAAGTAGTGCACTGCCCTGCCCCACAAACGTTCAATGAGCTGATCTAGCTTATCATGCTCTGCCCAGTGATACCTTATTGCCATTCTGTTGAACTGGGCAATATCCGACCACCAATCCTGCTTGTCATCATATGTGGCCATCTTTGGTGCTGATGGTTCAGGCGCTTGACCACAGTCTCCAGAATAAGCAAGAACTCTATGCTGGTGAGGATGAGCCTGTCCAATTTGGAGTGGTGGCACCGGATCGTAAACTTGACCCACATTGGAAACCGGCAAGTGATGCGTAGCCTCCACCCCCCCCCCACACCCCCCGGAACGGTGACAACACTGGAGGCTCCAGAGTATACGTGTGTGGGTGTGCCGGTACAGGAGTGAAGACAGGTTGTGCCGGTTGTGGCATATATTGTCCCTGTTCCCAAGGGACATTGCCGGACGGTACTCCTGGTATTGGTACCTGTTTGGGAAAATGTCATCCTGGAAACTGGAAGTGGAGGGGGACAATTCTGTTGTCTGGTTGTGACCATTCACTTTTGTGCAGAATATATACCTTGAGGTACCATCGCGGACAGACGCTGCAACATGTTATCATGAAAAACAGTTGAAGGATCCTTCACATCTCCTCCTGTAACAATAGAGGTGCTTATCTTGCCACACTTACATTTCTCCTCCTTCAATTCGGAAAGCTGCTGTTCGAAATTTGCCTGATTTTTGCTCAAGGACACCATCTTCTCATTTAAATGATTAAACATTCCCTTCATGGACTCTTCTGTTTGTTGAACAAGACTCCTCCTAAGAAGGTCCTGCGTTTGTTGCAAGGGAAGTGGAACATCAGTTGAAGAATGTGGCATCCCACCGGATGGATTTACTGGGGATGGCAATTGAAAATTATCCTCAGCGAAACAAATATCTCCCGAGTCCAGTAGTCTTTGCCAATGATCTTGTGGCATGATGTTAGCCTGTATCAATGTACAAGAGATGTACGAGTTCAAATCACAAACACTTTATTGAAAAATAACAAGGTGCACAAATAATTTTATAGTGCATATAAAATGATGGTTTAATTATGGCACATTGCATTAAATCACCTATGTTATAATGGAATATACTCTTCAATATGCATAATCAACTCAATGTTCAATATTTCTAGTAAGCTATGTTTGTTTTTAAAGTAGGTACACATATGCACAAAATTGGTGCTAAATGTTAAACTGATACACATTACAGAAGAGTTTCCAATACACGAAGATTAAAATGTAGAATGTTGAAACGTAATTTAATCTATCATCAGTTTACCAAATTGATCCCAAACTTACAAGTTCAACGAAAGAACTGACTTTTTCATAATTTAATTTAGTTTCCTTTTCCTGATTCTATGTACTTTGTACCGGTGATAAGTGTTTTATTTTTTTTAATAATATTTTTTTCTTGTTCCTTGCTTTGTCAAAGGTCACAATTTGCTTTTATGTAATATCGGTACAAATATTTGTTATATCTGTGGACCGCTGGTCTGTAATAAAGTTATCTCGAATTTTTAATCTTGAAAGAAGTTACAGCAGTTGTTGATACTGTTGTGTCAGTTCAAATTAATATTACATGTGCTATTGTCACTTATAATCAACTGATGTATACTAAGGTCTCTAGTGTTATGTAGGCTCATCTCTATACCAAAATTTTGGCACTCTACTTTTATGTGTATTCAATAAATATATTTATGTTTTTGCCCAACCCCAGGTTAGAAACCAGACAAGTTTTCTAGCAAACTGAATGCTCCTGAGAGAAAAGGAAAGAGACAAGTACCATGTGTTACAGCTAAGTCTGTGTCTGTTCATTACTAACCTGAGCTCTTTTGAAACTTTGTTGTTTCTTCTTCAGAGGTTGAAGAGAGAGTGATAGACCCCAGTGAAAAGGGGGCTGTTCTGTGATTGGTTTATTTGTGATAGTTTCCTTTATCTGATAGGTCATCCAAGGTGTGATCAAGTTGCAAGACTTCCCATTGGTGGGTTTGTCTCAATTGTTAAGGTCATGTGACAATGTAGGGGTTGTAAAGTACATGAGAACCTATAGGTACATGAGGACCAAGGACTTGCAAGGGCTGGTTGCCATGGTTGCATACAAGACTTCCAGTTGATGTATTTACTTTAATTGTGAACATCATGTGACATGACAATGTAAGGGTCATTGAGTACTTGGCAGCCCTTTGTGGTAACCAATGGTTGCTTGTCATGGTTCCATGAGCCTCTTTGGTGTCACTGTTGTGGATGGTAAAAAGGACAGATGAAGACAAAGTAAATGTGACAATCAGTTTTAGGACATATTATATGACAATGGCTAGGTGCGTTTATTAAGATGGGGTCCTTGTGGGTAACTTAGGGCGGGGTGGGGGGTCAGGGGTCTGAAACTGATACTGACTTAGGGGTAGCCTCTTGACAAATGGGCCCTAAGAATGTAGAGCATGCACGAAGGGCGTAAAAATTAGAACCCATGGTCAAGAGTGCCAGGCTAACCTGTCCTGGATGAACATCAAAATTGTGTGGATCTCTCTGAAGATCATTCAATTATAGCAATCTTATAAATGATGTGGACATTCTGTGTCTTATAACCACTTATATGTCGATAGGCCCGCTTAATTTTAAATGATCTGAAGATCCCTACTGAGTGTTGGCAGCATGACAGGGACACTCTGGTATGTATTCGTCCCAGCATGGTGCCCTGTCACAACCAAAACTCCTGGTTTGAGGAATAATGAAGATCACAGCAGTAGCAAATCCTCTTTCCTTCCTTCAGTCACCAGCACTTTGTCAGACATTTCAGGTGGACACTTTTGTACCCAGAAACTCCAAACTTGGTATGATCACACCTCCATGCATAGAGCCTTGTTGAAGGGTACACCTTTTGAAAATTATGGAAATTAGGGCCATTTGAAAATTTAAATCTTGAATATCTTCAAAAGTATTATAGGCAGTGGTGCCAGTCCAACTTGTATTTGTTGGTTTATGCTGTTGGCACATCCAGTGAACCACAAATGAAAGTTAGGGGTAGGGGCACTAAAAAAGCTAAAATGTCCAATATCCTCAAAACTATTACAGGTAGAGGTGCCATTGCCATTTCAATTGATAGGTTTGTGCTGTAGGCACATCCAATGAACCACACACAAAGGTGATAAGTTTTTAATTTATGCTAATTAGGAGCACTTGAAAATTTTAAATGTATAATATCTTCAAAACTATTGCAGGTAGAGGTACCATTCCAACTACAATTATAGGTCATAAGTGCATCCAATGAACCACAAAAGAAAAGTTGTAAAAATGTTAATTTATGTCAATTAGGGGCACTTGAAAAGTTTAGATGTTGAATACCTTCACCACTATAAAAGGTAGAGCTTCCATTCCAGCTTCAATTTATAGAGATTTTGTGCTGTATGCACTAATAATGTGGCGCAAACAAAAGTTGCCAAATATTAATTGATGCTAAATAGAGGAAGAAACTAAGAAAGTTTAAATGTTAAATTTCTTCAAAGCTATTGTATGTTTTGGTGCTATCCAACTTCAATTCGTAGCCTTGTGCTGTAGATTCATCCAGTGAACCACAAACTAAAATAGAATTATCAGTTTATGCAAATTATAGATGCAAGAAAAGTTTCCTTGTTGTATATCTTTCAAAACTATTATAGGTAACGGTGCCATTCCCTATTTAAGTCATAGGTTTGTGCTGAAGGCACTTCTGATAAATGACAAACAAAAGTTGTAGCATTTAAATTTATGCAAATTTTGGAGGCACACAGACAGATTTGGTTTGAAGGCAATCTCCTTTTCTAGTTATGGGTTGATTGTGTAGATCAGTGTAGGATGGGCTGTGCACAGAGCCCACCTGGTGAAAGTGCCTCCTCTCAACTGTGTTATGTTACCTTATGTTTCAGTATGTTGGGACGCCCTACTACATGTCTCCGGAATTGATCAAAGGAGAACAGTGAGTATTCAAATTGAGTCTTTCAGATCAGGTGGTCTTTTGGAATATGCTATTTTCATGTTTGCTAAATGTAATGGTCCTTGTCTTGAGAGACCACTCCATAAAGAGACCACCTGGCTTGAAAGATCACCTTATCAAGATGCTTTGCTACATGTATGTATTTTCATATTATTTATACCTACTGAGAGAGATGACAGTTGGGTCATCCCCAGGTAAGGTTAGTAAAGACAGGGAGGAATCACTTTATCGTTATTTCTCTCCGTGCCACAGGGGGCATGTGGTTGTGTCCGTTTTGCCCACTTGCTCTTCAGCTTTGTCAACACGTGGATGCTGACATGAAAATAATTTTACCTAATGTAATCAAATGTGGTAGAATTATATTTCACATCAAGGTCAAGGTCAAGTTCGAAGATGGGTGAACTTGACCCAATACAGACTATGTGAAATTTAACCAGGTCAGAAAATCCCTACGGGATTCTCCATTATGAAAGCAAGGCGCGCACAGGACTCTTGGTAATTTGAGCGTCGCTTGATTTACTTCCTGTGAGGGAATATCATTTCCTAATACATGTACAGTGTAGTTGAAACATGAGAAATGGATACAGATTTTTTCAAGAAAAATGAAGCCTTTCGTGGCTCAAGAAATATATGAAAGAAGGGGGAGTTACAGTGGATTGAAGAAATAAACCAACTTTATTTGAACTGGTGTAAAGTGCATTTGAAGTATTCCACAAAGCACATCAGCTTAGACATGAGGTTCAGACTCAAGATGACTCTACAGAAGACACCATACAAAGTAGAAGTGTCAGAAGAAAAAGTGCTTCCAGACCTGGAGGAAATTAGGCAAGGTTGGAAAACAGACCCCGGAGACTTTCCATTAATCTCTCAGACAGACATATTTCTGTATCTGAGTGAAGCATGTAGGTGCCCGCGGCAGTGACTCGATAGATGTATTTTGAAGACATCAGGTACCAGCTGCACTTGGAGTGCCACGTATACCGGGCCATCATGTTGAAACTTGATGGATTTCTGTATGTGAAAGCTGAGAGTGTACTTGTGACACGACAATCTGCCGCTGCCTACAAGCGGTGGGTATTGCTGAACAACTGTGGCAATGTCTTTACTGGGAGCTGTACTGGTGTTAGTATAATTTCTTTTTACGTTGGCGGTGCACTTGCTAAATACACTGTACTAGAAAAGACCATTTTTAGCTTATAATTAGCTGACTTGATCACAAGTTTTGGAGCTTGGGCTTTAATATTGCACAGGATTATTGTCCACTTTGAGCGCTAGTTCACTTAGAAGATGGGTGACCTTGACCCAGTTCCTGAGGTCACAGAGCCGCACTAGTGAATTTTGATTCAGACATGATAGTTCAAGAAGTATTTCAATGAATTGAAAGAAACTTAGTAAGATGATGTTACACATGAAGGTCCAGGTCAAGCTCAAAGATGGGTGACCTTGACCCAATTCACAAGGTCACAGAGTAACATTCCTGAATTTCAACATCGACACAATAACTTGAGAAGGATTTCACAAAATTTAATGAAACTTCGTTGGAAAATGTTTCTAACCAAGGTCTAGGTCAAGTTCAAGGATGGGTGACTTTTAACTAATGGTTTTTGCATGATCGTAAGTTTATGAGCCAGGGCTTTTGTATTACACAGGTTATAGCCCTCTTCTAGAGCTAGTTCAAGTTAGAAGATGGGTGACCTTGACCCAATTCGTAAAGTCACAGAGCCATATTAGTGAATTTTGACACAGAGGCAATAATTCGAGGAGGATTCCAGCAAAATAAGTTAAAGTTAGTTGGGTAATGTTACTTATCAAGGTCTGGATCAAGTTTGAAGGTTGGTGACCTTGACCCAATTCTCAAGGTCACAGCCATATTAGTAAGTCTCAACATGGACATGATAACTTGAGAACGATTTCACCTAATTTAATAAAATATGGTAGGATAATATTACACATGAAAGTCTAGGTCAAGTTCAAAGATGGGTGAGCTTCACCAATTCCCAAGGTCACAGAGACACAATAGAGAATTTCATCAAGGACACAATGACTTGAGAAGGATTTCACCACATTTAATCAAACTTGGTAGGATAATATTACACATGAATGTTTAGGTCAGGTTCAAAAATGGGTGACCTTGACCCAATTCCCAAAGTCCCAGAGTCACATTAGTGAATGTCAATGCGGATGCGATAACTCTAGAAGGAGTTTACCAACTAAAATAAAACTTTGTTGAAAAGCTACCTTGGCTTTATTTGTAGGTCACTGGGATTAGTATGAATAATTTGTAAGGCTGACAACTGGTCAGGGCACATGGGGACACATTTGATTTTCTGTTGGAAAAGCAGACTGTTCTAGTTCTTGTTATTTTATGTTTAATAAGTATCTCTTGTTTATGTATAGTCTGGAAATTACTGGTTTTGTCACATCAAAACCATCCAATGATGTATAAACAATTAAATCTAGCAGGGAATTTAACTGAAAAATTCCAATAATTGAAAAAACAAAAACTCGTTACATGTATATCACTATGAACAGAACAGTCTTAAGGTTGATCTTGGAATTTCATAAAACCTACTAGAATCAGAGTTTGGTCTCCAAAACCTGATGGTGTCATTTTGTGTGATCTACCTACATAAATCAGCCCTTGGTGTAGGATGAAAAAAAGAAAAGAAAAAGATCAGCTTGATAGCAAATCTGTGTGTGTGTGAAGATAGTGCACATTTTGAGAGCAATAATGAGTATGCGTATATATAGCACAAAAATGTTAATCTTGTTCAGTTTGGAATAAAGACTATGCAAGTTCTGTAGATACTGAACAGTCAAATACTATGTTTTGGCCTAATTAGCATAAATTAAAATTATTCACCCTTTATTGGGTGAACTTCAAATGTAAACGTGCACATTGAAGTTGTAATTGTGCCTCTGTCTATTCTAGTTTTGAAGATATTCAACATACAACTTTTTTCAAGTGTTCCTAATTACCAAGAATTTAATGGTACAACTTCTGTTTGTGGTTCAGGGCACACACCTAAAGCACAAACCAGTAAACTGAAGTTGACATGACACCTGTGTCTATTATAGTTTTGAAGATTTAACTTTTCCAAGTGCCCCTCATTAACATAAATATAAATTCTACAGCCTTTGTTTCTGGTTCATTGGATGTGCTTACAACACAAACCTATGAATTCAAGTTGGAATGGCTTCTCTACTTAGAATAGTTTTGAAGATATTCAACATTTAACTTTATTCAGATGCCCGCAATCAGCATTTATAAATTTAAGTTCTGCATGTTCATTTGGTAATCGTAGTGTGTTGGAGAATAATTTTTCAATTGGCATTGTTGATATGAAATGCTATGTACATTAAAGTTTCAATCTGTTGTGATATAGTTTATAAAACAACAAACTTTTGGTGTACAATATAAGCCTAACACTTTGTCATATCCTTGTAATGATTCAGGACTGAAGTATAAATGTTGTCATGCCAAATGTGCTGCCAGACAAAGAATTAGTCCTATGCAAGGTTATTTTTATTTATTGAAAGGAAAAGCAAACTGACAACTGTTGACTCACTGTTGCATCACTTACCCAATAGAATTCCCCACATGCTTCCCATGATGTCTCCAGTCTTGTCTAGTGCCACATAAAACTCAACCATGTGATATGTGCAGTAATTTTTGCATAATTAATTTTTCTTGTGTATATATGGTCACAAAATATTTGTTGAACTAGATGGTGTGGAAACTATTGCTTGCAAGGTCTCTATGGGCTGTGATACTTCTTTGTTACAAAATATGCTTTTTTTAAGACCAAAGTGTGTGATATACCCACATTTACCCAATATGCATGATGACACTTGATTTAAGTGTCAGTTGACATAGAACCTGATCCTGGTATCAATATGTTAATTCAAAGCAGACCAGCTTTTTGTCACACTAGCAATGAAAGGGTTAATGTGTGGTCAGATGAGCTGACTATAACTGTGTTGCAGGTACAATCAGAAGAGTGACATATGGGCCATGGGCTGTGTTCTGTATGAGCTGCTCACTCTGACCAAAGTATTTGATGCCACGGTAGGTGTAACTTTTTATTAGGGCATGGGGAAAAAGTCTTGATTATGTCTCCCCGTGTGCACACGGGGTGAATACTGTTTTTGATTCATTGACTCAAACACAATTACTCCAGAAATTTTTGAGCTAGGGCTTTCACATTGCATAGGATTATAGTCTGCTATATAGGCTCAATCAAATTGAAAGATGGGTGACCTTGACCCAATTCCCAAGGTCACAGAGCCATATTAGTGAATTTGGTTTCTGCATGATAACTTGAGAAGTTTTGGGGTTAAGACTTTTATATTGTACAAATTGATAGTTCTCTGCAAGCTGTAAGGACTTGGTCATGTTTGAAGATTGATGACCTTGACCCAATTCCCAAGTTCACAGAGCCACGTCAGTGAATTCATCAACACATTGACTTGAACAAGATAACTCTATAAGTTTTAGAGCTAGGGCTTTCATATTGCACAGGATTACAATCCTCTAAAGGTGCTCAATTGAGTTCAAAGATATGTGACCTTGACCCAATTCTTGATGTGACAAACCACATGAGTGAATTATCTAAGATGGCACAAACAAAGCTAGGCACTTAGAGGAGTGCTGTCTTCAACCTGCTCTCCTGTTTTTTTTTTGGTTTTTTTAGACCCATTAAACTATATAAATTCTTGTTGCTTGTGATCTTTACATTATATATACAGGAAGAAAAATTTTTTAAATCCTTTTTTTGGGGGTGAAAAATGGACATTTTACAAAAGGGTTCGATTGGGAGATTTTTCTCGGGATTCTCGAAAAATGTTGTACTTAAAAAGTCGAAAATTTGCAAAATGAAACTTCGTAGTCATGTCCAGGTTCGGTTCCTTCACTTTTTCCATAAAGGCAATAGATAAATTGTAATCGAATATTAATTCTGATGCACGTGAAAATGAACATTTTTCCATGTTTAGGGGGCATAAAGCTGCCTAAAAAAACATTTTCCAAAATGCAAGTACCAGTCCCGGCCAAATCGGACCCTTTCGTAAAATGTTTTTTGCCCCAAATAATAATTTAAAAAATTTTTCTTGGTGTATATATAATCTAGAGATCCTAAGCAACAGGAATATAATAGTTTTGCGTTTTAGTTCATATTTTTGTCACCTATGTCTCTGGGGTACTTCAGATCTTTTTTGACAATGAGCTCGAGGTGGGACACACTTTAGGTAAGGGTACAGATTTTATACTTATTTAGTGTCAAATGCTGTCGTCGTTAATACATTATGGCAATGATGATATACATAACCAAGGCTTTTTTTTGCTTTGGTAAACCAATTATCATTTGATTGGACAACATTTCACCTAAAGTACCATTTCTCAGTATTTCCCAGTTACCAACCCTGGCCGAGGGGTTTTCGGTCTCTGACCGGCTTCTAGTTAAATCTTAAGTTGCCAGTCCATCAGTTAATTATTAGTTACGAAGTTTTCAATGATTTGCCACCATTTACTGTACATGTAATTGCTGCATCTTCAAAAGCTGTTGTAATACCAGTAAGAGGTTGACTTCCCACTTCTACCAAACTTTTGTGGACCAGATACTAAGCTGTGTTTATTGGAAGGCTTTGGCGTCTGGTATTTTTCCTCTTGTGTTTTACCTGTTACTACGGATGGTCTGATACACATGTACTGGTATCGGGCCTTTTTTTGCAGTATCCAGTAGTGGATCGGATTGAAAAGTCACCTCCTGGGCACTCTGAGCAGTGGCTCACACACTGACAGACCTCCACTCAAGACTCCTCCCCCCCCCCCCCCCCCCCCCCCGAAAAAGTAGACAAACTGCTTTTCATTAACAAATAATACATGCATTCCAGGCATTGGTAATAAACAAACATGAGCACATGAATTTAGTTTTGTATATTAATTTTACTTACAAGTATTTTGAATATTAGTATCGGGTACTCGGTATCATTATGGGATGGAAGCAAAGTATTGGGTATTAGGTATGGGATCGATGAAATGCCCCCATCAGACCATCCCTACATGTCAGCATACATATTAGAGGGGATGAGGAGACATCATGATATGTTACTGCATGTAACAGGAATTATGTTTGATCGATTGATTGGTTGGTTGGTTGGTTGGTTGGTTGGTTGGTTGGTTGGTTGGTTCATCCATCCATCCATCAAGCTACTCAGTTTTCCACATGATACATCTTAAAATGTGATTTGGATGAAATTTTTTGTGTAAGCTTGTACACAATTGTAACTGAGTACATGAATATAACCTGGCACCCAACTGTATCCTAGCACACAAAATGTAGGCCAACAAATTTGCGAGGGTGTGTTTATCTCACATTACAGTCAGATCAGTAGCAGAGAGGCCAGGAGGAGAGAAAAAATGGTTCAATCCTGGTGGCAAAATGCATGAATTTGAAATCAACTGAGTGAATGAACTATGAAGCAATGTACAGTCAACTCAAATGATCTCTGCTAAAAATGATGACTGACAATCACTGACAGTGTATCCTATTACAAGTGATGTATGTGTCTGTGTGTATTCAGAATCCACTGAAGCTTGCCTGGGAGATTGTACTAACACAATTCAAGGACGTCCATCAGAAGTTCTCGGAGGGTATACAACAACTTGTTAAAGATATGCTACAAAAGGTAAAACTTACTCGTTTTCTCTTTTTCAAGGTCACTGTAGTAAGAGGGGAATAATTTGCCGGGAGAAATTGTCACAAGTGTTTACCTCAGCTGACAAGTTAGCTTGGGTGATTGTATGTGGTCCAGTGTACATCGTCTGTCCATTTTACATTTACAACAGGGATTGAGTCACACAGTTTTCATATTCTTTCAATCGACTCGTAACAGTGGTATTAACTCGTTCACAAACTCAAAACATAGGAAAAGCTGATGTTAGGCAGCCCCCAGGTGTAGTGCCCTGCCCTAGGGCCATACCCCCCCCCCCCCCCCCCCCCCCGGGAGAAAACGTCAGTCTCAACAAGCTACTGCTGAAGTGGAAAATCTGTCTGTGAATCTAGGAGGGAACTTGGGAATATCTGCTAGGACCAGCGTTTTTGAACAAGTTTATATATATAAAGTTTGTTACAAAGCTATCTAGAGACTATGTACAGACTTGTCACAAACCTGTATGCTGAACTTTGAATTTTGTATCTATCTATAATAGTTTTGAAGATATGGAGCTTTTAAAATTTTAATTGCCCCCATATTAGCATAATTTTGAACATCATGACTTCCAAATCAGAGAGACAACTTCCCTACTAGGTGTATTACCATGCCAAGTTGAAACAGTGTAGCTTGCACGGTGTCAGAGAAAAGCTCCGGACAAATTTGGCGGCAAGAAGAAGAAAGAAAGAGAAGGAGGGAGAGAGGGAGGAGGGGGGGAGAGAGAGAGAGAGAGAGAGAGAGAGAGAGAGAGAGAGAGAGAGAGAGAGAGAGAGAGAGAGAGAGAGAGAGAGAACCTTGCAAAAACAATATGTCTGGGTGATAATGAATCTCACAGAATGGAAAATTACTGTGTCAGAAAGAGTGGGCTAAAGAATAACCTTTTTGAGGAATCAACCATTCAAACAGTGGAGGAACAAAGAAATGCTTTCGGATAAACAGTACTGTGAAGTGTTGGAAGATCTCCAAACAAAATTTTGTATTACTCCTATAGACAAGGCTAGTAACAACAAGGGCTTTGTCTGTAAACCATACATGATTAGTCTAACCATGAAAGAAGTGCAAAGTGACACATTGAAGAAAAATTTGAAAAGCAAATAACACTGTGAAAGATCAAATCAGAGTATGCATACAGAAAGGGTGGAGTGTTCCAGATGAAAACAAGGAGCAACTGATTATGTATGCAACCATAAGGCCTTTTATTTTTTATTGCTTGCTTTACCATTTTTTTTTTGCGGTGCAGTGGTCAAAATGAAAATAAAAATAAAACTGGTCTACTCACTTTTTTATGCAGGGGCCTGTTTGGGCCCCTGCACATTTATATGGTGAAAATCCAACCTGTTTGTTACATGCTACATAACCTATACACCACAGCAGATTGGATTATGTGTGAAATGGTACAATTTTAAGTCTGCACGATGCAAGAAGAGCCAATAAAATGTTCATTCTGCATGTGTTATTGAAGTTGTGTCATGTCTTTTTTTTAAAAAGCGTTATTCTACTGTTGAGGGGTCATCAGGGCCAGAATTTTGCAAAATTTTGTGAGAATCTATTTGGATTTTTGTCAATTAGTTTTCTTTTTAAACAAAGACAAGTTAAGGAGAACCTTTACGAGAATGGATTATCAGATTCTCGCCGAAATTCTGGCCCTGACTCGTATCAAGAGTCATGAGATTTTTGTAAAAGACCACTACAAAAATGGTATAGTTGCCCTAGTTTGTGTTGATGGTTTAAATAAATTCTGTGCCATGTGGGGAGGTTTATAGTCAACCAGACAGAGTGTCCATGTTCTTAATAACTATCCCGAATAAAAAAAACGGGACAAAATATTCAAGTTACTGTAAAAATTTATAAAGTTTGAGGTGCATAATAAGGAGGCATTCTGTATGAAAGGGAGCTGTACTGCTGTGTCAGCAGTCACCACAAGGCTATCACATGGCAACATGGTCAGGGTCAAAGACTGAACAAAGGAAAAACTGGACTTGCACGTGTTGACCAGTGTTGACGTTTAGACTCATTGCTGGGTGCACGAAGGAAAATAGTGAACTGGAGACAATAATAAGTGGACTTGAATAGGAATGATCTGGGTTGGTTTAATTTCATGACACACAGGCTTTTGTTCCCATGATGCATGTTTGTGACACCTAGCAACCCATGCTATTTGAGGTCAGGTGGGTCAGCAAAGCCCTACCCTGCATATGAGGACCATTTTGGGAATTATCATCTGCTAATCTACCTGAAGTACATATTATTATCTTTCAAATAGACCCAGATGTGATAAAATGAAAGTTTAATGCTTATTTGGCAACATATAGAGAAGTTAAATTTACATCTGCTAATTCCCCATGTTACCTATGGATAAAAAGTGAGGGTCATTATCCAGGAAAGTGACCACAAGATGTGGACGGTCAACCATGAACAGGATGGGCAGCCCCACCTTTAGGCGAATGTAAAACTAACCCAGATATAGACTATTATGAGATTGTGATACAAAGTCTGGAGTGGTAATTTTGCTTAATGAAAGCTTAAGTAGCATACAAATGTTACAATTTGGCAGAATACGGAACTTATGCGCTTTACTGGTCAGTGAAGTCTTCTGAAAAATCTCGCGAGATTTGCCATTATGTAGGGGGTGACCATGTTCAAGGAGCCTAGAATTCCAGGCTCCTTGCCGTGTTGAAGTTGAGAAGCTTAAAAAAAAAATGGGGGTTAAATGGCCTATCTAATTTAAAAGAGCATGAAAAATTGTATGTACCAAGTTCACTAAAGTGAACTTGAATTAGACTAATATTTGCTGAAACTGTTAATGTAGTTATGTTAGAAGGAATATCATTATGAGAAAGTTTGTACCCAGGAAACACTGCCCCTGTCAATCAACTTATGATTAGCCAATCATGAAGAAGCAAATGTATTTGTCAACAAAGAACATGTTCATTCATTGAGTTTTTCCAGTGTTGAGATTCTGTGTTTGTCCTTATGGCTTTTGTTTATGATGATCCACAATTAATTACACAAAATTTTGACAGTATTTTTAGTTGGTCGGTAGTGAACAAAATTTTAGGTGATTTTTCTGGACCCATGCAAGTATTGTGGAGCTGGAACTTTTCATTTATGATCTGACAAATCATAATCAGTTGACAGAAGAGTGTGGAGATGTGGGAACCCAAAATATAATAAAAAGATATCTATCAAGAAGGACAGTTGGTTTGTTGGAGCTCATCTGAGTTTGGAAAAAATACTGAAATTAACATATTATTGGGTATACCAGCTATCAAAATCTTTTGTACAACGTGAGCTATGAATTGGAAGTGAGCACACAGTGGTTGATTGGTTTCACTTTTGCAGGGAAGTGTATACTGAAATACATTTGTACTAATTTTTGACAATGAACAGATAGGTGGATCTGGGATTGTTGTAGGAATTGATGAAAGTAAATTTGGATAGAAGAAGTATAACAATGGAATGAGAGTAGATGGATGCTGGGTGTTTGGTGGGATAGAAAGGGAGACCAGAAAGTGCTCTTTTGAGATAGTGGAGACGTAACGAGGAAGCTTTGCTACCCATCATTCTGAAATACATTCGACCGGAAAGTGTTATATTATCTGACTGCTTGAAAGCTTATCGTAACTTGAACAAACATGGTTATACACAAGACAGTGTCAATCACACTAAAGAACACTGTATCAGAAAGTGGCCACACACCCAAAATATAGAATCAATGTGGCATGCACTGAAAGGAAGCCTACCTAAAACTGAAACTCAAAAGCAGCTTTACGACGGCTATTTTCAAGAATTTGTATTTCGTCAGGAATATTTTAGTAATGCAAAAGACATATTTAGCAAGTTCTTGGATTTAATCAAAAGAGTTTATAATCCACAATGCCGCACACCTTTTGTAAACACCGAACACTTTAGTTTCCACTGCCATACCGGTAGTTCTGCCCGTGGACCATATTCCAGAGGCTGAGGAGGAGGAAACATTGTCCACAGAAACATTTGACTGCAGTTCCGATCTATTTTCTGATTAAAACTGTAAATAAGAAGTTTATAATTTTAAGTTATTGGTAATTGTGGGGTCTACTGCCCTCAAGCCCCCATTCTCTGTTTTGTCTTTTCCCCTCCTGTGTGCCATTTCTTGGTGTATGGTCAATTCATTCCTGCAGGCTGAGAAGCACATGGAGCATTCTTCGAAAAAAGCTATCAAATAAATTTTTTTTTTTATGAAAAAAATTACAAAATACAATCTTTAATGTTTTCTCTTCAAGCACACCTACCATAAATTCATTTAATAATCATATATGAGTTTTATGGAACTTTTAAAACTCAAAGTGGTGAATTTTACCTGCCATCTTGAATATTTGTTTATTTTGTGTTGGAGGCGTGGCTTATTTAGACTGAGCAAAAGTAGATCTTGCGAGATTTGAGGACCAACAGGTAAAGTGCATTCTGCCCCAGAATACTTCAACGCAATGATGTGACGTTTGTTCATCATGACACGCGATGACGGATTTTGGAATATTTATCTCTAGTTTTTTGGGTCTTTTCAATTTTGATTTTAAGTATCTAAATAGGTTATGGCCAATTAGGATAGGCTGTGTCAAGAAGTAAAGAAGATAAACATAAATCTGTTGTGTTATGCTTGGTGCAGTGCGACTGCAAGGCCGAAGCAGGGGATGTGATGAGGCAGTGAGGGAAACCATGCTTCCACCATCTGTGCAGTGAACAAAGTGCGCAAATCTGAGTAGCACTTAAGCCAGGAATCTGATAGTTGCATTCAGAATGTGTTTTTGTGTGATAATTAGATATATATATTTTCTCTTTCGTACTTGGCTGAATTGCTGCTGATGGGATGCACGTTGGCACTGACGCCATCGTTTGTGTACTGTGCCATGGCATGGATGCTATCGGTACATTTCAGTCAATTTGCGTATACAGCTTTGGCAAACTCCTCGCAAGAAACATCGTTATTAATTCAAATGAAAAATAAATTTCAAATTAGAAATTGGTCTCGTTGTAATGCACATTGAGTGTGTGGACCATCACAATGTTTCCTATCACTGTAAACAACTGAACAACGGCTGCTTGGCCATGTGGTCTGATGGAGAACACATCCTATTGGGGAATTGAGTCACATGCAAAAATGAGCGAATCACGTCTCGTGTTACGGTGTGTTTGTCATGGCTTTTGGCCTGTGAACATGTGTGAATCTTCTGTAATTTACAGAGGGAACGCACAAATGGGAAGCTTTGTTTATATCGCAGCATATGAAAATAAAGATTCCAGTGTTTATAGCAACAATTATTAGGAATCATAGGCAAATATGCAAAGGTAGAGGATAGTGGGAAGTGCCGAATGTGTCACAAATCATTCGGTGAGAGTAGTTGCCACCATGGCCATGATGATGCTTTAGTTCACCCAGGGACATGCTATCTTAGTATCTTTAGCAAGTCCCTGGTTCACCATAGATGTTACTCCATGCTGTCACTTGCGTGTGACTGGCAGTTATGCTTTGTGTTTGCCCGGGAAGTCAACTCACGGCACCTATACAGGAAGTCAACTCGCGGCACCTATACAGGATCTTTCCAACACATTTAGACCCCACCGGAAATGGCATGTGATGCCAATTTGCAGAAGAATTTGCTATATGCAACTTTTAATATTTTTAATGCTGCTTTGTCATTGTTGGGGCAGATCAGACTGACAAGTTACTTCATAGACATACTATCCTGTATAGTACGTCCATGGTTGCTGTGACCCCGCTATAATAACGGGTATAAGCCAATACCGATTTTGTAATCATTTGTATTATAATCATATGTACGCGACAGTGAAAGTACCTGCGTGTTTTGACAGTAATCAAGTCGCAGGGATGAAAGTGACTTTGCTGAAAAAAGCAAAACAATAAAACCCATTCAATTATGTTTCCAGACAAAGGCTTTCTGGGCAAAAAGGACATTAATTTAATTCTTTCACTTTTGAGAAAAGAATGAATGCCTGAAAAAACAACTGAAGACTCTCATCCCTGAAGTAGGTAGTTAAGTCCTGTTGAATACAATGAGAAAACTAGGCGAGTCCGGAGTCTGCTACACCAGACTACCTGAGTAGACATCCGCATCACACAAGCCCGAAGGGCGCGTGTGATGTGGATGTCACGAAGGTAGTCTGGTGTAGCAGACTCCGGACGAGCCTAGTTTTCTTTTTATCCCGTACTTAAGTACTATCAATTTTCATTTTTCATTGTAAATTAAAAAAAAACTACTATTAATAATTAAATAAAAGATAACAGACACAAGCTTCCCAATGTAGACATACGCGACCTCATTTTATTCTGCTTCTGGTGTATGAATACATTAAGTTCATAAACAAAGTGAACAGTCAACGTAGTCTGGTGCATAGCCACGTAGTATGGTCAGATCCATGCCATATAAGGGAATGAACACAAGAATGGAAAGAAAGTAGTGCAACACAACGTAGTCTGGTGCATAACCACGTAGTATGGTCAGTCAGACTACGTAGTCTGTATTAAGTCCATTTTTAAAGTAATATGGCCCTAAGTACGGGATAAAAATGCTGACCAAGCAATTATTTAAACCTGGAATGTTTACTTCATCTACTACTTTTTTTTCTATCCTTATTATTATTTTCCTAGGCGACCTGTGTCACACAGGACCATGGCACATAAGCGGAGAGCCACAGCATTATTATTATAATCACCTATTAGTGTCCTCTCGCACATACCGGCCCATTGGTGTGTAGACAAGGACTGCAGTAGTCGCCTGCATATCACTAGTCACAAAGGCTGTGACAGTGGACGTTGCAGAAATGATCACTGATGTGTTCAGGGTTGATAGTCTCAAGATAAAGAGTTTTGGAGTTCAAAATGCCAGAAAAGGTAGCAATTTTCTCAAAATTTATTTTCCGTTTAGACTTCCAAGAACACTAAAACATGCCATCCTTAAAAGAATTTATCAGTGAGAGATGGAAATCATTAAATTCACTACTTCATGCCTAAAGAACATATGTCATAGGCCATACAACTAAATTAAAAAGCACAAATAAAGAAATAATTGACGTTGCAATATTTAGGTTTTGAATAATTGGGCATTATGCCCTTTTTTAGCTCTGCTGACCTAAGGTGGCAGAGCTTATGTTACCACTCATGCCCATCCATTCGTCCGTAAACTTGTGCTCATTAGTGCAATAGTGAGATACTGTCCACGTTTTTAGCTCAGCTGACTTGTCAGTCAGCTGAGTTTTTGTGAGGGTCCGTCGTCCGTCTATCATTTGTCCACAATTCATATTTTTGACTTCTTCTCCAAATCTGCCAGCCAGATTTACTTCAAACTTGGTGGGGATGTGGCTTGGGTGGGTCTTTATCAAGCTTGTTCAAATGCTAACGTTCCAGCAATTCTTTTTATTTTTTATGCATTTTTGGGTTTTTTTGGGGGGGGGGCAAACTCTAAAAAATCTTCTCCAAATCCGCTCACCCAATTGCTTCTATATCACACAGGAACATTCCTAGTTCTTAATTTGTTCTCCAGGTGGTGCAGCAATTTTTTCCTATTTTTAAAATTATTTTTGTATGTGTTTTTAGCTATGCTGACTTGTCAGTCAGCACCGCTTATAGAATCTCTTTGCGTCGGTCATCCATCTGTCCGTTGCCTTTTGTGGGTGACAGCCTTTCTCAAGTCAGGAGTGAAATTTGTTTCTTCACATTGGTATTGGAAGATGAATGTTGATACTTTAGTAACTCTGGAATCTCTTTGCTGTCATTGTTGGGTTTGATATTTATGAATATGGGTCATGTTTTTCTACATTAGTGTATCATACTAGAGACGTCCGCCCGTCTGTCGTTAGACTTTTAATATTTTCATTTTTGAAAGAACTGACTTTTTAGGTGGGGCTCCGTAAGGAGACCCCCTCTCATGTACATTGTACATAGTAGACCTAAAAAGTTCAATATTTGAAAACCAGGAACTATTCCTGTCGTGTTAATAGTCCTGATTTGTGACAAGACTTTATTCTTAACATTTGATATCGGCAAAATAAACAAGACTGATACCTGAAGGGTTTAATAAGAGAAAATACTCTGTCACCACTGGTCACAATTGCTGAAAATGCCTAACTGTTAGCTGAAAAAGCCTAACTGTGAGAATATGTCATCCGGCGAACGTATGTATTCTGGTGCAAACAAGAAACAGATTTTAAAAAGGTGCAAGTTATTTTCTTTCATTTGTGCTCTTAATGGTAACACTGGTATTACTGCTCATTGTTGATGTAAAATGTAGATATTCTTTATCGATCTAAGCACATTATCAGGACCTTTCTGTTAAAAGAAGTTCCGTATCTTGCTTGTATTCGTGGGTGAATGTGACCTCAATTCTGTGAACACCGAACTTTTGTCAGCTCAATGAGGCTCTCCGTAGGTTTTTGCATATCCAGACAGTTACCAGTCTGAACACGTCCAAAGATGCATCAGACGGAAAAAATCCATTGAGCATTTGTTACAGTGATCTAAAAAGTCCACGAGAAAATGTAATCAAGTTATCACTTCCCCTTACAAGTCTTGTGCAAGTACGCTGTTTTGGCGCAATAACAATATATAAGTGCTTTAAAGTTGCATTCCGCGATATTTCATACACGTACCTATCCACGTAATTCATCACTAATCATGCGTCGAAGGACCGTTGTGCCTTCGTTTTGGTCAATAAACATGATATTTTGGCGGCAAGAAAGAGTTTTTACATTCGACCATGCAAGTGTTGTTTGTAACGGCATTCGGCCATGCACAACGGTTCTAGGCAATTCCTCGCTGATGAGAGATATATTTAGAACCAGTTGGCTCTCGCCGGTCACGTGGCGTGCGCTATATTGCGAGAGCAAAGCACAATTGCATGCAATCTCCACGTGCTTGCAGAGCCGTCTGCGGAGACAGAGTGAAACTGTGAAATACCACTATTTTTTTGGTCGTCAACGAGAATAGAATTTTTCATGTCATTAACTGTGCTTGATCATATTTTAATCATGCATGTTCGTATCGCAAGACTCAATGATAAATGGACGAGTTTGTACGCTCATCGGTGCCTATGTTGTTTGTTCAAGCCTAGGCCTACGGCCTTCGCATCGTTCGAACTTGAAGACGACGGCATGCAGTCTTACATAATGTTCCGGTGTCAATGACAATGTTTGACACATTTATTGACGAAAAACAGCAAATAAAGCTTTTATGTATGGTGTTCATTTTGACGCTAAACTTGTGCATGTTTTTATAAATTCAAGTCGCGATCGTTTGCTATGGATTGTGTTTGTGTTCAATTGGTATATATTTTGATAGACACATTTATTGACGAAAAACAGCAAATAAAGCTTTTATGTATGGTGTTCATTTTGACGCTAAACTTGTGCATGTTTTTATAAATTCAAGTCGCGATCGTTTGCTATGGATTGTGTTTGTGTTCAATTGGTATATATTTTGATAGACATATTTGTTTGCGTTAGATTACATAAGTGTGGAAAACGAGCAAATGAGAACACACATGGTCGCAAACAATAACACATGATTGTCATCTTCACCGTTCACTGCAAATACAGATTCAACTTGGAACATATTGACCTCAAATCTCAGGAAACTAAATTTTTATGCAGTGAAACAAACGTCGTTTCCAATTTCAAGATTTGTCTATAATTTGGTACCAGCAGTTCTAGGATGCAGGTACCTCCGTTCCATTGGTTATTAATGTTACAGCAAAGATGGTAGAAAAAGCCGTCCTCGAGGGTCGGTAAGGGGTTTCTCGTACTGGCGTACTGTTTTTTTTTTTTTTTATTTATTTATTTACCGTACTGGAAGCCGTCTTGTTTTACGTACTTCGTACTATCCAAAATTTTGAAAGATTTTTATTTTCCGTACTGCGTACTCTAGAAGAATAATTACCTGTACCAGCGTACCGAACCCCCCCCCCCCTTCTCCTTGGTTACAGTGAGCAAAACACTATCTTCATGCTTATCTGCAGAGAGAGAGAGAGAGAGAGAGAGAGAGAGAGAGAGAGAGATTCCTACCAAAAATTTTGTTTTAGGATGGTTGTTTTATTGACGATGCACTGCATTCGTAACAAATCAAAATCTGTATTTCATTTTTTCTCTCTTTCTCTTCTTAGATCTTGTCAATATTATCGTCTGAATAATTTTCCTCGCGGTGTTCCAACCAACTCTACACTATAGTAGATTGTTCCAATGCAATTAAGCAATCATATATTTCGAGTTTGCATCATGGTATGATACATTTGAAATCCTCAGTATTTTTTTTTTCATCGCAAATTACCAAAATAAAAATGCGAGATAAAAAACAAACAAAACAAACAAACAAAACAAAAGAAAAACAAAAAAAAAAAAACAAAAAACAAAACAAAACAAAAACAAAACAAACAAAAAACAAAAAAACAAGAAAAAAAAAAACAAAAACAAAACAAAACAAACAAACAACAACAAAAAAAAAACAAACAAACAAAACACGCACACACACACACACACAAAACCCACAGCAGATCTAGAAAGGACCAGATGAAATTCTGAATTACTTGACTAAAATGTTTTGTTTGGAAAAAATTGTTGATACCTTAAGTTTATGTACATCAACTTTTGTTCTGCATATGACTTACAAGAAAGAACGATAGATAATTCTGTGCTGGAAGCATGTGCAGAAAAATGGGATGTTATTTTGTTGGACTTGTGTGTGCGTGTTTTCGGAGAATGTATACGGTCGCGACCGATAATAGCAGATAGATATGGCTGAAGCAGTGACCGAAAGAGTGAGAGAATGAGGCTTCTTTGTATAATAAATTTTATGTTTCGAAACGTACAATTCCTCATCAAATTTTCATGTCGCATGTGCCATTATACCGAACACAGTGTGACACCCGAGGACCCGTTCAGACCGTTGTGCAGTATACCGTTCTGTCAATGGTGACAACGTTCAAAGCTTGTTCTAATCCATTGCAAATGCATTTGGCTAGTGTGGTACACAGCAATGTGAAATTACAAGTACAATTCTTTCTAATTTTTCAAAATAAATTCGTTATATTGTCGTCGAGAAATGTTGGTAAAATTCTCTGTCGGACGAGGCTCTGAACAACGTATTGCAACTTCCCACACAAGTGGCATGCAGACAAATGTCTTAAGAAAGAAACTCACACATTATACCTTGCACAATCTTATAGAAATACAGAACTGATAAAGTCAAGTTCATGAGAAAATTTTATGGTGCCCCTAGGAAAATTGATGACGAATAGAATAACATAAATCTTTGACATCGTAGACAATAACAGCTTGATAAGTAGCGGAGGTCGCGGGCACGTCTTCCTCGCAATATGTGCAGTCAAGAGCTGCCGATGCAGACAAAATTTTATCTCGAAGTTAGCGGGAAACGTAGATAATATGCCCATTTGTTTGTTGTTTTTTCTCTCTCTTTGTCTCTGAAGTTGCCGTCGTCTTTACTGATCTTAATTAACGGCACTTTTGTCCCATGAATTTGATTACCTAGCCACTCTTCCCCCCCCCCCCCAAAAAAAAAGAAAAAGAAAAGGAAAAGAAAACTTCATCAAGCTGGAGCGGTTATAATATGATAATGATATTCGGATTCAATCTCAATTGATTACAAACACGACTGATCAAGTATCCATGACGACTTGAATATAACGACTTCGAAGAAATGGGCGGCTCCTGTGATCTTTGATTTTTTTTTTTTCCGGCACGTGCGACGATTGGGCACAGCTCTGAACGTCAGACCTGTTCAGAATGAATGTAGCGACATCATCATCACTTGCTCGCCCAAGGCTGACCTTGTCCTTCTTTTACAACCCGCTATCGCTCCATATTTTCAACACCGATGGAAACTGTGTGTGTCTGTCTAATTTTGTCACGCACGGCTGGGGCACGTTTCTTTTCGCTGTGAGTAGCGTAATTTAAATTTTCTTGGTCGCACAAGCAGACGAAAAGCCGGCTCAGACGGAAAACATAAGATGTACGCATGCGCGAGATCTGTATGTAACTGACCCAAATGACGTTGTCCAGGAATTCCCTGCCGCACTCTGTTTGAATATTCAAGTTCCATCGGTGGAACCAGAAGAAGACTTGAGGATTACTCGGTAGTTTCACAAGTAAGAGTGTGTTTTTACCTCAGCTGACTTGTCAGTCAGCTGAGGTTTTGTGAGGGTCCATCGTCCGTCCGTCGTCCGTCCGTCCGTCGTCCACAGTTCACATTTTCGACTTCTTCTCAAAAACCGTCTGCCAGATCCACGTCAAACTTGGTGCAGGTGTGCCTTGGGTGGGTCTCTACCAAGTTTCTTCAAATGGTCACGGTCTAGTGATTTTTGGATTTTTTATGAATTTTTTTGTTCTTTTTTGGGTAAATCTTAAAAAATCTTCTTCTCCGAAACCGCTCACCCAATTCCTTTGATATCACACAGGAACACTCCCTGGGACTTGTAGTTCTTAATTTGTTCACTAGGTGGCGCTGCAATTTTTTTCTTATTTTTTATGAATTTTTGTGTGTTATAGCTATTTACGACTTTTTCTCCAGAACCATCACTCCGATTAAGCTGAAACATGGTGGATATGTTCCTTGTAGAAGACTCAAACAAAGTTGTTCACTATGTGGGAATGCTGCAGATTCCTGATTTTATATGATTTTTTCAATTCGGGTACTTATCGGTCAATGCAGCTTTCCTATTGATTACTATGGAAGTCAATGGGCATTCTAATGCTAATTCACATTTTCGCCTTCTTCTCCAAAACCGTCATCCAGATTAACTTCAAACTTGGTGGCAATGTACCTTTGGTGGGTCTCTACCAAGTTTGTTCAAATGGTCACGGTCTAGTGATTTTTGGATTTTTTATGAATTTTTTTGTTCATTTTTGGGTGAAATCTTAAAAAATCCTCTTCTCTGAAACCGCTCACCCAATTGCTTTGATATCACACAGGAACACTCCCTGGGACTTGTAGTTCTTAATTTGTTCACCAGGTGGCGCTGCAGTTTTTTTCTATTTTTTTTAATGAATTTTTGTGTGATATAGCTATTTTCAACTTCTTCTCCAGAGCTGTCTCTCAGATTAAGCTGAAACATGGCGGATATGTTCCTTGTAGAAGGGTCAAACAAAATTGTTCACTATGTGGGAATGCTGTGGATTCCTGATTTTTTTCAGTTTTTTCAATTCTGGTATTTGTCGGTCAATGCAGCTTTCCTATTGATTACTATGGAAGTCAATGGGCATTCTAATGCTAATTCACTTTTTCGCCTTCTTCTCCAAAACTGTCATCCAGATTAACTTCAAACTTGGTGGCAATATATGTTGGGTGGGTTTCTACCAATTTTGTTCAAATGTTCATGCTCCAGTGATTTTTTTATTTTTAATGAATTTTTTTGTTCTTTTTTTTTGGACAAATCTTAAAAAACCTTGTAAGTCAATGGGCATTCTAATGCTAATTCGCAGGACAACTGACACGAAATTTACTGTTTACTTGATAACTTGAGATCTGTTTTGAGTTAGCTAAACAGGTTAATTATTCTGTATGAAGGTCATGCTGAGACAGTACATAAATGACCTTGACCTCGTTTGTATGGTCACAGTGCAACGTACATCAATTTTACTCTTCATTATAACTTGAGAACTACTTGAACTTCGATGTTGCACATGTAAGTGTTCTTCTATAAAGTTCAGACTTACTCAGTGCATGGTGTCCTTGATCCTTTCCCAAGTTCATAGAGCTGCAAGTGTGATGAATGTCAAGATCAGCTGAGGCACGGGCTGTTCACACAGCCCTCTTGTTCATATTTCGTTGTTTTATATTGTGTATTTTACACGAGCGAAGATGTGTTTGTATAAAATTTGACAGGTTCCCTGCCACTTGTGGTGTCATCGCATCAATGTGGTATCCACGTGGTCATTGCCATGTTGACCATCACATGAACATTATGGCAATGTCGCTCATCACGAGCACATGCTTATGAATATCAATGCATTGCTCACAAATTAAACTTGATGTGTGTTTTGAAGTCTTATACTGAGTTGTTATTGTATGTCACTTGGTCTGCTTTATTGATTGCGTTCAATTGATTGTGGGATTCTGAGATGAATCAAGATCTAGGTCATGGATCCGAGCGAGAAGTGGATGTTTGTAAACATTGCCATGCTGAGACTGTCGACATTTTCAGTTCATGTTTTGAATGACCTATCACTCAGTGCTGTACTCACTCAACCTTGCGCTCGATAAGGCTACTTTGTTTGATGCTAAAACCTTTTTTTCTTCGATTGATATACTGTATAGGGAAACTGTGCGCCAGAACAGTCACGGAGAGATGGGAAAAGTTGTGTTTTAATGGGAGGGAAAATGGCGTCAGTGAAAACTATTATTACAGCAAAGCAAAACTTATATAATTTAAAAGTTGGTTTGATTCATTTACATGTTGAGCTTTAGATTTGTCACATCGTAATCATACATAACTTGCCTTTTTTTTGAACGATCTGAATAGAGGTTGAAATGTATGTATGTATGTATATATATGTATGTATGTATATATATATATATATATATATATATATATATATATGTATGTATGCATATTTTAAGTGTGATTAAAACCCCATCTTTTGCTGGGATTTTGGTGTGATTTTTACCTCAGCTGACTTGTCAGTCAGCTGAGGTTTTTTGAGGGTCCATCGTCCGTCCGTCGTCCACAATTCACATTTTCGACTTCTTCTCAAAAACCGTCAGCCAGATTCACTTCAAACTTGGTGGAGATGTGCCTTGGGTGGGTCTCTACCAAGTTTGTTCGAATGGTCACAGTCCAGTGATTTTTGGATTTTTAATGAATTTTTTTTGTCCTTTTTTGGGTAAATCTTAAAAAATCTTTTTCTCCGAAACCACTCACTCAATTGCTTTGATATCACACAGGAACACTCTCTGGGACACTTAGTTCTTAATTTGTTCACCAGGTGGCACTGCAATTTTTTTCCTAATTTTTTATGAATTTTTGTGTGTTATAGCTATTTTCAACTTCTTCTCCAGAACCATCACTCAGATTAAGCTGAAACTTGGTGAATATGTTCCTTGTAGAAGGGTCAAACAAAGTTGTTCACTATGTGGGAATGCTGCAGATTCCTGATTTTATATGATTTTTTCAATTCTGGTACTGGTTGGTCAATGCAGCTTTCCTATTGATTACTATGGAAGTCAATGGGCATTCTAATGCTAATTCACATTTTTGACTTCTTCTCCAAAACCGTCATCCAGATTAACTTCAAACTTGGTGGCAATGTACCTTGGGTGGGTTTCTACCAATTATGTTCACGTGGTCATGCTCCAGTGATTTTTGGATTTTTAATGATTTTTTTTTTTTTTTTTTTTTTTTTGGACAAATCTTAAAAAATCTTCTTCCCTGAAACTGCTTACCTTAATGCTTTGACGTCACACAGGAAGACATCTAGGGACTCCTTGTTGTTAATTTGTTCACCAGGTGGCGCTGCAGTTTTTTTTCTATTTTTTTTGTGAATTTTTGTGTGCTATAGTTATTTTCGACTTCTCCAGAACCGTCGCTCAGATTAAGCTTACACTTGGTGGATATGTTCCTAATGGAAGGGCCAAACAAAGTTGTTCACTGTGTGGGAATGCTGCGGATTCCTGATTTTTAATGATTTTTTCAAGTCAGCTCCTTTGGGGTAAATGCACCTTTCCTATTGATTATCATGTAAGTCAATGGTCATTCTAATGCTAATTTACATTTTCGACTTCGTCTCCAAATCCATCATCCAGATTAACTTCAAACTTGGTGGCAATGTACCTTGGGTGGGTGTCTACCAGGTTTGTTCCAATGGTCATGTTCCAATGAATTTGGATTTTTTTGTGATTTTTTTTCAAAAATCACTACAAAAGTTTTAATAGGAAAACTTAACATAGGAATTTCTTGTAATGGTCATAACTTTAATAATATTGACCAGATTTACTTCAAACTTGGTGGGGATGTGCCTTGGGTGGATCTTTACCAAGTGTGTTCAAATGGTCAAGCTCTATTGATTTTTGGATTTTTTATGAATTTTGTTGTTTTGGGGGGGGGGGCAAACCTTCAAAATTCTTCTCTGAAACCGCTCACCCAATTGCTTTGATATCGTTCATGGACACTCCCGGGAACACTTAGTTCCCAATTTGTTCACCAGGTGGCGCTGCAATTTTTTTAAACTAATTTTTTGTATGGATTTGCTATTTTTCACTTGTTCTCAGAACCATCCCTCAGATTAACCTGAAATGTGATGGATATATTGTTGTGGAAGGGTCAAACAGTTGTTTACTAGGTAGCACTGCTTTGGATTCCTGATTTTTAAGGATTTTCAATTCGGGTACTTATCGTTCAATGCAGCTTTCCTGTTGATTACTATGTAAGTCAATGGGCATTCTAATGCTAATTCACAGGACAACTGACACGAAATTTACTGTTTACTTGATGTCTTGAGATCTGTTTTGAGTTAGCTACACATGTTAATTATTGTGTATGAAGGTCATGCTGAGACAGTACATGAATGACCTTGACCTCGTTTGTGGGGTCACAGTGCAACATACATGAATTTTACTCTTCATTATAACTTGAGAATTACTTGAACTTTGATGCTGCACGTGTGGGTGTTCTTCTATAAAGGTCAGACTTACTCAGAACATGGTGTCCTTGATCCTTTCCCAAGTTCATAGAGCTGCAAGTGTGATGAATGTCAAGATCAGCTGAGGCACGGGCTGTTCACACAGCCCTCTTGTTTAAGGTCCATCTTCCTGCATACCCTTGGAATGGAAAATGACAACCTGTATGTATTAAATGTACAGGGTGGCCTTTAACAGATCAAGGGTAGAAACTAAACCAGAGAAGCACTTCCAGTGATGAGGGGGCTAACAATTCTGTTTCTATTTTGCACCACCTGATTAAAGTGTACTGGAGCTCAAATGAAATAATACAGTGAAAACTCAAAGTGACACTCAGTTATCGGACATATTCATTATAATGACACAAATTTGAAGGGACTGGAGTTGTTGTTCCTTTGTTTTTTGACTCATTAATCTGAAATATTCAGATATCTGACTCATTTTCTTGGAAAAAAATAGTGTCATTCTTACAAGTTTTCATTGTGCCTGCTATGTGTTGACCCTGACAAACATTAAAAATGTAGCAATCAATAAAGCAGACTTAGTGACATACAATAACAACTCAGTATAAGACTTCAAAACACTCATCAAGTTTAATTTGTGAGCAATGCGCCGATATTCAAAAGCATGTGCTGATGGTGAATGACATCGCCATAATGTTCATGTGATGGTCAACATGGCAATGACCGCGTAGATACCACATTGATGCGATGACACCGCAAGTGGCAGGGAACCTGTCAAATTTTATACAAACACATCTTCGCTCGTGTAATATGTACAAGGTAAAACAACGAAATATGAAAAACACGCACTCACTTGTGAAACTACTGAGTAATCCTCAGGTATTCTTCTAGTTCCACCTCTTCGCAGTGGCTTCAGCAACAGGTCTTTTCATACGTCACTGTGGCTGCTTTACATATGTCATAACACATTATGCGTGCGCATAAACGATCTCCAAAATACGCTCACTCCCACCCTAGAAATAAATTTTTGTTTGATCATACACAAACCTACATGTATTGAAATGTTAACAAAATATTCATATTAAGCCCGGTAAATTAAGGTCTTACAGATATTACTATCATAGCCATGAATATTAACTCGCAAATGTACCCAAATTTCATATACATGTATATGTATATTATACATGTAAACATATGTTCATGCCCTAATGAAAACAAAGGAAAAAACAACAAAAAGCCCCACCTCCAGGCTTTAAGCCTTGTTTATGATTTAGTTTCTTATCCTGATTTTATGTACTTTTTAACTGTGACAAGTGTTTTATTTTTTTAGCTCAGCTGACTTGTCAGTCAGCTGAGCTTATGTGATTAGGCATCCGTCGTCTGTTTGTCGTCTGTCTGTCGTCCATCTGTCGTCCATCGTCCGTTTCCCATCATCCACAATTCACATTTTCGACTTCTTCTCTAAAACCACAAGCCAGATTCACTTCAGACCTTAAATTGTTCAACAGGTGGCGCTGTGATTTTTTTCTATTTTTTTATGAATTTTTGTGTGTTTTTTGCCATTTTCGACTTCTTCTCCACAAGCATCACTCAGATTATGCTGAAACTTGGTGTAAATGTTCCTGGTAGAAGGGTCACACAAGTTTTTTCCATAGGTGGCGTTGCTGTGGATCCCTGATTTTTAACGATTTTTTCAATTCGGGTACTTATCGGCCAATGCATACATTCCTATTGATTACTATGTTACAGTAAGTGAATGTGGACTGCTGTGGTAATTCATGTTTTCGACTTCTACTCCAAAACCATCAGTCAGATTCTATTGAAACTTGGTGGGGATGTACCGTTGGTGGGTCTCTACCAAGTTTGTACAAATGGTCACAGTCCAGTGATTTTTAGATTTTTTATGATTTTTTTTGTTCATTTTGGGGGGAAATCTTAAAAAATCTTCTTCTCCGAAAGCACTTCACCAATTGCTTCAAAATTGCATAGGGACACTTCTAGAGACCCCTAGACCTTAAATTGTTCAACAGGTGGTGCTGCAATTTTTTTCTATTTTTTCATGAATTTTTTGTGTTTTTGCCATTTTCGAGTTCCTCTCCAAAACCGTCTTTCAGATTATGCTGAAACATGGTGTAAATGTTCCTTCTAGAAGGGTCACACAAGTTTGTTCCCTAGGTTGCGTTGCTTTGGATCCCTGATTTATAACAATTTTTTCAATTTGGGTACTTAGCGCCCAATGCATACATTTGTATTGATTACTATGTATACTAAGTGAATGGGGATCGCTGTGGTAATTCATGTTTTTGACTTCTTCTCCAAAACCGTCAGTCAAATTCACTTGGTGGGGATGTGTCTTGGGTGGGTCTGTACCAAGTTTGTTCAAATGGTCACGGTCCAGTGATTTTTAGATTTTTTATGAATTTTTTTTGGTCACGGTCCAGTGATTTTTAGATTTTTTATGAATTTTTTTGTTCATTTTGGGGGGAAATCTTAAAAAATCTTTTCTGAAACCACTTGGTCAATTGCTTCGAAATTGTATATACTGGCTGGGATATTGCTCATGATGGTGGTCCTCCAGCTGCTGAGGACAGACACACAATATGTGGAAGATCTTGAACTTATGAGGGTTAGACTCAGACAGTAAATTGGTGATGCAATTTTTTTTTATTGTTTTATGAATTTTTGAGCATTTTCGCTATATTTTATGCAAAAAAGTGTGTGACTTGTCATAAAGTGGTACAAGAAAGTACATGTGTGTGAAACCTCCAATTACTTGTATCATATTTGTGTCGTTTTCCTGTGATGTAGAAGAGTCACGTTATTAATTGTGTCACACCTTGAAACAGGTCAGATCAAGGTCGTTCTGTGTCAGTAATAAAAATGGGCTGATTCATTATAAAGTCACTGCATTTCACAGCCAATGTTCACTATTCATGACTAGATCTGTATTAATAATTCATCAATTACATTACGTTTAATGAAAATGTTTTGAAAATTTAAGGTTTAAAGTGCCAAATGAATTTAATAAACGGGTCATCAGTGGGAAACCTTCAACTGCAATTTCCGTCATTAGGCATGTTAACTTCCAGTCTCAAGTCATCTGAGATGCATTGGGGGTGTGGAACAACTGTTCATGTAATTTTTTCTTTTTTAATTTAACTAATTATATCTGAAATCTAAACAAATGAGCAGTTCTATGGAGATATCTAAATTCCCAATTCAAGAACACTCCTAAGGACTCCTAGTTTTTAATTTGTTCACCAGGTGGTGCTGCAATTCTTTTCAATTTTTTGATGAATTTTTGTGTGTTTTTGTTACTTGTTCTCCAGAACCGTGTCTCAGATTAAGTTGAAACTTTGTGGATATGTTCCTTGTGAAAGGGTCAAGCAAAGATGTTCAACAGGTAGCACTGCTGTGGATTCCTGATTTTTAACGATTTTTTTTTTTCAATTTGGGTACTTATTGGTAAATTCATCTCTTCTATTGCTTACTATGCAAGTCAGTGGGCATTCAAATGGTAATTCACATTTTGGACTTCTCTGAAGAAACTGTCTGTCAGATTTACTTTAAACTTGGTGGCAATGTACCTTGGGTAAGTCTACCAAGTTTGTTCAAATGGTCATGCTCCAATGACTTTTTGATTTTTTATGATTTTTCTTTTTTTCAAAAATCTTTCAAAAAGTTTTAATGGAAAAGTTGAACATGGGAATTTCTTGTAATGGTTATAACTTAAATATTTAATTTTGGCCAGATTCGTGCCAAACTTGGTAGGGATGAACCTTTTATGTAAGTGTCTACCTATATTGTGCAAATGGTCATGCTTCAGTAATGTTTGGACCTTGACCTCATTCCCAAGGTCACAGAACAACTGACACAAAATTTACTGTTCACTTGATAATTTGAGATCTGTTTTGAGTTAGGGCCTTGATATTGCACATGTTAATGTTTCTCTATGGAGGCCATGCGTAGACAGTACATGAATGACCTTGACCTCGTTTCGGGGGTCACAGTGCAAGATATACATGAATGTTACTCTTCACTATAACTTGAGAACTACTTGAACTGGGACCTTGATGTTGCACATGTTAGTGTTCTTCTATAAAGGTCAGACATACTCAGTACATGGGTGACCTTGATCCTATCCCAAGTTCACAGAGCTGCAAGTGTGATGAATGTCTAAGTCAGCTGAGCATGAGCTGTTCACACAGCCCTCTTGTTTCCTTTAATATTTAAAAAATTGTGTACCATATTAAGCATGTTTGAAAGTAATGATGTTACTAAATAGAAGTATATGACCTCAATCTATCTGGTCAGGCCAATAATTGTGCTATAACCTGTGTACAGTGTGGAGTTTTATCCTTGTGTACCCCCATATTGGAAATACCCTCGTAAAGGAATGAATATTTCAGGTATGTGCAACAATTTACGGCCAATTAATTCAAAAGCATCATGTATCCCTGGAGGCACACTACTTCCATTTGGATTTATGAAAGCTTGATTATCCGGAAACTTTGTTTTCCCTTCTGTTGCACTATTGAATGAAAAATATTATACAAAAACAAGTGCTGGGGTGGTAATACAAATGATAATTAGATAATCGACCAGCAGCTCAAACTTGTTTGCCAAGTTCTGGTATCGATTTTATTATGTCACTGTCTTACTGAATGGTTTGCTTCATGAAACAGTCAAATAAAGGCTTGCAAGTACTCATGTCTTTGTGTTACTTTGTCTTTTTACTTGTTACTCCATCGGATACTATCCATAAAGATTCTGATTTTAAGTGCAGTCACTTTTTTTACCAAGCAACATGGGAGAGCGGGAAACTGATGAAATTGAAAGTTGGTTTGTGTTAGGTGTGGCTGGAATCGACAACAGTGGCAAACAATGTTCAAATATATGTTGCGTGTGCCTGACAATGGCATGCTAGGGGCTAAGTAGTATAATACATATTGAATTTTCCATGTCTTTCCATAGTACCTCCTACAAAATTTTGACTGTGACACAGTGTCTTGAAATGATTGATACAACTATCAATAAAAACTTGAAACAACTTCCAGTAATTGAAAACGAAGACAATTCCAGCACTAACAAAAACCTACAAAAAATGGGGGATACTATGAACGCACATTACAATAGTACCTGCAATGGCCGACCACCGAGGTGGTCAGTCAAAACCAAGCTTTTTGCAGTCAGCGGTCATTACAAAAAACAAAAAATCAGTGATAAACGGCACTCTTATAATGTGCGGTCACTTCAAATGGAAACAAAGTATTAAGATTTAATGATACCGGTGTACCAGGATAACTTTCACCCTGGATAACTTCCCCCACCCCCACCCCGCGGGGAAAGTTATCCTAGGATAAGTTCCCCTCCCCAGAGCAAGTTATCCTGGGATAACTCTCCCCACCCCTGGATAACTACCCCCCCCCCAAAAAAAGAATACTTATATACTTTATTTGTCTAAACTGATTAGTAAAGATATAAAACTGGTTTTGTACTTAAAATATAAAAGTACATACAGTAAAACCTCTCTAACTGAACACCTCTGTATACCCAACACCTCTCTATACTGAACACCATTTCTCGGTCCCAAATATATACTTTCAATGTTATCAAACATCCTTATACCAAACACCTCACTATACTGAACATTTTTTTCCGGTCCCAAGGGTGTTCAGTGTAGGGAGGTTTCACTGTATAGTAACAATTATCATCAAGAAATATTGAGTTCATTGAGTTAAGATGTTGAAAGTATAATGTATCATTCACCATACAGCACTGCACTGAAATTGTATTTCACAACGTAAATTGTGAGTTTAAGTTGTAAAAACGATACAACCAAAGACAAATGTTTCTGGGCTTGTTAAGATTGTGGAGGAGATCACTGATGGATGCAGTCATAATTGAGAAGGAAGCCAATGCTCTTTGAGAGTGTATAGGTTGTCAGGGAAAATAAGTTCTACCATGCATTTTACCTTAATTCCATCAGTAACTTGCATTTGAAATTCAGGGATTATAAATTTCTTCACATATTATGAGGAAGGACTAAGGATGGAAAGTTCAATTGCAGTACAGAGAGCATAGAAAATAACATGGGGGGTGGGGGGAAGTTGTCCAGGCAAGGATAACTTTTTCCTCGTGCTAACTTACATCAGTGTTTTCTGTTCAAAATGCAAGACCTGCCAGTTCTTCATACTCTATGTTATATGTAATAATTTTATGAGGAAAGACATGGACAGTTGAATTGTAAGACAGGGATCATAGAAATTGACAGTATTTGGGGTGAGGGGAGGTTGTCCAGACCAGGATAACTTACACCTCCCCCCCTCCCCATAAGTGTTATATTCTATCAGTGATTTTATTCAAAATGCAAGAAATGAAAGTTCTGTACATTTTATAAAAAAATGAGGAAAAAATTGGCATGAAAAATTGAACTACAACACAGGGATGATAGAAAACGAAAATATGAGGGGGGGGGGGGGGGGGGGGGAGGAGGTTATCCAGGCCAGGATAACTCCTCCCCCCCAAAAAAAAAGTTACCTTTCCATCATTAGTTTGTATTTAAAATGCAGAAAATGATATCCCTTTACAGTTTATAAAAGTATGAGGAAAGACTTTGGATAGCAGGTTGAATTGCAAGACAGAGATCAGAGAAAACAAAGTGTGGGATGGGGGGATGTTGTCCAGGCAAGGGTAACTTACCTACCTCCACTTTATTTGCTGTACATGTATGTGCCATCAGTATTTTTTATTCAAAACACAAACATTCCACTTATTTTCAGTAACATATAATCATGAGGAAAGAATTGGTGTTTAAAGTTGAATTGGATCAAAGAAAATGACAAACTGTGGATGGGGGAAGTTATCCAGGCAGGAATAAGGTAGTTCCCCACCCCCATACATTTAACCTTGATTCCATCGGTAACTTGTAAATGTGAAATTCAGGGATTACTAATTCTTTACAGTTTATCATAATATGAGGAAAGACTAAAGACGGAAAGTTGAATTGTTATGTAGAGAGCATAGAAAATATAAAATATGGGGTGGGGGAAGTTGTCCAGGCAAGGATACCTCCCCCCCCCCATACTTACATCCGTGTATTCCATTCAAAATCCAAGACCTGCCAGTTCTTTACAGTCACTGTTAATAATTGTATGAGGAAAGCCTTGGAAAGTTGAATTGCAAGACAGGGATGATAGAAATGGACAACATTTGGGGTGGGAGGAGGTTTTCCAGACCAGGATAGCTCCCCCCCCCCCCCCCCCCCCCCCGTAAGTGTTACATTCTATCAGTAATTTCCATTCAAAATGCAAGAAATGCAAGTTCGGTACATTTATATAAAAATATGAGGAAAAATCTGGCATGGAAAATTGAACTACGTACAAGGATAAAAGAAAATTTAAAAAATGATGGGGGGGGGGAGGTTATCCAGGCGCGGATAACTCCCCCCCCCCCCCTTAAAGTATATGATTATGTGCAGTTTATCTTCATCATGTTCATAGTTCCAGGCATGAAATGGAAATTCTGTATACCTTACAATGCTATAAGGGGAAAAAAGTAAGATGGCTTGAATCTTGAATTGCAAGAAAAAATTAGCAAAAAGCCACTTTAAACCTGAGGAGAGTGTCCATGCCAACATAACTTGCCATTCCCCTTCCATCTCATAAATATATATAATGCATTTCTTGCATAAAGAGTAAAAAGCAAAGTTGATACTGGTTCACAACTCAAAAAGAAAAAAAGGAAGAGCAGCACATGTGGGGGGGGGGGGGGCAAGTTATCCAGGCCTGGACAATCTCTCCCCCCCCCCCCCCAACACACACACACACATACACACACCAATACCAGTGTCAATCTAGTATGTTCTTTGTGTTGTTATTCATGTTTTAAATCAATCTTTTTATTTATAGTTTGCTTAAGTATTTCATTCTTTCTTTAAAAAATACGAAGGAAAGGAAGCACATTTACTTATGGAGGAGGGGCAACTTGTCCAGCCCTGGACAATCTACCCCCCCCCCCCCCCATATTTTAAGTTTGTCTGTGTGTTCACAAGAGTCTTTGAGTTTGTACCTTTCTACATTCTGAGCTATTGGGAATTTTTATTTCACTTATAGAAAATACTGCGAAAAGGCAGTAGGCTTATTTAGATATGTCAGGGTTAGTAACCCAGGCTGGGCAATCTCCTCCACCCTTGTTGCATATTCTGCGTTGTCTTTCAATTCCAGGGATTTGTATTTTGCTGAACACTTAGGCTGTTACATTGTTACAAGTTTTCAAATCAAGGTCTTAAATTTTAATAAGTCTTCACCATGATGATGACATATTACTAGTCAACGATATGTCTAAACTTGAATGGACAGACTCTGATTGTTCATGTATTATTTTCAGAAATTAAAGTATTTTCATATTACAATATGTACATTCTGTATGGTATGATTCCAATGATTTTGTTTTGCAAGAATAAAAATATTCATTTTGTTCTTGATTCAAGAATGGACAAGTAAACAATAAATTGTCATACTGACTATTATTGTTTATAAATATCATACTCTATGAACTGGTAAATCTGAATCAAAATATCAAACCAAGATATTTTTCAATGTCCAACAGTCATTCCTACATTTGTAGCATGAGTAGCCTATCACTAATCAATGTTATGTGCAAGATTGGACTGGGGGGAAAGTTATCCAAGGGGGAGGAAAGTTATCCCAGGGTAAGTTCCCTTGGGGGGGGGGAGTTATCCAGGGGTGGGTGGGGGGATGGGGGGAGTTGTACTGTTACACCGGGATGCAGACGTCCGATCAACTTTCTATGCTGGAAGCATAAATTTATCTCACTTTGAAACGGCTATAAAATCTAGTATAAACCCCAGTAATATCACTCACCATCTGGCATATGTTTTAAAAAAGTCTTTAGATTAATATTATGAGGAAATTTGTATGCTATCGTGCTTTAAAATGTTAACTTTTTTGCTTTAACTTTGTAAGTGTTTACTCACAACAACGAGGATGTATCCATGTTGACCTAGCTGCATGATGCATCATGGGAGTTCTGTCCTTTTTTTTTTATTCAGACTGCTTACCGCAAGTTCAGATATTTGATGCTCATAAACACAATGTGGTTTTGTGAAGCAATCCCAGAGACGCATGAGTGTATTTTCAGGTACAAATAGTGATGGAATCTGTTGATTTATATCGCCAAAGTGGCTGTTTGTCACCTTTTTTACAGTGGTTTAAACTTAAACCACTAGCAACCAATTTGAATGGACTGATCATCGTGATTTTTTTTTCCAATGACAATGTCGCAAGGGCATTTCCCTGTGTGTGGTCACGTGTTGACAAGTTATGGACTCTCTCATCCCAATGAAATTTTATTATCACTTCCATTTTCCTCATAGAGTTACCACAACATTTGTCCGGAGAAGTGTTTGTGTCAGACCTGTTCACTTCTACGATTTCTCCGTAGTTTCTGCGGTATTTGAATGCAAAATACGCTCCATGGATCAGCTGTCAATTTCTATGCCTACGGTTATGGCAAAATTTTCGATGTAATTTTTATTACGTTGTATTTTTGGGCCAGCATTTTCCATAGAAGCATGGTGTTTTCAGTCAGCCTGAGCACTGGGGATTCAACAAACCCCATGCCAGGCCAGCCAGTGATGATGCTTTAGAAGGTGTTGCAATACATTGACAGCTGAGCGGATTAACGCTCCCTTTGAAGTCCAGTCAAACACATGTCCTGGTTGGCCATATTTGCATACCTGTAGTGACCAATCACCTGCTGTATGTGGTCACTTTTACTTGGTAGAAGTGGTGACTGCATACAGCAGGTACTACTGTACATACATGAATAATTATGAAAGACTGCCATAATATAGCATCACACACCAACTTGTTAGTTTGCCGCCACAGATTATAGTCTAGGCCCACAACCTTGTTATAAACTTTGCCTTTAAATGTTTTAATTGTGCACATATCATCATGTACACATTAAAGTACAATATCATACTTTTCAAATACAATGTTTGAACTTTGGGCACTATGACATGAGAGAAAAGGTCAATACAAATCAGTTGTATTTTCAAATTAAATGTATGAACCTCTTGATCAATTTTACTCACGGCAAAAGATTCAACTTATGTCTAACTTCTAGTTTTAGCTGTTCTGTCAGAAAGTCTTGATAAAATCTCTTTGTAATGTTGTTCACCATGTCTTGAACAAGATATTATTTGTAAAGAAAAATTAGGATAATCATAAATCGGTGCACATTTTCCATACAACACAAATACATGTTAAATGATATCATGAACAAGATATACATTTCCAAAAATTCTTTACACACAAGATTTAATTTGACACCATGACATCAACATAATTTTGATTCTACATGTTCCTAAATGTCTAAGTGCTTCTTGCCAACAAAATCCAAACATTATTCCACCATTGCCAACATAACCCCATCATCATCCCAGCAAACTGAAATGTAAAAAAAAATTAATTTCTAGAAGCCAGCAAAATCCATCACTATCCCAGCATAATTCCAGCGCTGCCAACATGATCCTGCCACCATCCCAGCATTGCTAAAATGATCCCAACTTCATTTACATAGTATACAATATCTATTAAATTCAAAATATATATTGTAGAAGATTGATTGGATGGCATATCAGAAGATCTGCTGAACTGACTAGTCAGGTCACCTGAAATAGCAAGCACCTGACAAACCAAAGATTCTGGTCCATGCACTGCTCAACTTGAAATCTTTCATCATTTTAAATAATAACTGATGATTGATATTAGAAAAAGTACTGAACCCCATGTATCTACATCTGCCATTTCCTACCATAGGATCCAGATAAATTTCATTCCTACATGGTCTCTGCACAATCCCTTCGCTGTTCACACTGGTGTGATGGATTGGACCTTAAATAAGTAAATATTACTTAAACTTGCAAGACCCAAATCCAAAGATGTTGACAATATGGCTACTCTGTCCAAGTGAATTCAAATTTCTCTAAAAGGTCACATGGCACCATGCAAGGCACTACGGGATATGTGCCAACACAAGCCCAGCACATTGAGAGCATTAAAAATTCTCAGTTCTAGATGCCATCAAAATCTCGCCATTATCCCAGCATCATGCCATAATTTTTGGAGCCACAAGTCCTAGATGCCAGCAATATCCCAACATTGTCCCAGCATCATCCCAGCAATGCCAACATGATCAAACATCATTCCAGCATAATTGACATATTGAACACCACCCACCCACCCCCACCCCCCAAGTCCTGCATGCCAACAAAATCCCAACATAATCTCAGCATCATCCCAGCATATTTGGGACATAAAAGAATTTCTTTTAAGTCCTAGATGCCAGCAAAATTCTGACATAATCCTGGCATCATCCCAGCATTGGCAACATGATTCCGCCATCATCCCAGCATTTTTTAAACCTTAAAAAAATTTGCAAGTCTATGCACCAAGATGATCCTGTCAGAGCCCAGCATTGCCGACATAGTCCCAGCGTCGTCCCAACATAACCAACATGATCCCAGCATGGTCCCAGCATTTGACTTGCACCCAGAAACCTGACAAGTAGAATATGGCACTCTTTCCCCTACATACATGTACAAACCTACAAACATACAGATAGGCATATGCACACCTATATACTCATATGTGAGTCAATTTATTAAAAAGGAGACTTAATTGATAAGTTGATAATTGCTCATTGTTACTAATTACAAAGGATTAATTACATGTAACCCTTTCCCCTTGAATTAAGACTGAGTCAGAGCTTTTGGTTAGACCCTAGCCACTTCCAGGAAAACAGCTGACGTGGGGCATGTTAATCTGATAAGAGGCTGTCTGCAATTCTCATTGCTTTTCATTTGAACTTAAAGTCATCAAAATTGTTGAAGTAGATTACATTCTACCTTCTGCCAGTTTCAGTTATTCTAAAGGAGAAAGGGTTAATGTAGACCAGTGTTACCAGATGTCCCCACACTGTTGTTCTGATTTGCTGGGCCATGAATTTGCTGTGGACATCTTGATTGCCTGTTTAGGCAGGGCGCATCCTGGACTGGTATTGATATTGGCAATAGCTACAAATATGCTTGTAGCTCACACACAATGAGACTGACTATGTTGCAGGCTTTCCTTCCATGCCCGCTGATTCCCTTTTTGTTGCACTGTAATATAGCACAGTGGCACCAAATATTGTGCTTGACAGAATTACAGTGGAAAAATGAAAAAGCCAGACCATGGCTTGTGCTACAAATGTCCACAATGTGAGCGGTGCAGGATTTTTTTTTTAAATGCACACATTCTCTTTGTGGATTTTTTTTTTTTATTGGGTGGCCAGCAGCGATGTGGAATCATCTCCATGTCTGTGATGTAGGTTGAGGAATTGCCAGTTTTTACTCGTGAGAAGAGATAATTGTCATGGATCGTATTTGTAATTTTGCATGCTCTTGTCTACAGGAGGCTGAAAAGAGGCCAACAGCAGAAGATGTCCTCAAATACCCGGTGATCAGCAGTCATAGCAGGTAAGCTTACACTGCTACATTTTGACTGTCCCAGCCAGTTGGTCTGCTGGGAAAATTTGATTTGGCTTATAGCTACGTGTATAATTATGGAAATAATGTTCCATATCGGACCACAAAGTAAATTTGCCAGGGGAATACAGAACCCCTTGAGAAGAACAAACAGGTGTGTGCTGTGATGTGTAGATTTCATTGCATGCATGCAAGCTTCACTGGCGTATGTGACTGGTCTGACTGACAGTTTACCCCTTAGGCTTACTCTTGTGGACTGCCAGTTGAATGCTATCGTGTCCCTTCTGCCCGTCAGACCAGTGTGTCTGCTCAGTCAAACTCCATTTTGTGTCAGGCTTTAATCCACGGTGACATGCAGCATTATTACGCATAAAACAAAAGGAAAAGAAACACAACTAGATGATCCACAGGATCAATGTCACCCGCCACATCATGTGGTGTCGTGCTGTCAAGATACAGCAGTATAAAATAGACACAAGTCATATTGGGAGGCAAATGGTTGTTCATACAAAGCAGTATGGTCAAAATTATGTCACACAATTACAGTAAAATTTCCAATTTAGACCACTTTCTTGGGATATTTCATGGTCATATGCCAGCAATTTTTGGATTTTTTATGGATTTTTTGTTCATTAGCTCAGCTGACTTACTAGTCAGGCTTAGCTTTTAGGATGCTGAGTCCTCCATCCTCCATTGTCCGTCGTCTGTCTGGCATCCGGTGTCTGTCTTCTGCCTGCTCACAATTAAATTTTCCACTTCTTCTCCAAACCGTCATCCAGCTCCACTTCAATCTTGGTGGCAATGTACTTTGGGTAGGTGTCGACCAAGTTTGTTCAAATGGTGACGCTCCAGTGATTGAAGGATTTTTTATGATTTTTTGTTAGTCTTGTCAGTCAACTGAGCTTTGAGGATAGTCTGTCGTCGTACATCTGTCCGTCTGTCCATCCGTCCGTCTTTAGACTTTTTACATTTTCGACTTCTCAAAACCGCTGCATGGAATGTTTTGATTTTGCACACAGATGTTCCCTAGGTGGACCTCTAGCAAGTTTGTGACAGAGATGAAGATTCAATAATTTTTTCTATTTTTTATTTTTTATTTTTTTTCATTTATATTTTGAAAAAAAAATCTTCCTCTCAAGAACTACTTGGCCAATTGCTTGAATATTGCATATAGGGTCACCTAGGGTCAACAAGTTCTTATTTGGGCCACCATGGCACTGCAGTTTTTTCAATTCTATGAATGTTTGTGTTTAAAGGCTATTTTCGACTTCTTCTCCAGAACGGCTAAACAGAATTACTTGAAATTTTATCAGAATAGAGTTGGACTTTCGATAATAAATGTTTGCGAAAGTAATGTGGATATGTTAATTTTTAACAAGGTTATGGGATATCAGACTTTGTAATTGTGAGTGAGTGCTGCCACTGTATTGTATTTGTGTCTTTTTGCCCAGAACCACTCCCTATTCCGCAGTCCAAACTCTTTACTCTCCATAAGCTAACCTGTCCCTGTCTAACCTATATGCGTATGGAATTACTATTGTCCATATTGCACACATTCCTTTGTAAAATTTTGACATAGGCTGTATCAGCCCAAATAAATTAAAGGGTCTTCAGCGGGTAACTACTCAACATGTTTCGGAGCCTTTTACCGGTACATGTCTCTCTGAGTAGCGGCTCCTTGTCTAAGCTAAATATTCAGCAAAGACAACCCACATGATAATGATTAAATATGAACATGGCAAATGATGAATTAGCTAAGTATGTGAAGTTTTGCTTATAAATGCAGAGCTTCATTATGGAAGAAGAATACCTGTGAAACAAAACATAAGTACTAAATTTGTATAGTACAGGTTTAGATAAGAACGATTTGACTTACCCCTGAACCAAAATGTACCCTTTCTAGCTGGACAGATTATCATAGTTAAACCACCCACCAGTGTATAACTGAAGTGGAAACAAGCTGGGGCATTATATTTAGTCCCAGTGATTGTAAAATAAACAGTTGCAGCTAGACCACCTGTACAAACCAAGGGAAATCCTAACAAGGACTGCAAAAATGGACATCCTGCACCAGAAATGTAAAACAAACTCCATGATGACACCTACTCCTCAAACAATTAAGCTCTATTTCACTGCCAACCCTGAGTCAATGTATCAACATAATGTGTCAGGTTTGTGACATTTGAGAAAATACTGTCAATTTTGAGTAATTTTTTTTTTTTAAATGAGTAAATGTGCATTTAGGCATGTCAGAAAAGAATGAAAAGCATTTATGCACAAAACATGTTATCAAAACAATTTTTCTTAACAGGATTTTAAGTACAATTAGGCAACAAGTAACTGCCGTAGCCCGGGGAGGGTGTGTTAACCTGACAGAAAACATGCAAGCCTAAAATATCTGAAAGTGAATATTAAAACAGAAAGATGCCATAAGATAAAGTTAAGTAGCAAAACAGACAATTCTAAAAACTGTAAATTATTGTAGCCAAACTTTCTAATAATCTTTGGATATTAACTGCAAAATTGTAGGGCAAGTCAGAAAAGAATGAATGTCATTTGTATTTAAGTCAAGAGAATGCAATGAAAATATAATATTCCTTAACCAGATATCAAGTACAATTAGGCAAGCTTGTAACTGTCGTCAGTTGCTGCTTGCTACCTATAGCCCCTGGGGGTTTGCCCTTATATGTATATATGTGGCAATACAGTGCGTATGTTGCAGTATTGTATTTACATTTTCAACTTCTTCTCAAAAATAGCTTCATGGATTGTTTTGATTTTACACATGGATGTTGCCCAGGTATACCTCTACCAAGTTTGCAAAAGAGATAATGATGCAAGAATTTTTCTACTTTTTATGAATTTTTTAATTTATTTTTTTTGAAAAAATTTAAAATTTCCCCATATCAAGAACTACTGGCCAATTGCTTTGATATTGCACATAAGGTCACCTGGGGTCAACCAGTTCTTATTTTGGCCACCAAGTGGCACTGCAATTTTTTTTTAAATTAATTTTTGTTTGTTCAGGCTATTTTTGACTTCTTCACCAGAACTGCTTAACAGAATTGCGTTTTGATTTTGCACATGGATGTTGCCCAACTCTACTAAGTTTGCAAAGGGGATGATGATGCAATGATTTTTTCTATTTTTGATGAATTTTTAGCTCAGCTGACTTGTCAGTCAGCTGAGCATATGTTATGACTAGCCATCCGTCAATCACAATACACATTTCTACTTCTTCTCCAAAACTGTCCGCCAGGTTCACTTCAAACTTGGTGGGAACGTGCCTTCGATGGGTCTTCACCAAGTTTGTTCAAATGGTCATGCTATAGTTGAAACTTTCTGGAGATGTTCTTTGTGAAAGGGTCAAGCAAAGATGTTCACTAGGTAGCACTGCTGTGGATTCCTGACTTTTAGCTCAGCTGATAATTCAGCTGAGCTTTTAGGAGGGTGAGGCATCAGTCATCCGTCTGTCATCCGTCGTCGTTTGTTGTCCGTTCACAATTCACATTTTCAAGTTCTTCTCAAAAACCGTCGGCCAGATCCACTTCAAACTTGGTAAGGATGTGCCTCGGGTGGGTCTCTACCAAGTTTGTTCAAATGGTCACTGTCCAGTGATTTTTGGATTTTTCATGTTTTTTTTGGTTAATTTTTTGGGGAAATCTTAACAAATCTTCTCTGAAACCGCTCACCCAATTGCTATGATATCATACAGGAAGACACCTAGGGACTCCTTGTTGTTAATTTGTTCACCAGGTGGTGCAATTTTTTCTAATTTTTTAATGAATTTTTGTGTGGTACAGCTATTTTCGACTTCTTCAGAACCATCACTCAGATTAAGCTGAAACATGGTGGATATGTCCCTTGTAGAAGGGTCAAACAAATTTGTTCACTATTTGGGAATGCTGCAGATTTCTGATTTTTAATGATTTTTTCAATTTGGCTCTTTGCGGTAAATGCACCTTTCCTATTGATTACCATGTAAGTCAATGGGCATTCTAATACTAATTTACATTTTCGAATTCTTCTCCAAAACCGTCATCCAGATTTACTTTAGACTTGGTGGGGATGTACCTTGGGTGGGTGTCTACCAGGTTGTTCCAATGGTCATGTTCCAATGAATTTTGAATTTTTTAATGATTTTTTAAAAAAATCTTTACAAAAGTTTTAATAGGAAAGTTTAACATGGGAATTTCTCGTAATGGTTATAACTTGAATAATTTTGGCCAGATTTACTTCAAACTTGGTGGGGATGCACCTTGGGTAGATCTCTACCAAATGTGTTCAAATGGTCCCGCTCTTTTGATTTTTGATATTTTATGAATTTTTTTGTTCTTTTTTGGGGCAAACCTTAAAAACTCTTCTCCTCTGAAACCGCTCACCCAATTGCTTTGATATCGTACATAGACACTCCCAGGGACACTTAGTTCCCAATTTGTTCACCAGGTGGCACTGCAATTTTTAGCTCAGCTGACTTTTCAGTCAGCTGAGCTTATCTGATGGTCCTCTGCTGTCTGTCATCCGTCGTCCGTCAACAATTCACATTTTCGACTTCTTCTCCAACTTCAATTTGGGTACTTATGGGTCAGTACAGCTTTCCTATTGATTACTATGTAAGTCAATGGGCATTCCAATGCTAATTCACAGGACAACTGACACGGAATTTACTGTTTACTTGATAACTTGAGATCTGTTTTGAGTTAGTACTGTGATGCTGCACGTGTTAATGTTTCTGTATGAAGGTCATGCTTAGACAGTACATGAATGACCTTGACCTGGTTTCGGGGGTCACAGTGCAACATACTTTAATTTTACTCTTCATTATAATTTGAGAACTACTTGAGCCTTGACGGTACACATGTTAGTGTTCTTGTAAAAAGGTAAGACTTACTCAGAACATGGGTGACCTTTATCCTTTCCCAAGTTCATAGAGCTGCAAGTGTGATGAATGTCAAGATCAGCTGGGCATGGGCTGTTCACACAGCCCTCTTGTTTTCTATTTTTCTTAATGAATTTTTTGCATGGTTTTGCTATTTTTCACTTATTCTCAGAACTGTCACTCAGATTAAGCTGAAATGTGATGGATATGTTCTTGTGGAAGGGTCAAACAAAGTTGTTTACTAGGTGGCACGCTTTGGATTCCTGATTTTTAAGGATTTTCAATTCGGGTACTTGTCATTCAATGCAGCTTTCCTATTGATTACTATGTAAGTCAATGGGCATTCCAATGCTAATTCACAGGACAACTGACACGGAATTTACTGTTTACTTGATAACTTGAGATCTGTTTTGAGTTAGTACCGTGATGCTGCACATGTTAATTATTCGGTATGAAGGTCATGCTTAGACAGTACATGAATGACCTTGACCTGGTTTCGGGGGTCACAGTGCAACATACATGAATTTTACTCTTCATTATAACTTGAGAACTACTTGAAGCTTGATGTTACACATGTAAGCGTTCTTATATAAAGGTCAGACTTACTCAGAACATGAGTGTCCTTGATCCTTTCCCAAGTTCATAGAGCTGCAATCGTGATGAATGTCAAGATCAGCTGAGTATGGGCTGTTCACACAGCCCTATTGTTACAGAGTTTCTTTCAATTCGGGTACTTGTCAGTAAATGCTCATTTCTATTGCTTGCTATGCAAGTCAATGGGCATTCTAATGGTAATTCACATTTTGGACTTCTTTGAAGAAACTGTTATTCAGATTTACTTCAAACTTTGTGGCAATGTACCTTGGGTGGGTCTCTACGAAGTTTGTTCAAATGGTCATAGTAGTAGTAGTAGGGATGTACCTTTTATAAGTGTCTACCCATTTTGTGGAAGTGGTCATGCTCCAGTGATTTTTAGACCTCGACCCTTTTCCCAAGTTCACAGAGCAGCTGACATGAAATTTACTGTTTAGTTGATAACTTCAGATCTGCTTTGAGTTAGGACCTTAATGTTGCACATTTTAATGTTTTTCTATGAAGGTCACGCTTAGAGAGTACATGAGTGACCTTGACCTTGGGTAGGGGAGGGAGTAGAGAAAGCGAATCTAGAATATTTATCTGATGTTTAATGGCCCACACAGGGTCTAATCTGCAATAAAGTGCTGTGTAATAATCTGTGCAGTCACTAATAAGATGGGGGGGGGGGGGGGGGCAGGAAAGGGAAGGCAATTACATATAAAAAAATCCACATATACCACATCTATCCATAGTAACATGCCTTTGTGTGAGCCTCATTTAAAACCTTTTTACCCCTTGGCCCATAAGGCTGGAGGGGTATTGTCGTCACTTACGCATCTGTCCATGCCTTGTTAAAGCCATGTCTCCAAAAATACTCACTTTACAGAGACCAAATTTTTATCGCAGGGGGTTATTAAGGTGCTTCAGGTGCCTATTGAAAAGTAGGTCACAGTACTACATTCCCCAAAAAATGGCGTTAACACAATATCTAAAAAAATATTGAATGTAGCTTCATCAATTATTTATGACAGTTGAACATAAGGATTCCCCAGATGCCTATTGAAAACTAGGTCACTGGGTCACATATTTAGGTCACAGTGCTGCCTTGAAATAAAATGGCCATACCATGATATTATCAAGTATTAAATTACTCATTTTAGCTGCACCAATTATTCATGACAGTTGGTCCTAAGGATGCCTCAGACACCTAGTAAAAACTAGGTTACTGGGTCACATATTTGGGTCACAGTGCTGCATTGAAGGAAAATGGCGTTGCCATGATATCTCTGCTCATTGCATTTGCACCAAAGCTTTGTCATTAGGTTAAACAGAATTAACCTGACCTACTAGAGGGGTATTGTCGTCACCTGTCCGTCCTGCGGTCACTGATTGGCTTCTAGTTGTGTAAGCAGATGATGCAGAGGTTCTAGGTGCCCCCCCCCCCCCCCCCCATCTGATTAGCGGCAATAATTGACTGCACAGTTGAGTACACAGTATTTTACTTTATTGAAGATAAGGTACTGTGTAGACCATTATGTGTACAGATATTCTGGGTTCATCATCTCTGCCTCTCTTCCCGCCCCCCCCCCCCCACACACGCCTCTTATTGCAATACTGGTACAAGTGCTTGACTCACTGGCCATCGCTGGCCTGTAGTGTGACTATGGGTCTTAAGAGGCATGCACATTGAGCTGTAATATGTGATCAGTTGATAGTGTGTACTTTGTTCTTTTATGTGCCAGGGCTTACCTGACACCTTCAAATCAGTGAAATTGAGCTTTTGTGACTTTTGGGATGATGAAATGCCAATCTTTATCTGTGCCAAACAGTTTCACTGTAACATGTTTACTTCTATGCAAAACTGTAGGATGAAAAAAATGTCCCTCTGTCAGTACAAGCTTTATGGAGTCAATCAGTTAACTGGCTCTTAAATGTGGTCACTAATGGTGATGTTTACATAACCATTCACAGTCAAAGCTTCACTGGATGTGTTTTTACAGGTGAGCAGGTCATTTCACTGGGGAATGATCAGAACCACTATGTTGTTCTTTAGTCTATAGGTCAAAGTTGTGACAGAGTTTAAGGGATTAGCGTTTAGTCATCCTTCTTGATGGCCTGAGCATATGTCATTTGCGAGCAATTAAAGTCAACAAATTTCCTTGGTTATATTTTGCAGTGAATATCTCAGAAACAAATTTTAATGAGACTTGGTAATTTTAAGAAAGTCTAACTCAAAACTGGATGGAAGAATCTTTGTGAAGTTAACGGCTATGTGAAGTTAACGGCTATGTAAAATTAACTGCTATGTGAAGACAACTTAGGTAACCATTTTTTTTGGCAATATTCCAATTTTAAATGCTACTTTTTGAGCTCCAAAATGGAAAAATGTTTATTGCAGAAACTTAAAAATTCAATAACATAGAAAACTATTCCTCTATGCCAAAAGTTTTTTGTGATCCTGTCTCAAAGTGTAAATCAGACCCTTTGTAAAAATATCCATCACATTTTACAAATAAATTTTAGAATATTTGTTGTTACATGCAAAGAAACTTCACATACTGACAAAACTAGAAATGTATACATCGATGGGCTTGTGTACAAAAACAGAGACACAGTGGTAATTTTTGTACCACTATGTTATATGCACCCTTAGTAAGAGTAGGCATCTTAATTGCGCAATTGCTCGAAAAAGTATACATAAATTATACATGAAGGTACTGTTCAAGTCATTAACCTTTTGAATATCTTACATACATGTCATTGTAAATATGTTATGCTTTTCAACGTAAAAAAAACCCCAGTAATTTGGTGCCCTTTTATGACATTAAGGACACTTACATGTTACTGGTAATTGCATGGTTATGTGTACAGTGCACTGATGAACAAATACTGTTGTTTTTGCAGTGAAGTGGAAAAACAAGTGTGGGAGTTAAATTCAGCCACTCGCCGTACACGACAGTCAACATCACTGTATGTGGACATAATGCCAGTAGTGACCTCCAAGTCAAGTGAGGTAAGGTTGCCCGCAAACATTTTTAGTTCTGCTGACCATACACTTAGGTTGCAGAACTCATGGCATCACTTGTGTGTGTCCGTCCGTCCGTCTATCCATAAACTTTTGCTCGTGAGTGCAATACTGTCAGCAGTTTTTAAAATAGGCCCATATAACTTCCAGGAATTATCTAGTTATGAAAATCTTGGTTGTGTTTGATATTGGTGGTGCCACCTACAGAATTATGTAATCTATGCGTCAAAATGTGAAAATCTTGTGACCACTCAAGCATGTTTAATGTTGGATAAATCTTCATGAAATTTAGTGGGATAGTGGAGGAGGTCAAAATCTCAGTCATTTGGGATACTGGTGGTGCCACCTATAATTTGACGGAAATTATGAGCTAAAATGTGTTTAAAGATGTGAATTTCCATATCTCAAAAAGTAATTGAGTTAGAGATTACAAATATATAGGATATACATGTATGTGTATAGATCATGTCCAGTGCTAATGCATCATATAATATTAGTGACCTTGACCTATTTTGTTTTGTAACCAGGCCTGTAAAGTTGGAAGATGTTATTTTGTAATTGCAAGGTGCAGTTTGAACATCAATGGCAAAGAGAATTGAGCCTCCAGATCAAAATGGCGCTTGAGTACATTGTATATATACAATGTACTTGGTGAAGTAATTTTTGCGTCACAGTGACCCCATGATTTTGTGACCATGAGCTATTTTTCAAGGTCATTTACACTTTAGAAAAGGATATTTAATTCAATAACTTGATAAAGAACAAGGCGAATGATACCAAATATACCACAAATGTGTATCATGTGGAAGTTTGATATTGCATAATATTAGGTTTAATCATATTTTTCTTTCAAGAAGCGATCAGAAAACAGACAGAACCTATATTAATTCCTCTTGCAAAATATTTATGACCTTGATTAATTTTTACCCCATGCCCATATAGGCCTGGACTGTATTGCTGTCACCTGTGTCTGTGTATGAATCCATCTGTGCGTCCTTTCTTCTTGCATGCAATTTCAGAAAAGACAGATAAGCTGGGATCATGAAACTTTTGTATTTGATCTCCCTTTTAACCCCCTGCCCCCGAAGTGGGGGCAGGGGATATAGAAATGAGCTCCTTCCTCTCGTCAGACTCTGGAATCTCTTTGCTGTCGTTGTTGGGTTCAAATTTATGAATATTGGTCATGTTTTTCTACATAAGTGTTATATACTAGAAACTTCCATCTGTAGAACTTCATTTGTATAGTGAGGGTCTTGTAGAAGTCTTCTTGCATTTGATATTTCATAACAGTGATTCAATCACTTAACTTTTTAATTACATAATGTTCTAGATTCATAAATATCACAAAAATGATATAGCCCTACTTTCTGCTTTTGCTGTAATCTCAGATAACAAACTAGTAAGGAGAACCAAGAAGTGATAGGCCTACCAATTCTCTATTTTTAGCAGAAGTGATAAAATTAGGATTTTGAGTGGTAAGGCCTATATATTTTGGAAACATTCTATAGTCTGTATTTAGTGAAGAATATTTCAAAGGTTGAGAGGACTGGTATGAAAAGCACCAGTTGCCTTGTATGGGTGACTGCCAGTCTCAAGTCAGGAGGGAAATTTGTTTCTTCACCTTGGGAGTGGAAGATGAATGGTGATGCTTTGGTGACACTGGAATCTCTTTGCTGTCATTGTTGTGTTTGATATTTATGAATATGGGTCATGTTTTTCTACATAAGTGTATCATACTAGAGACGTCTGTCTGTCCTGCCGTCCGTCCTTATTTGAATATTTGACAAGAGAGACCAGTTCAAATTTGATGTTATCCCCTACCCTGACCTGACAGGAAACATTGCAGAGAAACAAGCATATGGAGTTTGTATGGGACAAGTCATACGTATTGCTAGAAACACCACACTTTTTAGCACTTTTGTCAATAGGGTTAGAACTTTGTTGCATAAATTACAACACAAAGGTTATAAATAACAACAACTACACAAAACTCTGTTGAAATGTTTCCAGAGATATGACCAAATACCTAATAAATACAACACTAACTCAAGAACATTAGTCATACTGTGTCAAGATGGAGTTTGAAATGACAAAGTCTCCATAATTTCTTGCCCATATCTCGATAAATATAAGAGCGAACTCTTTCAAATTTTCAAGATATGTGTAGCTTATATAGTAGGTGTACATATAGGCATATTGCTTTTCGCCTAATTGTCCTCCTTCATTAATTAATTGACAAAGTTCGTTAACAGCCTCAGTATCTTCCCCACATTTTTGTCCGGCCCATATCTCTAAAAATATAACAGTTGGCAATTTCAAATTTTCAGGACAGGTACATCTTATGTAGTAGGCGTATATAGACACATTTTTGTGCCTAATTGTCATCCTTCATGAATTAATAAACAAAGTTTGTCAAGCAGCCTAAAAATTTTCCCCGTAATTTTAATTGCCCATGTCTTGAAAATTATAACAGCTAGCCTTTTGAAGTTTCTGGAGTGGGAAGATGTTATATACTAGGTGTGCATAGGCAAAGTTTCATATGGCTACTTTTTGTCTTGCATTAAATAATTAACAAAGGTCATGAAACACCGTAAAATCTTTTACCACATATCTCAAAAACTAGAACAGCTATCCTTTTGAAATTTTCAGGGTTGATTTTGTGCAGTCATCTTTGCAAAAAAAGCTGGATCTGATTAGATTTTAGTGTCACCATGACCATATTTAAACAAATGGCAGTCTAATTAGATGTTCATGAGCACTTATTACCGGAGTGTGTGCAAGTTATCGTGTGACAGGTGTGTCTTTCCTGGAAGCTAGCTACATTGTACATGCACATGTACATGTGATGTTTTTGTGTGCTGGTGACTTTAGTCACAGGAATGGGTTGTGCATCAGTTTTGACTGCCCATATCTCGGAACAGATAACGGCTAGGCTAGCCTTTTGAAATTTCCAGGCTAGGTAGATCTCATATAGTAGGCGTGCATTTAGCATAGTTTCATGTGGCTACTGGTCATCTGACCTCTGGTAATTGCATATTAATGTACCAATAAAAAGAAATTGTGGGCGGGGGATTAGCTAGCGTCAGCGGCAACTTGTTTAAGTTTACATGAAGTTCGACAGACAATCACCTTGACCCAATTTTAAGGTCACCTAGGTCAATTCTAGAATATCTTGCACGCAGTATCAGGAGAACCAGAATTTCTAGGATCATGAAAACATTTACTGATAATCACCCTTGTTATAAGGGTCTTTGTCAAATTTGAAGAACGGTCACGTTGACCTAATTTCGTCACCAGAGGCAATTTTTCTCTTTGATAAGTGTCTTGTACATTGTGCATGCAATATGGATTAGATATTAGGATCATAAGACTTTTACAGTCAGTCACCCTTGTAGGGTTAAGCTCAGGTTTAAAGGACAGTGACCTTAACCATACATGTTGTAGCACAGTTCTGGTAAAGTATAATCCCATGGTCACAAAACTAATTATTGGCCAGAGTATACAAAATTGGAGAAGACTATTTATTTCGGAAATGGCTTACTGTTGATGACATGGCCTACAATTATTCCTACTGTAATATCAACAGTTTTCCTGAGGGACAAATATTCCTGATTTTGTGTCCAATAAAGTCTGTTCACAAATATTGATACATCCCCTGTAGGGGGATTCATATAGTGTTTAGTCCCCTCGTCTGCAATCTCTGCTGCTGCGTATCTTATTTTCCTTATATTTCTGTTCCCTCTTGAGCTGTCGCCTCTGAATTTAGTGCAGATAATCTATTGGTCTTGGAAATTTGTCCCGTATAATAATGTATAACCTAGAGGTCAAATATCAAGGTCAAATCAACATTGCATTTTTTGTGATAACTCAGCAATTTTCACGTATTGGCCTGTACCTTCTCATTGGTGCATCATAGGCCCGGCCCAATGTTACGATTAAACATCAATAGAAAAGTACCTATGGGCTTTCAATTTGTGTGGTCTATTTTAAACCTGAGTGACCTTGAAAGGTCAAACCGCATACATTCCTGTTGATTATTATGTACATAATCTGATGCAAATCAATGGGGTTGCAATGCTAATTCACATTTTCAACTTCTTCAAAAAAAAAGTTGGCCAGATTTACTTCAAACTTGGTAGAGATGTACATCTGGTAGGTATCTACCAACTGTGTTAAAATGGTCATGCTTCAATGGTTTTTGGCTTCTTGATGATTTTTTTTTGGAGGGGGAGCGGTAATATTTGCATTCCTTTTGATTACCATGTACATGTAAGTCAGTAGGGTCTGCATGGTAATTCCACATTTTGACTTCTTCAAAACTGTAAGCTAGATTCACTTGAAACTTTTGGCACAGATACTCCTTAGATTTTGGGATAATTTTGCATATGATTGTGGACAAACAACCAGGTGAGACTTCTCTTAGATTTGCTCAGAGGTGACCTTGAGGTCAAAGGTCAAGGTCAAACTTTCTGCAGAAGAATGATAGCCCTCGTAGAGGGGTGGCCTCTGATGAGAGGCACATGCTCAGGGGATGCATAATGCTTTTTGCATGAAAAACTCGCTTTTAGTTGACTAGGGTATTTGATTCAAAGTATAGATATTATATTAATACAATAAAATAAAATATTGAAAGTTCTGTTTTGGGGTCAAATTGGGAAATAAATGTCTGGGAATATCAATATTTATTGATGTGCACCTGCTCTTTGTCTTTTTACAGGTCTATTTCTGGGGTGGAGGAAAGTTGACACCACAAAAACTTGACACATTCTACAAAGACAAGACAGCTGTACAGGTAACAGTCATACAGAGTAAAATACAAGAAAAAAAAAAAAAGGAATTTAGTCATTCCTAGCCAAGTGAAGATGAAGGCTGAAGATTACTTTGAACATCCTGTTTTTTTAGAGTGCTGGCTTTGCTGACTGCAAATTTGAAAGCTTGTAGTGATTACTAAGTTTCATTGGTACACTGTAGTATGGATTTTCTGTCAGTTTGTCCTGCAATAAGCAGCTGGTGAGGATCATTTATTCAGTGGAATCTCTTTTAGACAAGATCAGGATAATTTTAATGGAATTGAGCTCCAGAGCAAAGCCATTTGTTGGTAGATTGATCATAAGACAAACCAACTTGATTAGATGATTATCAATGTCTTTATGATCTATTCATTATGATGGTGTTCAGTTGATAGAAAATTCTATCTGTCTATTAATAATAACTACATACATCTATATCAATTTCCTTTGTACTTTTGTTTCATATAGACCAAAAGAGTTTATTAAAAAAAGTATAAAGAAAGTGTAGTATATATGTGCCTGGGTGTTGCTTTGCCTCCACAACTGATGGGTGGGCATGTTTGTACCTCAGCTGACTTATCAGTCACATGAGCTTATAGGATGTGTGGGTATCTCTTGTCAATCCATTGCCTCTGCACAATTTCATTTTTGACTTCTCTTAAACTGTCTGCCAGATCCACTTGAAACTTGGTAGGAACAGGGACCTGCTATTTAGATGGAATACCAATGGGCTGTGGCTTGTCCAAATATATGTATATGCTTTCTGTGGTCCTCTTGAACAAAAGCAAATATGAAACACTAAAATTTTTTATCAAGTTTATTGTCACACAAAGTGTAAAAATGCCCTTATTTATCTATTTATTGGAAATCACACCAGAATCAGATTAAAATGAATATTATTAACTTGTACCAAAACTTTCAAAAATTGAATATATTTTAAAATCTTGGCATAAAAGAAATCTGTGTCTTATAGGTAAAACTTTAATAATCAAAATATTAGCTTTATCCCAATTACTATTTTTAGAGTTGGTGCTCTCAAAATCCACCAACAGATATCATTAAGAAAGCAGAGAATTGGATATTTAGCTATTTATGGAATAGTAAACCTGATAAAATCAAACGTAGCAATGTAATGCCTCCACCTACAGAAGTTGGTTTAAAAATTACTCATCTGACTTAACAGTTTTTAGCTCAACTGAGCCTATTTGGTGGGTCTTCATGATGCCATCCATCTGGTGTTGGGTATCCTGCCTCCACACATTTTCCTCTTCTCAAAAATCAATGGGCAGATTCCCTGCAAAGTTGCTAGGAGTGTACCATGGGTGGGTCTCTGCCAAGTTTGTTCAAATGGTCATACTCCAGTGTTTTTGAAATTTTTTAAAATTCATTTTTTGGTCAAATCTTCAAAAAATCTTCACCAAAACCGCTTGGCCAATTGCTTCCAAATTGTATAGGGTCATTTCTGGGGACCCCTAGAGCTTAACCCTTAAAGGTTCAGGTTGTGTTTTGTACCAGTGAAAATAAAAGTAACAATTTTCATTGAACACAGTGTAGTGGGAACAGTTTTTTTTTTTTTTTTTTTTTTTGAAGCATACCAAAAGTATATATCATTGTGATGGCTGGAATGCGAAGTTTCATTATGTGCAATAAATTGCTAATAATGAAACTTGGCATTCCAGCCATCACAATCATATATACTGTGATATAACTTTTATCACTCATAGATGGCAAAAAATCATTAAAAATCTGCTGAATTAGAGAACAAAGGATCTCCTCATTTTATGTGAAAGACCCATTTCTTCAAATATGCATGGTATTTGGACAACTAGAGATCTACTCTTTCAGTAGACTTTGAAAATAAAGCATAGTTCACATGACCTGTTTCTATTGCAACTGTTAAAATATTGCTTGTACTTGGCTAAAAATTGGAAAAACTGCATTTTTACATAGACCTTTAGAATCAGCGAGAGTCAACTACTTTGCATAACAAATAGTCACCATAAGTATTCCTAGATTATGTTCCAGGTTAAACATTCTGCAAGAAAATGACAAATAAAACAACAATGCTATATCTTTATGAAAAATTTGTGTTTTTTCCCCAGTTTAATCTGTTGCCATGGAAACAAAGTGTGATTGAATTCACAATCATATATACAAGGCCTCATACTGATATGTAGTTTGCAAGTGTGGATGACATGCTTGCATACAGTGTACATGCAATTATAGACATTTATTTCAATTGTATTTGTGTCTTTTTGCCCAGAACCACTTCCTAGTAGTCAGTACCCTATTCTGCAGTCCAAACTCTTTACTCTCCATAAGCGAACCTGTCCCTGTCTAACCTATATACATATGGAATTACTATTGTCCATATTGCACACGTTCCTCTGTAAAATTTTGACATTGGCTGAATCAGCCCAAATAAATTAAAGGGCCTTCAGCGGGTAACTACTCAACATGTTTCGGAGCCTATTACCTGTACATGTCTCCCTGAGTAGCGGCTCCTTGTCTAAGCTAAATATTCAGCAAAGGCAACACCACATAATAATGAATAAATCTGAACGTGGCAAATGATGAATTAGCTAATTATGTGAAGTTTTGCTTATAAATGCAGAGCTTCATTATGGAAGAAGTATACCTGTCAAACAAACCATAATTACTAAATTTGTATAGTACAGGTTCAGATGAGAACAGTTTGACTGCTCACCCAGTTGCTTTGATATCACACAGGAACACTCCAGGGGACTCGTAGTTCTTAAATTGTTCACTAGGGGGTGCTGCAATTTTTTTCTATTTTTAGCTCTGTCACACAGCAGAGCTTATAGAATCTGTTTGCGTCCGTAGTCCATTCATCTGTCCGTTGAGAGGACCGGTTTAAAGCTACCAGTTGCCTTTTGTGGGTGACTGCCTGTCTCAAGTCAGGAGTGAAATTTGTTTCTTCACATTGGTATTGGAAGATGAATGTTAATGCTTTGGTAACTCTGGAATCTCTTTGCTGTCATTGTTGGATTTGAAAATTATGAATGTGGGCCAAATTTTTTTTAAAAGTATGCAATACAGTGCATGTATTGCACTATTTTATTTACAATTTTGACTTTTTCTCAAATATGGGTGCTTGAGTGTTACTGCTGTACATGTACATAGCTATACAGACTACAGTGCATGTATTGCAATATTGCAAAAGCAGGTTCCAGTCAGCAGAGCACAGTCCTCTTGTTTTGTAAATATGTCTAATCAGATATAGTAAAAGGACATTGTACAGTTTTTATTAACCTTTGTCAAGAACATGTAAACCATAGCAAACTCAGCACATTCTGTCAATAAATTGTGAGATGGTACACCTATACTTTGTGTATGTTACAGGTCTCGGCGGGTCACTCCCATTTCTGTGTGGTGACTGTAGAGAAAGAGCTGTACACATGGGCTGTAAGTACCTCCTATGATGGTCATTCTTGTAATTTTATATAATAATCATTTTATAATTTTATTGAAATCTACCTCATTACACACGGGGCACCAGCGGACCGGGGCGATCCGCAGTGCGTTCAAGTACAGTGCATGGATCAGTATATACATATAAAAGATTTATATGTATATACTGATGAGTGGTGCTTTGGAGGAACAATATTTGTTTCTATCCTCAAAACGGTTTTTATCCAAATAGCACATCTTGTTCCAGGAGATTGAAGTTTATTTTCAAGTACAAAATTGCGTTAAAAGCTGACTAACCTAAGTTTTGATTCCACTATAAAAAGTTCCTCAAGCTTCCCTATAATCTTCTAATGTTTTGGTCAAATATGTGTCAGAATATAAAATTGAGATTAATTTTGTTTTATTTTTGTCTTCCAAGCATTAGCTGTTGGCAAGATGATAGCACTCGCTTTCTGTTCATCCGTCCATCAATAAAAAACTTTGGAGTGGTATCATTTTGCCCCTTACTAACCTATTTCCTTCTTAAATGTATTTGATACAGATATTCTATGGGTTGGGGATTTTTATTTTTAAAGGTTATGGATGACCTGGAGGTCAAAGGTCTAGGTGAGAAGGCGATCAGCAGAATACTTCTAATAGACTTATTTCTTTCTAATTTGGTACAAATAATCGGTGGGTCTAAGAAATGTTTTCCATGAGGTTACGGATGACCTGGAGGTCAAAGATCAAGGTCAGAGGGCTGAAAAATCTTAGGAGTGGCATCATTTGTGCTCCTCCCTATCAGCATATTACCTTGTAATTTGTTAGAGAAATTCTGTGAGCCTCTGGAATTTTTTTCTACAAACATGGATGACCTAGAGGACAAAGGTCAAGGTCAAAGAGTGATAAAACAAAAACAAAAAAAAACAAAAAACCCTCAGTGCATTATATCTGTCCCCTATTGACCTTTTATCTTTAAGTATGATAGAAATAATTCATGGATCAGAGGAAATTTTTCTATATGGTTACAAATGACCTGGCAATCAAAGGTCAAGCTCACAGGGCAATCAAGAAAAAAAATTGGAGTAGCATTAGTTTTGCTGCCCATGCACATATTTATGCACCCCCTCTGAAGGAGGAGGAGGGGGCATATACATGGTATAGCAAATACTTTGGCCATGTGTCTGTGTTTCTGTGCATCCTTGCGGACAGTTTTCATGTGGTAACTCGAAAAGTTTTTGGTATAGGGCTTTGCACATGCTTATAGTCCTGCATAAGGTTTTGGACAAGTTTGAAAATGGGTGACCTTGACTCAAATCCCAAGGTCACAGCCATTTTAGTGAATTTGGTTTTCACGTGATACCTTGACAAATTTTTGACATAGGCCTTTCAAATTGCAGGTGATTATAGTCCTATGTAAAGTCTCAGACGAGTACAAAGATGGGTGATCTTGACCCAATTCCCAAGGTCACAGATCCACTTTAGTGAATTTGGTTTCCACGCGATAAGTTGAAAAGTTTTTGACATAGGTCTTTCATATTGCTCATGATTTAAGTCCTACCTTAAGTAGAGTAAAGATAAGTTTGAAATGGTGACCTCGACCTAAATTGCAAGGTCACACAGCCGTTTTAGTAAATTTGATTTTGACACAATAGGTTGAAAAGTTTTTACATAAGTCTTTCATGTTGCACATAATTTTAGTCATGCATAAGATCTCAGACAAGTTTGAAGATGGTGACCATGACCCAAATCCTCAGGTCACTGAGCCATTATAGCAAATTTAGTTTTCATGCGATAACTTGAAAACTTTAAGACATAGACCTGTCTTGTTGCGCGTGGTTTTAATCCTACATAAGGTCCCAGACAAGTTCAAGGATGGATCATCTTGACCCAAATCTCAAGGTCACAGAGCCATGACTCCTGTTAGTAATGTCAGCTGTAGCATGAGGAGAGGCCATTGATCTAGCACTGTCTGATTGTGTTTTAATATCTTCTAATTTGATAAAGAATCTGTAGGTCTGGGAAATTTTATCATACAGTCATGGATGACCTTGAGGCCAAAGGTAGAGTCACAGAGGAATCAACAAAATTCTTTGGAGCAGCAATATTTCTGTCCCTTATTGACCTATTTCTTTTTAGCTCTGGTAACCTGATGTCACAGAACTTATACGACCGCTCGTGTCTGTCCATCCATCCATGAACTTTTGTTCGATGGCACCATACTGTCCACAGTTTTCAAGTTAGCCCACTATAACTTTCAGGACTTACAGGGTATATGAAAATCTAGGTCCCTTTGATATTAATGGTGCCACCTACAATAATATGCAATATTGGGGTCAAAATGTATTAATCTTGTGATCATTCTAACATCTTTAATTTTTGGCTTATCCCAAGTTTACAGAACCAGAAGAATGATGAGTCTCTAGGTCAGCTGAGCATGGGCTATTTACATAGCCCTCATGTTTTCTATTTTTAGCTCAGCTGATAAGTCAGCTGAGCTTTTAGGAGGGTAGGTCATCCATCCGTCCACAATTCACATTTTCGACTTCTTCTCAAAAACTGTCATCCAGATTCACTTCAAACTTGGTGGCAATGTACCTTGCATGGGTCTTGACCAAGTTTGTTCAATTTGTATTTTCTTTATGATTTTTTTTTTTCTTTTGGGGTTAAATCTTAGAAAAATCTTCTCTGAAACCGCTGACCCAATTGCTTTGATATCACACAGGAACACTCCTGGGGACTCCTCTAAATTTGTTCACCAGGTGGGGCTGCAATTTTTTTATAATTTTTTATGATGTTTTGTGTGTTGTTTCTATTTTTGACTTCTCCACAACCGTCACTCAGATTAAGCCGAAACTTGGGGAATATGTTCCTTGTGAAAGGGTCAAACAGAGTGTTCACTGGGTGGGAATGCTGTGGATTCCTGATTTTTAACGATTTTTCTTTTCAATTCGGGTACTTATACGGTAAATGCACCTGTCCTATTGATTACTATGTAAGTCAGTGGGCACTCTAGTGCTAATTCACAATTTTGACTTCTTATCCAAAATGGTCAGTCAGATTGACTTCAAACTTGGTGGCAATGTATCTTGGCAGGTCTACTGGATTTTTTCAAATGGACACGCTCCATTGACGTTTGGACTTTTTATGAATTTCTTTGTTCTTTTTGAGGTAAATCTTAAAAAATCTCAAGGGTACATGTACATGTCAGCTGAGCATAGGACTGTCACAGTCCTGTTGTTTCAATTTGGGTACTTATTGGTAAACTCACCTTTTCTGTTCATTACTATGTAATTCAATGGGCATTCTAATGCTAATTCACATCTTTGACTTCTTTAAAACTGTCTTCCAGAATGACTTCAAACTTGGTGGCAATGTGCCTTGGGTGGGTTTCTATGAGGTTTGTTCAAATGGTCACACTCCAGTGACTTTTGGATTTTGAATGAATATTTTTGTTCTTTTTCTGAACTAATCTTACAAAATCTTCCTCTCCACAACTGCTCACCCAATTGCTTTGATATCAGATAAGAACAGTCCCAGGGACTCCTAGTTCTTAATTTGTTCACCAGGTATGGCTGCATTTTTTTTTTTTTTTTTTTTTAAATTTTTTATGAATTTTTGTGTGTTTTTGTTACTTATCAAAGTTGTTCACCAAGTAGCACTGCTGTGGATTCCTTTTAAGATTTTTTTTCAGTTCGGGTACTTATCGGTAAATGCGCCCCTTTTATTGCTTACTATGCAAGTCAATGGGCATTCTAATGATAATTCACATTTTGTACTTCTCTGAAGAAACTGTCTGTCAGATTTACTTCAAACTTGGTGGCAATGTACCTTGGGTGGGTCTCTGCCAAGTTTGTTCAAATAGTTAGGCTCCAGTGATCTTTGGATTGTTTATTATTTTTTTCAAAAAAAGGGAAAGTTTTAATAGGAAAGTTTAACATGGGAATTTCTTGTAATTTTTATAACTTAAATAATTTTGGCCAGATCTGTGCCAAACTTGGTAGGGATATACCTTTTATAAGTGTCTACTATTTTGTGCAAATAGTCATGCTCCAGTGATGTTTGGACCCTGACCTCATTCCCAAGGTCACAGGACAACTGACACGAAATTTACTGTTCACTTGATAACTTGAGATCTATCTGTTTTGAGTTAGGACGTTCATGTTGCACATGTTAATTGATCTCTATGAAGGTCATGCTTAGACAGTACATGAGTGATCTTGACCTCGTTTCTGGGGTCATACTGCAACATACATGAATTTTACAGTATAACTTGAGAACTGCTTGAACTGAAACTTTAAATGTTAGTGTTCTGGTTCAAATGGTCAGGCTCCAGTCTTTTTTGGATTTTTTATTATTTTTTGGGGGAAAATCTTTTAAAAAAACAGTTTTGATAGGAAAGTTTAATATGGGAATTTCTTGTAATGGTTATAACTTTAATAAATTTGGCTAGATTTGTGTTAAACTTGGTAGGGATGTACCTTTGATAAGTGTCGATCTGTTTTGTCCTGTCCCAAGTTCACAGAACCACAAGTGTGATGGATATTGCAATGGAAATTTGCATTTTTAACTTCTTGAAGACCACAAGCCCTTCAAACTTGGTGGGATAGTACTTTGGGTGGATCTCTACCAAGTTTGTTCAAATGGTCATGCTCCAGTGACTCTTGCATTTTTTGGTTTTCTGACTAAATCTTTTTCTCTGAAACCACCAGACCAATTGCTTCAAAATTGCACTGGGACACTTCTGAGGAACCCCAGAGCTTAATTTGTGTAACAGGTGACACTGCAATTTTTTTTTACCTCAGCACATAAAGTGCCGGGTATTGTGGTTCCCTGCCTTGTCCGTCTGTCTTGTTGACGTTACTGCGATATCTCAAAAAAAATCACTGTAGCTGTACCAAATTTTTTTTGTCACAGGAGGACCTTATGATGGACCAGGTTTCTATTGGAAATCAGCTTCCTCTGATTATTTCAAAACTTTCTGTGAAACTTTCAATGTACCTATTTGAAGGCTGTCTTTGTGGTGTCAACCCTACCACGATATCTCAAAAAAATAATGACCGCAGCTATCCCAAATTTTTGACAGAGATGTATCTTATGACAGACCAGGTTCCTATTAAAAACCAGCTTCTTCTGATTGTTTTTTTTTTTTCCTGAAACTTTTAATGTATTTATTTGAAAGGCATCTGAGTGGCGTCAACCCTGACAACGTTACCGTGATATCTCAAAAAATATTGACCACAGTTTTACCAATTTTTTGTCACAGATGCATGTTATGATGGACCAGGTTCTGATATAAAACCAGCCTCCTCTTTGCATTCATGAACTTTTTATAAAATCTTAAAGTATTTATCTTCAAAGCTGTCAGAGTGGTGCACAAGGAGACAACGCTACCATATTATCTCAAATATCCAACACAGCTTTTTTTCAGCGATGCACATTATAATGGACCACATTCCTATTGAAAACCAGCTCCCTGTTATTATTTTTAAACTTGTTATGAAACTTTTGAAGTGTTTATTTGATGGGCATCTAAGTGACGCACAGTACAGTGGTCTCTGTCACCAGAACTTGCCCCAAGAACACATCCAAAAGTGCTCTTTCGTTTCGTAGACAACAATATGGAAATTGCATATAAAGTATTCTTCTGTGAAGTCTCAAAAAAAATTGCAGAATTGAGGGAAAAGGATTGTGGGCGCCTATGGTAATCCATTCTCTGAATGCTATTTTGTGTTTTTTAGGTCTGCTGACCAAAGGTTGCAGAACTTATGCAACCGATCATGTCTGTCTGTCCGTCCGTCTGATATAGGCCTACTTTCTTCTTTTGCTGTGTACTCAGCTGACGAACTAGTCAGGATAACCAAAAAGTGATAGGCGTACCAATTCTCTTTATTTTCAGCAGAAGTGATAAAATTTGGATTTTAAGAGTGGTTAGGCCTATACATTTTGGACACACTATAGTCTGTATGTAATGAAAAATATTTCAAAGGTAAGGGGCTAGTATAAAACCACCGGTTGCGTTTTGTGGGTGTCTGCCTGTCTGCAAGTCAGGAGTGAAATTTGTTTCTTCACATTGGTATTGGAAGATGAATGGTGATGCTTTGGTGACTCTGGAATCTCTTTGCTGTCATTGTTGGGTTTGAAATTTGTGAATATGGGTCACATTTTTCTGTAGAAGTGTAACATATTATAGACGTCCGTAAACTTTTGCTAGTTGGCATGATACCGTCCACAGATTTCAAGTTAGCTCCATTTAACTTTCAGAATTTATAGGGTGTATGAAAATCCAGGCCCCTTTGGATATTGGTGATGCCACCTACAATATTATGTAATATAGGGTCAAAATGTGAAAATCTTGTGAACAGTAGATTCTTTAATTGTTGACGGATCTTCACCAAATATGGTGGGATTGTGGGGGAGGTCAAAGTCTAAGTTGCTAGTGATACTAGTGGCGCCACCAATAATTTGACTGAAAGTACGAGCCAAAATGTCTTTTAAGATGTAAAATTCCATATATGGAAAAGTAATTGGATTAGACTTGCCAAATTTATAGGATATATAGACTATGGCCAAAGGTAGAATGTTATGTAATATCAATGACCTTGACATATTTTTGTGAGGTCGCCATGCCTGTTAAGTTGAAAAGGTGATTTTGTAATGGCAGGGTGTACCTTGGACATCAATGGCAAAGAGAATTGAGCCTCCAGATCAAAATTGCACTTGATTACATAATACATAAAACTTGACTTGGTGACCTACTTTTTGGGTCACTGTGATCCAGTAAGAAAACTGGATGGAGGCGCACATTTTGAACAGTAATAATTTTTATATCTCCTGGTGGAAGCCGGGGCACATATTGGTTTAGTTCCCGTTTCTTCTTCTTCTTCTTCTTCTTCTTCTTCTTCTTCTTCTTCTTCTTCTTCTTCTTCTTCTTCTTCTTCTTCTTCTTCTTCTTCTTCTTCTTCTTCTTCTTCTTCTTCTTCTTCTTCTTCTTCTTCTTCTTCTTCTTCTTCTTCTTCTTCTTCTTCTTCTTCTTCTTCTTCTTCTTCTTCTTCTTCTTCTCTCCTTCTCCTTCTCCTTCTCCTTCTCCTTCTCCTTCTCCTTCTCCTTCTCCTTCTCCTTCTCCTTCTCCTTCTCCTTCTCCTTCTCCTTCTCCTCCTCCTCCTCCTCCTCCTCCTCCTCCTCCTCCTCCTCCTCCTCCTCCTCCTCCTCCTCCTCCTCCTCCTCCTCCTCCTCCTCCTCCTCCTCCTCCTCCTCCTCCTCCTCCTCCTCCTCCTCCTCCTCCTCCTCCTCCTCCTCCTCCTCCTCCTCCTCCTCCTCCTCCTTCTTCTGTGCAATAAGTCTTGAAGGACTTGACAGAATTTGATGAAACTTGGTAGGATTATGAACCTAGGCAAGACCTAGGTTGGGATCGTATTTGGGTGACTTTGACCTAATTTTCAAGGTCACAGGGTCACTTATGTGAAACTGGTTTCCGTTCGATAAGTCATGAAGAACTTGATGGAATTTGATGAAACTTGGTAGGCTTATGTATCTAGGCAAAACCTAGGTTGGGATTGTATTTGTATGACCTTGAGTGAATTCTCAAGGTCACAGGGTCCCTTTTGTGAAATTGTTTTCCGTTCGATAAGTCATGAAGAACAGGATGGAATTTGATGAAACTTGGTAGGATTATGTATCAAGGTAAGGCCAAGGTTCGGATTGTATTTGGGTGACTTTGACCTAATTTTCAAGGTCACAGGGTCATTTATGTGAAATTGGTTTCTCTGTAATAAGTCTTGAAGAACTTGATGAAAATTGCTAGAGTAATGTTTCTAGGTGAGAGCTAAAATAGCATTGTAATTTTCAAGCAAACTTGGTCATTTGTAATTTGTTATCACCTGTAGCTTATTCAGAGATGTAAGTGTTCCACCGGGAGACATTTGATTTTCTGTTGGAAAATCAGTCTGTTCTAGTTTTTAATCTGAGTTGAAAGTCGAGTTCAAATGGCGAGTTTGAATATAAGGGTCATCTCCTGAATGCTCTGCACCCCACAATTCTTGAGATACGCCCATGTGACATTTAGGAGTTATAAAGTGTACAAAAATCTTTGTCCACATAAATTTTCGTGGCGCCACCTATAGTGGTATGTAATATACAGGTCAAAATGTTAAAATCTTGTAACCGCAATACTGTCCACAGTTTTCAAGTTAGCCCAATACAACTTTCAGGACTTATAGGGGTATAAAATCTAGGATTTTTTTTATTTTGGTGGTGCCACCTACAATATTATGCAATGTAAGGGTCAAAATATGAAAATCTTGTGAACGCTCTAGCATCTTTAATTTGTGGCAGATCTTCACCAAATTCGGTGGGATTGTGGGGGGGGGGGGGGTCAAGTCTAAGTTGCTAATGATACTCGTAACGCCACCTATAACTTGATGGAAATTATGAGCCAAAATGTGTTTTAAGATATAAAATTCCCTGTCTTGAAATGCAATTAGATTAGACTTGCCAAATTTATAGGATATATAGACAATGTCTAAAGCTAGAACTCAGCTGACTTACTAATCAGGAGAACCAAAAAGTGATAGGCCTACCAGGTATCTTTTTATTTTCGGCAGAAGTGATGAAATTTGGGTTTTGAG